>JAECUM010092842.1:0-399259 GCA_016617855.1 Megalonaias nervosa
TGTCACGATGTGTACTTTTGAATTTATGTGTCACGATGTATACTGTTGAGTCAATTAGTGATTCTTTTTCTTTGTCATTGATTACACTGGTCACAGCCAATTGCTTCCGAAATAAACGTAGTCAAACTTGACTAATTATGGGTCACTGAGAATGAAAATGATGCTTAAAATTGTTGATTGGCTCTAGTTTTAAAGATATGATGCTGGGTCAGCATATACAGCCTTTGACTTGGGAATGGAGGAGGATAAGTGAGTTATAAAGGGAGGGGATCTCAATTTAAACCAAAAATGACTAAAATACATATTTTACTGGATCTATGCATAAATCTAAGACTGGGTTTGGAAAGTACTTGCTTGTAGGCAAGACAATGAATGATGCAAACTGAAGCTGGTATTGCATCATGCATGATATGAATAACATCATGTTATTCCTAGAAGTCATGGATGATGCAATCATAACTAAGCTTACGTCACTCTGCTGAACAAATTGCCCTATATCAGCTCTAGAAATCATACAGTGCCGTGCTCTCTTATTTGTCAGTGTTTGTTTTTGCAAAGGGACACATTTTTGTTTAGCCAAAGTGAGCAGAGATGCCTCGTACTTGTGTGAGCAATGCAGATAACTTTTGCTATGTTTGTGGTGAAGTGACTTCTGCATCACAAAAGTGCAGTACAACCACTATGGTTAAGAAAGCCTAACACCTTTATTTTGGCTGCAAATAAGAGATCAGGACAAGAGGTGGGCCCCACACGTATGCTGTAACACTTGTGCTGTAAATTTTAGCCAGTGGCTGAACAGGAAAAGGAAATCTATGCCTTTTGCAGTGCCAATGATATGGAAAGAGCCAACAGATCATATCAGAAATTGTTGCTTCTGCATGGTGCCTTCAGTTGGGAAGGGTGTGTCAAAGAAGAAAAAGTGGACTGTGCATTATCCAAACATCGAATCAGCTATACGCCCAGTACCTCACGGAGAAGGACTGCCAGTTCCTGATGCACTAGAATCATTCTCACTTGAGTCAGACGAGGAAGAGGATGAAACTTATAGTCCTGAACCATCAATGTCACATGACCCATATTTTCTTCCATCCTCTTCCTCTGAACCACACCTCATAACACAGGGTGAACTGAATGACCTTGTCAGGGATTTGGAACTATCCAAGAGTGAGGTAGGACTGTTGCGCTCCAGACTACAGCAGTGGAATCTCCTGAATGGCAAGTGATGTTAGGGTTTCCATGTTCCGTGACCGTCAAAAGGATCTTGTCCCATTCTTCTTCATGGAATGTGATCTTGTAGCCTGCAACAACATCGATGGTGTGATGGCAGCCCTCAATATTGTTCATGATCCAGATGAGTGGAGACTGTTCATTGATTCATTGAAGACGAGTCTCAACTCTGTTTTGCTGCATAATGGCAATGTTTTGCTATCAATTCCAGTTGGTCATGCAGTCCATATGAAGGAAACCTATGAAAACATGAAACAACTTTTGAGGTGCATAAACTAAGACAAACATCAGTGGCAGCTTTATGGCGATTTGAAGATTTTTGCTCTCTTGCTTGGTCTGCAGACTGGATACACAAAGTACTGCTGTTTTCTCTGCGAATGGGATAGTCATGCGGGAGATTCTCACTACATCAAGAGAGATTGGCCACTCCGACAGTCACTGGAGCCTGGAAGAAAAGTGTTCAGCATTCTCCACTTGTTGAATCAAGGAAGATTTTGTTACTACCCTTGCACATCAAACTGGGTCTGATGAAGAACTTTGTCAAGGCCATGGACAAAACACAAGCAGCTTTCAAGTACCTCCGTGGAAAATTTCCAAGGTTAAGTGAAGCTAAGATAAAGGAAGGTGTCTGTGTTGGTCCTCAGATTCGTGAACTTCTTCGAGATGATGCATTTGACCGTGTACTACGTGGCAAGGAAAAGACGGCATGGAAAGCCTTTCAGTTAATGGCAACAAATATTCTCCGAAACAAAAACAAAAAATCAGACAACTACATGGGTTGGTGGAAAACCTCCTCAAGGTATACAAAAGCCTTGGCTGCAACATATCACTAAAGATACATTATTTGCACTCTCATCTAGATTTTTATTTTACCGAACTGCGGAGCAGGACGACAAGCATGGCGAGCGATTTCACCAGGACATTGCAACAATGGAGAACGCTGTCAGCGCAAATGGAGCCCATCCATGCTTGCAGGCTATTGCTGGACAGTGACAGGAGATGCTCCATATAATGAATACAAGCCAAGAAGCGCCGAGTAGACATTGAATAAGGACTAAACTATGTACTTATATATACATAATAGTCTTTTTGCCTTTTGTTTCATAATAAATTTTATTTATATAACCCTTTGCTGTTTTTTAAAGTGTTACATAAACAGGACAGGTGAAATATTATCATATAAAGCAACCATAAACACATGAAAAGACCTAGGTTTACAATTTATGATTAAAACTCTACTATCTATACAATATACATAGACATAAAATCTAAAAACTTAAATATTTTGGAAACAGTAGCCAATCAGTTGTTTTAATTGTCATATTTGAATTCAGCACATCCAGATCTATAATAATGTAGCGGACTACTCCCTCGGCTCCACTGCCCCGAGACTCACTATCTCGGGTTCTTTAGGATAGGTCTTGTATTTGGAGTGATACCCCGCTGAATCTGTCTAAAGACTGGCACTCCAGAGTGTGATAGATTTCTACCTCAGCGGGATACCGTCTTATTCCTGGCTTCTTGGTCACCGATTTGTCGCAAGGTCGCCGACTGGTCACAGACTTGTCGCAGTCTTGGTCGCTGACTGGGTTGCAGTCGCTGACTGTGTCGCCGACTTGGTCGCAGTCTTGTCACAGGGTCGCCGACTGGTCGCAGACTTGTCGCAGTCGCCGACTGGGTCTTCCTCTGGTCGTCGACTTGGTCGCAGAGTCACTGACTGGGTCGCAGACTTGTCGCAGGGTCGACGACTGGTCGCAGTCTTGGTCGCCGACTGGGTCGCAGAGTCGCCGACTGGTCTTCCTCTGGTCGCCGACCTGTCGCAGTGTTGGTCGCAGTCGCCGACTGGGTCTTCTTTTGGTCGCCGACTTGGTCGCAGGGCTGTCGCCGAGTCGCGTCGTTATCCGATCGAGAGATCGAGAGAGAGACGAAAGTGCGAAATGATGAAAGAAGAGTTATCCTCAGTCAGAAACGTATATTACCGCAAGACCTCTGCGTTGCTTGGACGAGCCTTGTAGCGCCGGGTTGTAGGTCGACGAAAGACCTTGTCCCTATTCTTTTCCGATTCCCTTGCCTGGCTCTCTCCTGTCCCGCGTAATACGACCAAGTGTGCTTGCTCTGGCTGGGTGGTTATATTGGTTATATTGCCATACTGCAGGGGACATCTTCACTCTATACCGCTTCCTAACACACCACCATAGCAGCCACAGTTGGCCCTTATATATACCCAGGCGGAATCACGTGAACTAAAACTAAGACGTTAGATGGCACTACAAAGCCCGCCAAACATTTAAAATCACAACATAAACTTTAACGAAACAAAATATTAAATAACGAAACGAAAATTGAAGTCCATGGGGTTTCCTCGTTACACAACCCACGCCTCCACTAGTATGTGGTTCCACGCACATACGAATAGTCAAGAAAGAAAATTAATAAATAAAATCACTTAAATCACAGTTAAATCACATGAAAACACAATATCAAATAATCACGAAAGAATTAATGTTCAATAAAAATGTCCATCATTATTTCCCTAGGCTATTCGAATTACACATAGGAATGTTCTGAAGGCATTTGCTTTACTGTTCCAGATTAGCAAAGTTCACATAGAATTCGACCAATTTCTTGGGTAGTTTCCTCTGTCTCCTAGGTCGCTCATCACCAGCTGTTCTTGACTCTCCATTGTCGCTGTTGTTCACTGGGAGAACTTCTGCCATAGTGTCAATGGGGTAAGGCGCAACAAGACTGGTATCATCACGGTCGTCGTTCCCTTGCTCCTTATCCATACGTTCCGAAGTCTCAAAGTCCAATTCCCTCGCTCCGTTAGCGACTTCATTCCGTCCTTGATACCTCTTCAAACGATCCACGTGCACTACGAGGGGCTTTCCATATCTACCGCATTTAACTCTGTAATTGACGTCACTCAACCTGTCAATGACTTCGTTGGGCCCATATCACCATGTCTGTAAGCGAAATTCCCCTTTTTCTTTTCGGCGAAAACAACCAGACAAGATCGCCTGCCTGAAATCTCTTCCATCTGGTCATGCTATCATAATAGCGCTTCTGTCGCCGCATGTTGCACTGCAAGTTGTCTCTGGCAAAACGATGTGAAATTTATAATCTTCTTTCCAATGATTGAATCCATTCATGCGAACTACTGTAACGTTGATCAGGTGGTTTTCCAAACACAACATCTAACGGTAAGTCTGCCTCCCTTCCCATCATCATGAAATTGAGAGTAAAGCCTGAGGTCTCATGCACTGCAGAGCGGTATGCCATCGCTAAGTATGGGAGGTGCTCGTCCCAGTCTCTTTGTCGTTCTTCGACGAAAGCAGATAGCATGACCTCTAGCGTTCGGTACATCCTTTCCACCATGCCGTCGCCTTGCGCATGGTACGGACTGGTCCTTGTTTTCTCTATTCCAAGAAGTCGACACATTTCACGAAAGAACTCACTCTCGAACTGTCGGCCTTGATCCGTGTGAATCTGTCGTGGCACACCAAACCATGTGACGACTTCCTCTACTATCAGTTTTGCGATAACTGTAGCTTCCTGACAAGGCATTGGGAATATCTCAGTCCATTTTGTAAAGTAGTCGGCAATTACGAGAATATAAACGTTTCCATTTTCGGTCTTCGGAAGTGGTCCTAAGATGTCAACAGCTATGCGTTCCATTGGAACCCTTATGCAATCAGCTGCATTGGAGCTCGCCATCTCTGTCATGGTGACTTTCGTTTCGCACAGGCCTCACATCTCTGGCATAACAGTCGCACATCTTTCTGAAGTCCGACCCAATAATACTCTTTTCTGATCTTCTGTAGAGTTTTTCTGATGCCAAGGTGCCCTCCACTTCGCGAGTTGTGCGCCATGCGTAAAATATCATTTCTCTTTTCTCGTGGAACAATAGCTTGACTGTGAATTTCCCCACCGTCGTGCGACTCCCATCTGCGACAGAGTATGGCGTTCTTGATCTCTAGCTGGTCCCATTGACTCCAGAGGCTTTTCACCAGCAAGCCATATCTGGCAACTTCTTCCCACGGTGGTCGTTTCTTGCTTTCCACCCAGCTCATCACAATTGCGACATCCTGGTCGGCTTTCTGAGCCTCAGCGAATTTATCGTTACCACAAGACGTCTGTATCACAGCTACTGGCATATCAGTCGCAACACTCCAATCCTTGTTTGTCGCTGGATCATCGCTGCTTACTTCCGTTTCTTTCTTTTCCGTTTGTGTCTCTACTTGAAAACCTCATTGCCTACATGGGCCTCTGGACAAGGCGTCAGAGTTACGATGCAGTCTTCCTGGACAATGTTGAATCTCAAACTGATACTGCGACAGGACTTCGATCCATCTTGCGAGTTGCCCTTCCGGATTCTTGAAATGCAGTAACCACTTCAGGGAGCTGTGGTCTGTCCTAATCAAGAAACGTCTTCCATACAGGTAATGCTTGAAATATTTCACAGAGAATACGACCGCCAATAGTTATTTGCTCGTCACGCAATATCTTCTCTCAGCTTTCGTTAGCAATCCACCAGCATATGCTACAACCCTCTCGCATCCTTTGTGAACTTGCGACAGGACAGCTCCAGTGCACTATCGCTAGCGTCTGTGTCAAGAATAAAGGGCTTTTCAGGGTCTGGGTACGCTAATACAGGGCTCATCGTCAATCGCCTCTTCAACTCATCGAATGACGACTGACAACTCTCAGTACAGAAAAAAGGTCTCCCTTTTTCTGTAGTCGGTGTAAGCTAGCTGCGATATCGGCAAATCCCTTTATGAATCGTCGGTAGTATGAGCATAGTCCTAAGAAGCTGCGAAGTTCTGTCTGCGACGTTGGGTTTCTCCAGTCGACGACGGCGGACACTTTCTCCGGATCTGCACGTATCCCCTCCTTCGACACAATATGTCCCAAGTACTTGACTTCTTTCGCGAACAAACGACATTTCTTGGGCTTGAGTTTCAGACCAGCTTCCAGCAATCTGTCAAATACCTGTCGCATACGATCCATTTCCTCCTCAAATGTGCGTCCAAATATGATTATGTCGTCGAGGTACACCAAACATATCTGCCACTGCAGTCCCGCTAGAACTGTCTCCATCAGTCTTTCAAAGGTATCGGGTGCATTACAGAGCCCGAACGGCATAACATTGAACTCGTATAAACCTTGCCTAGTCGCAAATGCTGTCTTCGACCGATCTTCTGGCTCCATTTTTACCTGCCAATATCCACTCATGAGGTCTAAAGTCGAGAACCAAGTTACTCCTGATAGCGAGTCAAGCGACTCGTCGATCCGCGGTAGAGGGTATGCGTCTTTAGCAGTCACTTCGTTCAATGCACGGTAGTCGATGCAGAACCTCGTTGTACCATCCTTTTTCTTTACTAAAACCACTGGTGACGACCATGGACCTGAAGATGGTGAAATTATCCCTTGTTCAACATGTCGTTCACATGCTTCTCAATTTCTTCTCTGGCGTGAATCGGAACTCTTCTCGGGGATAGTTTTATTGGTCTACAGCTCCCTGTTTCAATTCTGTGTCGCGTCTTTGTAGTCCTTCCAAGATCAGCATCAGATGCCGCAAAGAGTGACTGGTAATCGCAGAGAAACCTATCCACCTTTCTTGCCTGTTCTTCAGAGAGGTATTCTTCTGATACCTGAGCCAGTTCTTCCAAATGGGTCGGTATTCGAGGCTGAGACTCCTTATTCTGAAGACAACGAACGGTCGCACTCTTAGCTAAGTCGACGACTTCTCCGACTTCTAATACAGCAATGTTTGTCCCAGCATAGAGCGTCTGGTTATCTGCAGTCGCATTCAGTATCCGCACGGGCAAATTCCCTTGCCCGGATCTGACTAGCGTTCTCGAGACTAAGATGTCGTGGCGCTCTCCAAACTTCTGATACTGCTCTTTCACTCCAATTTCAGGCACTGCTGAAGACAACAACTTGTCAAGTCTTCCTGGAACGATTATTTCGTGCATCGCTGGAACGTTCACTGTCTCTGCGACAATTATTCTGGCGCATCCTACTTATCCTTTAAACGTACAAGGTAAATTCTCCCTGCTGATGGAAAGGCGACTCTTGCTAACATCGAGTAGACACGAATTAAATTTGAGAAAATCTAATCCAAGTATTCCCTCTACTGGGATGTCAGCAACCAGCATTTTATGTCGTCGACGAACACCATGTAGGCTTATTTCGAAAAGTCCCTTCCCGTCGACCGATATAGGTCTACTGTCTGCGAAACTGACTTTCCCTCTCACAAGAATAAGGTTTGGTCTTTTCTCCGATTTGATCCTCCTATAGACTTCTCTAGATAGGATAGTTACGGTAGCACCCGTATCAATCAGGAGATCGACACCAGTCCCTTCAATGGTGCCTGCTACATACAACCCGACGTCAGCATCCGACGATCGGTTTCCAAGTCGATAAGTAACTTTATTCCTCTTGCGTCTCTGCCTCTCGTTCCTGTCGTATCTCATGCGACCCGTCGACTGCGGAGTTGGTTGCGAATTATTGTTACATGACTTCTTAGCAGGGCAGTCTTTCTTGAAATGTCACAGATGTCCGCATCCGTAACAAACAAGTTCGTCATAGTTTCTGTTTCTGCGTCGCTCTACGACTTGTCTCGATTGCTTGGTACTCCTTACTTCAGTCGTAAGTTCAGTGACCAATCTCGTCAGCTCCATTATTTGCTCTCTCAGTTCTGTGATCGCTGACCCTTGTTCCTTTTCCTGCACCGACATGCCACGGACATGCCTTTTCCCTCCCTGTCGTTGTAGCTCAGCTCTAGCGAACGCCTCTAACTCGACAGCTATCTGTACCGCATCGTTAATCGTAGCGGGTCTCGCCTCTTGTACCTTTAAGCGCATGTCCGAATCGTTCAGGGCATCAATAAATTGTTCTTTAGCGAGTGTATCAACCAAAAGAAAACTCGCCTCAGGGTAAGCTAAAGTCGCAAGCCGCCGTATAGCCTGCGTAAGTTCTGGTAAGGATTCTCCGTTCTTGCGAATTCTACTCCTTAGCTGAACTCTGTATAACTCGGTCTGGTTCGGGGGTGTGAATCTCTGCTTCAGAGCATCAACTAATTCAGCGTACGACTTCTTCTCGGCACTGCCAACAATTGCTGTGCTTGACCTCTCAGTGCGACACCTAAATAGAGTTTCTTTTCTTCCTCTGTCCAAGAATTTAGGGTCGAGCACATCTCGAAGTGAGTGATAAAATCCAACAAGGATGTCGTCCCGTCGTACGACATCGGAGTAACGACCGGCCTCTTCAAGGTTCTCTGCGGAAGATTAGTCGCCTCATCGCTCTCTTCTGCAACCGTTCCCTTGCTCCTAGATCTCGATCTGTCTTTGAGAGCTGTCTGCACAGCATCCCTTGTCGCTGTGGTATCGGCTATCTTCTTGGTCTTCGGCGACTCCGAGGGCGTCGCCTGTCCACTAAAGTGAATCTGTCGTCTGGGGAGATTCTTTCTCTCTACCACTCCCCTGCCTTCCTGGTCGTCTCCGAACTCATAGTCATAGTCCTCTTCCTTGCAGTTAGTCTTTTCTCCAAATTTTCACATTCCTTCGTCAAGCGCCGAAACTCATCTTCGAAAGGAATTGCTGTCTTTACCTCCGTTTCGGGGGTAAGCATCCAGTCGCCTACTAGTGACCCTCCGTAAGCCATCTTGATTTTGTCTTCTACTCCTCAACCTATCTCACCGCTGCCACCAATTTGTACCGGACTACTCCCACTATCTCGGGTTCTTTAGGATAGGTCTTGTATTTGGAGTGATACCCCGCTGAATCTGTCTAAAGACTGGCACTCCAGAGTGTGATAGATTTCTACCTCAGCGGGATACCGTCTTATTCCTGGCTTCTTGGTCACCGATTTGTCGCAAGGTCGCCGACTGGTCACAGACTTGTCGCAGTCTTGGTCGCTGACTGGGTTGCAGTCGCTGACTAGGTCGCAGTCTTGGTCGCCGACTTGGTCGCAGTCTTGTCACAGGGTCGCCGACTGGTCGCAGTCTCGGTCGCAGACTGGGTCTTCCTCTGGTCGTCGACCTGTCGCAGTCGCCGACTGGATCTTCTTTTGGTCGCCGACTTGGTCGCAGGGCTGTCGCCGAGTCGCGTCGTTATCCGATCGAGATCGACAGAGAGAGAGAGACGAAAGTGCGAAATGATGAAAGAAGAGTTATCTTCAGTCAAAACGTGTATTACCGCAAGACCTCTGCGTTGCTTGGACGAGCCTTGTAGCACCGGGTTGTAGGTCGACGAAACATTGAATCCGTCAAATGACACCCGTGTGTTTTGTTATGCTATGCAACATTAAGAGGTTTTCCTCATAAACACTGAATCAATCAAATGACACCCGTGTGTTTTGTTATGATATGCAATGTTAAGAGGTTTTCCTCATAAACACTGAATCAGTCAAATGACACCCATGTGTTTTGTTTTGCTATGCAATGTTAAGAGGTTTTTCTCATAAACACTGAATTAGTCAAATGACACCTGTGTTTTGTTATGCTATGCAACGTTGAGAGGTTTTCCTCGTAAACACTGAATCAGTCAAATGACACCCATGTGTTTTGTTATGCTATTGCAACATTAAGAGGTTTTCCTCGTAAACACTGAATCAGTCAAATGACACCCATGTGTTTTGTTATGCTATTGCAACATTAAGAGGTTTTCCTCATAAACAATGAATCAGTCAAATGACACCCGTGTGTTTTGTTATGCTATGCAACGTTAAGAGGTTTTCCTCATAAACACTGAATCAGTCAAATGACACATATTTGTTGTATTATGCTATGGAAAAACCAAGAGACTGCCCTCTACAAATGCTTTATTGTCTCCTGAATAAGTCATATCACACGTGTTTGTTTTGTTATGTTAATGCAAAGGTCAAAAAGGTTGCCCACATAAAACAATTAATCAGTCAAATGAGACCCGTTTGTTTTGTTATGCTATGCCAAAGTCAAGTGTCTGTCCTCTACAAACACTTTATTTTCTCTGGAGGTACTGATGCCGCTTTTGATGTAATACAGTAACATTTTTCACTTGCTATAAAATCCCCAGGGAAATTAAAAAGTAGGAATGATTCCTTTTTTACTTCTGTAGGATGCTATAATATAACAGCTGAATGATTCTGTTTGTAAAGAACAATTTATTCCCTTTTCAACATTAAAATCGCATGATTTTTTTTGTAGACATTTACAATGATATAAGTACAAAGATGTCAATTAATTTAGTGCATGAGTACCAGAATAATTATTATTATTATTATTATCTGCAATAATTTGTGTTCCAGATGTGGCCCTGGAAGTTTTAGTGATGATGATTTTGTGGATGAACTCAGTGTTGTTGGACATTGGGTTGGTAAGGTCAAATGAAGAAGAAAATATATGTGACAAACATAATGATAATGCTGCTTTTGAGTAAATTTCTCACCAAATTGATTTGCAATCCACATAATATTGACAGAGTGACATATCTTTGAATATAATTTGTCAGTTTTTAAGATATATAACTACAAAATACTTTTTAAATCTATGCACTTTACTCTGATTGTCTTAAACAATCTTTTTATGTATTCTGCACTCAGTAATTTGGACTTGCTTAAATTTGTGCTAAAGTTTACTTTGTGACTTATTACCAGCATCGCTATCAAGAATTGTGTAATTTTACACTGTCTGTTCAAAGTCTAACCTAAAGTGTTGAAATCTCTGATGATAACACAATATGTGCTAGGTGATAAAATTTGTAATCATATATACACTAATTACCTACAAGAAGCAGCTGTGATATCAACAACTCATAAAACTGATTCATATACTGTCAGTTTAATTTTTCTGGGGGTACAGGTTTTTGTTGAAGAACAGATTTTCATGGAATGCCAATTGTCAGTGAATTTTGTATCACTTCAAACCAAGAATACTAAGTACAAACAGATAATAACACTTCTGTGGAAATAATAAAATCCCGTTCCCCAAAGTTTTTAAAGCCCCAATAAACCATAATCCTTCTGTAGAAGAAATTGGATCACATCTCCATTTCATGAATTTAAATCCCTAACACACCATGACATTCTACAGGAACAATAGGATCCATTCCCAATCCATGAATTTAAAGCTCCAACACACCATGACATTCTACAGGAACAATAGGACCCCTTCCCAATCCATGAATTTAAAGCCTCAACAAACCATGATCTCTCTGAGGAAACAATATGATCCCATTCACCTTTCCACGAAATTAAAGCACCAATAAACCATGATCATTCAGTGGAAATAATAGGATCCCATTTCCAGATCCAAAAATTTAAATCTCTCACAAAACACAACCTTCTTGGGAAACAACGTGATCCCATCCCCGATCCATGAATTTAAAGCCACCCCTTCCCCATGATTCTTCTGTGTAAACAATATAATTCCATTCCCTCATCCATAACTTTAAAGGCCCAAACAAACCATGATCATTCTGTGGAAGCAATAAAACCAATCTATGAATTTAAAGTGCCCTCCCCCCAACCCAACCCAATCCCAATGATTTTTCAGCATAAATAATAGGATCACATTCCCCAATCCATAAATGTAAAGCCCTAATAAACCATGATCTTCATACAATGCATGAATTTAAAGCCACAGCAAACCATGATCCTTCTGTGGAAAAAATATGAACCCACACTCTAATCCGTGAAACTGAAGCCCCAACTAACCATGATCATTCTTTGGAAACAATAGGATCTCATTCCCAGACCCATGAATTTAAATTCCCAATAAACCATATTTCTTCATTGGAAACATTAGGGTCCCATTCCACAATCCATGAATTTAAGGCCTCAATAAACCATGATCATTCCCCAGAACGTGAATTTAAAATCTCAACAAATCATGACCCTCCTGTGGAAAAAAAAAAGGATTCCATTCCTCAATCCATGAATTTAAAGCATCAATTAACCACAATCCTTCTATGGAAACAATGGGATCACATTTTCTGATTCATGAATTTAAAACCCCAACAAAACCCTGATTTTTCTGTGTGAACAAAAGGATCTCATCCCTATTGCATGAATTGGAAGGAACAAAAAAACATCATCCCATTGCTTTCCCCAATTCACGAATTTAAAACCCCAATAAACCATGATCTGTTTGTGGAGACAATAGAATCCCGTTCCCCAATCCATGAAGTTAACGTGGCAACATACTATGATCCTCTTGAGGAAACAAGCTCCGATTCCCCAATATGGGAATAATCTAAAGTCCTAATAAACCACGATTCTTCTGTGACAAGTACAGGATCCACTCCACCCCCAATCAATGACTTTAAAGCCTCAACAAACCATCATCTTTTTGGAAATAACAGTATCCCATTCCCCCGAACGATGAATTTAAATCCCCAATAAACCATGATATTTCTGTAGAAATAATAGGGTCCCACTCTGGAGTCCATGAATTTAAAACCTAAAGAAACCATCATCCTTCTGTGGAAATAATAGGTCCCAAATTATGAATTTGAAGTCCCAAGAAAGCATGACCTTCCTGGGTAAACAATAGGATCCTATTCCACAAACCATGAATTCAAAGCTCCAACTGACCACGATCCCTCTGTAGAAATAACAGGACCCATTTAACAATCCATGAATTTGAAGCACCAAAACAAAACATGATACTTCTGTTGAAACAAGAGGATCCTACTCACCAATCCATGAATTTTAAACCCCAAGAAACTATGATCCTTCCATGGAAAGAATAGGACCTCTATTCGAGTCCATGAATTTAAAGTCCTGATCAAGCATAACCCTTCTGTGGAATGAACAAAATCACATCCCCAATCCATGAATTTTAAGCCCAACAAACTAGTATCCTTCTGTGGAAACAACAGGATCTCATCTCCAATCAATGAATTCAAAGAGACAACAGACCATCATCTTTCTGTGTTAACATGATTCCATTCCCATCAATGAATTTAAAACCCCAACAACCATAATTCTAACGCAGAAACAAAAAAAACCCCAAAACATTCCTGATCCCAAAAACTTAAAGCCACAGCAAACCATGATCCTTCAATGGAAGTAATAGGATTCCAATTCCCAATCCATGAATTTAAATCCCCAATAAACCATATTTTCATGGAGAGAACAGAATCCCATTCCCCAATTTATACATGTCAAGTCCCACTAAGCCATGATCCTACTGTGGAAAGAATATAACCCCTTTCCCAATCCATATATTTAAATCCCCAAGATAACACGATCCTTCTGCCAGAACAACAAGACACATTCCCTGATTCACAAATTTAAAACCACAACAAACCATGAGCCATCTGTGGAAGCAATAGGATCTCCACCCACAATCCACGAATTTAAATCCCCAATAAAGCATTATCTTTCCATGGAAACAATATAACTCCATCCCCAATTCATTAATTTAAAGCCCCAATAAACCATGATTCTTCTGTGGAAACAGTAAGATTCCAGTCCATAATCCTTGAATAATTTAAGGCCCTCATAAAACATTATCCTACCCCAAACCATGAATTTAAAGCCCCAATAAATCATGATCCTTTTATGGAAACAATAAGACTCATTCCCCAGTCCATGAATTTAAAGCCACAACAATAGACTATAATAGCATCACATTCATTTCCCAATCGATTAATTTAATTCCCCAACAAACCTTGATAATTCTGTAGAAAATACGATCTCATTCAACAATCCATTCCCAGACCCATGAATGTACAGCCCCAATAAACCATGATAATCTGTGGAAACAATCAGACCCCATTCCCCAATTGATGAATTTAAAGCTGTAATAAACCATGATCTTTCTGTGGAAACTGAATTATCACCATCCCCAGTCCATTAATTTAAAGCCCCAACAAAGCACGATTCTTCTGTAGAAACAATAGGTCCAAATACCACAATGCATGGTCTATGGTCATTCTGTGGAAATAATAGGTCCCCATTCCTTAAGAAATGAATTTACAGCCCCAATAAACCATGACCCTTCTTTGGAAACAACAAGACCCCATTCACTGATTAATGAACTTAAAGCATATATAAATCATGATCCTTCATGTTTTACAAAATCATGAATTCTTGTGGAAAAATTCCCCAATCCATGAATTAAAAGCCCCAGCAAACCATAATCTCTGTGGAACCAACAACATCCTATTCCCCAATCAATGAATTAAAGTCCCAATAAAACATGATTTTGTTGTGGAAACAACAGGATACCATACCCAAATCATAAATATAGCACTCCAATAAACCATGATCCTTGTGTGGAAAAAAGATCTCATTCTGCAATCCATAAATTAAAAACCCTAATAAACAATGTTCATTCCTGATGCATCAATTTAAAGCCAAAACAACACATGATCCTTCTGTGGAAACAATAAGATCCAATTTCCTGATTCATGAATTCAAAGCCACATCAAATCATGACACTTCTCTGGAAATAATAGGACCCCATCCCCAATCCATGCATATAAAGGACCAATAAACCATGACCCTTCTGTGGAAACAATATAAGATTATCCCATTCCCCTAAAAATGAATTTAAAACCACAATAAACCATGATCATTCCTTGGAAGCAAAAAAATCTCATTCTGTGGAAAAAATAGGATCCCATTCATGGATCCACAAATTTAAAGGCCTAAGGCCAAGATCCTTCTGTTGAAACAATAGGAATGGGGAATGGAAAGCCCCAACAAACTGGATCCTTCTGTGGAAACAATAGGAATGGAAAGCCCCAACAAAACTGGATCCTTCTGTGGAAACTATAGGACCCATTTCACAATCCATGAATTTAAAGCTACAACAAACCTTGATCTTTATGTGGAAAAAATAGGATCCCATTCCCCAATCCATGAATTTAAAGCCCCAATAAACCATGATCTGTCTGCAGAAACAATAGGACCCCATGCCCAATCACAATTTAAAGATCAAATAAACCATGATCTGTCTGCAGAAACAATAAGACCCCATGCCCAATCACAATTTAAAGCCCCAATAAACCATGATCTGCCTGCAGAAACAATAGGACCCCATGCCCAATCACAAATTTAAAGCCCCAATAAACCATGATCTGTCTGCAGAAACAATAGGACCCCATGCCCAATCACAATTTAAAGCCCCAATAAACCATGATCTGCTTGCAGAAACAATAGGACCCCATGCCCAATCACAATTTAAAGCCCCAATAAACCATGATCTGTCTGCAGAAACAATAGGACCCCATGCCCAATCACAATTTAAAGCCCCAAATAAACCATGATCTGTCTGCAGAAACAATAGGACCCCATGCCCAATCACAAATTTAAAGCCCCAATAAACCATGATCTGCCTGCAGAAACAAAAGGACCCCATGCCCAATCACAATTTAAAGCCTCAATAAACCATGATCTGCCTGCAGAAACAATAGGACCCCATGCCCAATCACAATTTAAAGCCCCAATAAACCATGATCTGCCTGCAGAAACAATAGGACCCCATGCCCAATCACAATTTAAAGCCCCAATAAACCATGATCTGTCTGCAGAAACAATAGGACCCCATGCCCAATCACAATTTAAAGCCCCAGTAAACCATGATCTGTCTGCAGAAACAATAGTACCCCATGGCCAATCACAATTTAAAGCCCAAATAAACCATGATCTGTCTGCAGAAACAATAGGACCCCATGGCCAATCACAAATTTAAAGCCCCAATAAACCATGACCTGCCTGCAGAAACAATAGGACCCCATGCCCAATCACAAATTTAGAGCCCCAATAAACCATGATCTGTCTGCAGAAACAATAGGACCCCATGCCCAATCACAATTTAAAGCCCCAATAAACCATGATCTGTCTGTAGAAATAATCAGACCCCATGCCCAATCACAATTTAAAGCCCCAAATAAACCATGATCTGTCTGCAGAAACAATAGGACCCCATGCCCAATCACAATTTAAAGCCCCAATAAACCATGATCTGTCTGCAGAAACAATAGGACCCCATGCCCAATCACTATTTAAAACCCAAATAAACCATGATCTGCCTGCAGAAACAATAGGACCCCATGCCCAATCACAAATTTAGAGCCCCAATAAACCATGATCTTCCTGCAGAAACAATAGGACCCCATGCCCAGTCACAATTTAGAGCCCCAGTAAACCATGATCTGCCTGCAGAAACAATAGGACCCCATGCCCAATCACAAATTTAGAGCCCCAATAAACCATGATCTGTCTGCAGAAACAATAGGACCCCATGCCCAATCACAAATTTAAAGCCCCAATAAACCATGATCTGCCTGCAGAAATAAAAGGACCCCATGCCCAATCACAATTTAAAGCCCAAATAAACCATGATCTGCCTGCAGAAACAATAGGACCCCATGCCCAATCACAAATTTAAATCCATAACATTCAGTGATCCTTCAGTGGAAATAATAGTATCCCATTCCCTCAATCCATGAATTTAAGTACTAATGAAAAAAAAAATTCAAAGTACTTAAATAATAAGTCAAATATTTGGGTAATCGCAAAGGGTCTCCTGAAAGAGTGGATCACAAGTACTCTGAATTCCATATATGGTGACAACAAATAATATTTATAAATATATTTTATTCAGTATAATGTTCAATAACAAATAATTTATATATGAATTTGTGTTGTAACTAGTATCCATTGTATTCTACATTAAAATGTTCCAACTTCATATTATTCTACAGCATGGTTTTACATTGCATTTATATGTCTCCATCTGAATCAACATTCTAATCATTTTTTACTCAACCTAAATATATCAGTAATATCAGCTCATTAAAACATTAGAACTTGGCTCAATAGTTAGGAAATTCCCTGAGCATTTGTTGTGAACTCACACACACAAGTTCAAAATGATGCCACAATGCCAACAACACTGACTCTAAATTGCAAAGTTAATGTATCAATAATATGCAAAGTACTTAGTGAAGGCTATTCCATTTACATCTACTATAGGGAAGAAACCACTTTTCTTATTCAGTGATATCACCAACATAAAGCACTTGAAATTACATAGATAAAACTGAAGAAAAAAACACTGAGGCTCACCCCCACCCCTTTAATGAAAAGGAACGAGATATGTTCCCCCTTCCCAAGATAGACTGTAACAAGTACATCATAAACCCATCCTGTGTTTAATAGTCCTGTATTAAAGCACTAGTTGGGTATAGCTGATTCTGGAGATTGACCAGCTGGTCTTGCTAAAGGTATGAAGTCTTAAACCACACCTACTGTGCAAAAACCATTATTTGTGTATTAGATGTACCATGAACTTGAACTCTGACCCTAAATGAATTGGTTTTGCCAGTCATCCACAAACTTTGGTCAAGGAACTTAATCTAGAACAAATGTGCAAAACCCACCCTGATCTTTGATCTTTTGGCTCCAAAATTAATAGGCATCTCCACTTGCTGCAAGTACAAACCCTCAACAAACTTTAGTTATGGTCTTTGGTCTAGAACTAACATCATTATGCAAAAACCTTATTTTTTTTATTTCAATTACAGTGACAGTGACCTTTGATCTTTTGACCTCAAATTCAATAGGCTTTATCCTTACATTCTTACTCGAAGTTCAAGCCAACCACTAAATGTCTTGTGTGGAAACCATTGGTACTCTAGCAGTCACAGTGACCTTGACTTTTGACTCCAAAACTAATAGGTTTTCTTCTTACGCAAGTCTTGGCTTGTGATACTGAACCAATGTTACTGTGTGAAACGCTTTATCTTCTTTCAGTCAAACTGACTTAACCTCGAAAATTTTGACCCCAAAATCAATAGGCTTTTTTCTCCAAGTGCAAGCCATTCACAAAGTTTGGTAAGTGTAAAACCAAAGTTATTGAACAGAGACAACAAAAAGAACAAATGGGCCATAGGAACAAAAAATGACAACATCATTCTATAGGAGAATAATTAATGATGTACATGCTTGCTTATAAGTTCAGATATTTCCTCAAACATTTGAATGCTGCATATAGGGGTTTGACTTAAAAGTCTAACAAACTTAAATTTTTACTAAAACCTGTTTTTTTTTGTACACCAAATTATGCTAGTGACTGATTAGTATTTCACTGAATTAAACTAACCATTTCTTGCCACATCAAAGTCAAAAAATTGGAAACATTCTCGACTTTTGAGCAGTATGTAAAGCTATTTATTAATATGAGGAGCCAGTATGTAAAGCTATTTATTAATATGAGAAGTACCTATAATACAAGTATAACCACCCATTTTCTAGGCCGATTTCATAGAAAATCTAAATCCCAACATATAAAACATCCCCCTAAAAAATCACAATTTTTGCAGATTTAAACAACTGGGTTGACTTATGAATGAATCTACACAATAAGTCTTTTATAATAAGTAATTGGGAGCTGAATATATAATAATGATGAGAATATTGATGAATATGAAATGATGATTACAGAATTCTGTTCATGAGTAACAAAGACAAGATTTTCCAGATGACTGCCATGGTGGAAATATTGGATATCAGATCAGCATCATTTTCATCTAGAGCCAACTAGACCCTGAGATGAGCATGTGTCAAGTTTCACTGCAATCATCCATATAGTTTAGGAGAAGTAGCAATAAGAAATCTGTGCCAATGGACAATGGATGATGGACATCAGGCCATCCCATAAGCTTAAGCTCTATGACCAGGAGAGCTACAAATCAGTTTTGAGATGACATGCAGCTTAAAGGGATAATATTACACTTTGGAAGTATCAAATTTTCCTATTTAAAAAAAGTAAGTCTGAAGTCACTGAATCAGACAAAATCTTTGTGAGGTCCTGCAATATTTGAAGAGCACTGAGGGTTTCACATATTTTGCCCATCTCTGACATCCACTCCTCACCTCCTGATGGTATACACACTCCTGAAACCACATTGGCAAATATTTACCTCTTTTCACCAAAATGGTGATAAGTTTAAATGTAGAAAATCTTTGTACAATTTCCTTCTTTCCACCAAAACGCAATAACTGTTAAAGCTACAAATATATCTGAAGAAAAATGTATTCCCTGTGCATCAAGAGGTAAGTTAAAAACAACTGATACAAATTATTAAAAAATGATGCAAACTTGCAATAGCTGCATAATAATCTCCAAAAATAAAGTAAACTAATGAAGCAACTTGTGTTCTGTCTTCTTTTGGCAGGTCAAGCTGATCCTGCAAAAGTGGCAAGATTAGCAAATATCATTTTGATCACTAAGTCATATGATCTTAGACTTTTATGTGTTTAACTTAAGGAACCAATAATTGTAAGTGTCACTCGTATTTCTGTCATTACTAAAAACAGAAATAAAGTAGAAATGTCATGTTGTGCCTTCTTTTACAGCTATGTATTGATAATCTATCATATGATCCTCAACTAATTTATGATTTAATGCTCAAAAAGATGGTGGAGTACAGATTAAAAGATCATGTCTGAAAGAGATATTCATAGGTGAAAGGCAGTATATTTTCAATGCTTGTGCTCAGAATTCTACATTAAAACATGTTAAGTTGATGTTGTCTTTAGACAGTGCTATAGCTAAAAGCAGTAAACCCAATTACTTGAATGAATCTAGTTATAAAAGTCTGCTAGGTTCGACTAGGAACCGGATTAAACCCACCCATCACAACCCACACATGCCAACCTCTTTCTACTGTCCATCACTTAACAACATGGAATGTTACAAAAATCTCTGGCTTCCTTTATCAGAACTTTATGGCACAAAATTCAAGCCCAAGATCAAAACTGCAAATTGAGATATTAAACTTAAGCACATCTACATCATTGAAATTTAACAACCTACTAAAGAAGCCAAAGTTAAGAAAATCGTAAAAGTTTCAAGACTCTGTGTTTCACAAAGAAAGTGAATTGGCTAGGCCTGATCTTAGGTCATGTGGCCAGCTTGTCTTATATGACATAGCTAGGCCTAAGCCTGATCTTAGGTCATGTGGCCAGCTTGTCTTATATGACATAGCTAGGCATAAGCCTGATCTTAGGTCATGTGGCCAGCTTGTCTTATATGACATAGCTAGGCCTAAGCCTGATCTTAGGTCATGTGGCCAGCTTGTCTTATATGACATAGCTAGGTCTAGGCCTGATCTTAGGTCATGTGGCCAGCTTGTCTTATATGACATAGCTATGCCTGGTTTTGTGTAACATTGCGTGGATGGTAAAATGTAGACTGTGTGCCTTTCAATCTAAATCACAAATACACCTCCCTGTTATCTTAGAATAATATTGTGAAGTCTTCTACCAAATAAAGCCCAGATCATGTGTTAAAGAACAAGAGTCATTAAAACATTCTGAATGTCTGTGCTTATGTCAAAGATTAAACTTCACAGATGTTGTATAATTTATTGTTACAATTATCTACTCAAGAAATGCAGCATTGGGTTATCATTAAGGACTCGGATTATAGATTAGGAACTACTTTACATCTATATGTAACAAAAACTTGTTAATTTATCATCAATTTAAATCAGAACATAAAAATTGTAGACAATAAAAAACAGTCATCTTCAAAATAATAATAAGAAATAAAACAATGACAGAAACAAAGACTTCTTGGATTACTCCAAGCTTTGAAAACATGAACATATTAAATGTAATGAAAAAACTGTAACAATGGTAGCCATTAAATTTTAGTTTATGTAGTAAATATACCTGGTAATTATTTTAGAACAATTAAAAATAATTTAAAGTAAGATAAACAGCTGACCAGCAGATATTCTTGGGAAATCAAATTGTTATGGCATTGTAATAAAAATGGTAACAATCGGGACAAAATTTTGCAAATGAGCAAAGTTAGTCAACAAAATGATATATATCAACTGGCTTTATCTAAATGCAACTTCAACAGTTGACTTTACTTATTAAATTCATTTGATTACAGATAATTACTTATCTAAATGTCAGTTTTGCAGTTGGCTTTACTTAAATTCATTTTATTACAGATTATTATTACACAATTAAGAATAAACGATTGATATCACAATTTCACTGATGAATAGTATCATGAAAAAAAAAACATTTAATCTTGGAAAACTAAAGAAACAAACCCAAACTTTTTTAAAACAATACCATATATGACAATCCTTTCTATAACAGTCCTCTTTGTTCATGCTAGTAAGGCATGATTGGCTCTGGGGATGCTAGATAAATGGTTCACAATGACCGGGTCCTTTGGTTAAGGTATGCAGTCTTAACTAAACTTACTGTACAGCAACCATTCATTTCTTGTCGGAATTACCATGGTGGTGACCTCTGAAAATTTAGACCCCTAGAATCTAAAGGTTTCTTTATTACTATAAGTGCAAGCCATCCACAAAATTTGGTCAAGGAACTTGCTATAGTACAGAAGTTATTGACTTTTGAAATTTTAACCCAAAAATCATAATTGGAGCTTCAAAATAGGATGATTCTGCCAAAACTGGAATGGCTGAAGTCTCTGTATCTGCTAAATGCATATAAAGGAGACACAAATCTGACCACTTCCAGAACAAAGTGTCCACTGAATTATATTTAATTCTCATTTGCCAATACAAAACTACAATGAGATTCTACAATAAATGAAGTGGTGAGTGTTCTGAAAACAGCTTCAGAGGTCAGTACATGAAACATTCGAACAATCATTTATGTAAAACAATTTAACAGGAATCTTGATTTCCAACTGTTTAACTTAAAGCAGTCTCCTTCAAGTTTCAGTCACATCAGTGTTCATTTTCTAGCATTGCTACAGTCACTTCAGATCTGTATAAAAGAAACATCACATCATACACAATGGACGGATGAAGTAAGAATATCACAACCAGTGGATTTCTGTACCACAGGTAAACTATCTTCGTCTTTCAAACTCTTTATGGATCCATTCTGAGTCCTGGTAGAATCGAGGATCTCCCAATTTAAGTGCCGTCCTTTTATAGAAATAGTAGTAAAGCACAGCACCTATAAACAGGGATAAAACAATTCTTATTAAAACATTTTTGTATACAAAGATGGCATCATTTGTCTTCTGAGGAAAGATTTCAGTAACAATAATTCTTATGTACAATCTAGACTTTTCATGCCCACAGAATATAAATGTAAAACATTTTACATCCATCATTCAATATTAAATACATTAAAATGCATTTACAATGAAACCTGTCTTGAGAGCACCCATTCTGCCTACAAAATGTGTTCTTGAGAGACCACGATTTTTGCCTACAAACTGTGTTCTAGAGTCTGCATCTTCTGCCTATGAAATGTGGTCTTCAGAGACCACCCCTTCTGCCTATGACATGTAATCTTGAGAGACCATGCCTTCTGCTTACAAACTATAGTCTTGAGAGACCACCCCTTCTGCTCATGAATTTTGTTCTTGTGAGAGAACCACCCTGTTTGGCTACAAAATGTGGTCTTAAAAGACCACCCCTTTTGGCTATGACATGTGGTCTTGAAAGACCACCCTTTTTGGCTACAAAATGTGGTCTTGAGAGAACCAACCCTTTTGGCTATGACACGTGATCTTGAAAGAACCACCCTTTTTGACAACAAAATGTGGTCTTGAGAGAACCACCCCTTTTGACTACAAAATGTGGTCTAAGAGAACCACCCTTTTGACTACAAAATGTGGTCTCTAACTACAGGTAGTATGTTATTAGAGGTCATCACATCATTTAACCTTGCTGATCTGTGTATGAAAAATGTGGTCAGTCATGGCAGGTGATCTTTCAAAATAGTGGTCTTTCAAGTCAGATTTTACTGTTATCTTTTAAGGAAAGGATAATGGGGTGGGATTTGAAAATTCCCTCATCTACATTCCTTCCTTGATTCATTGCAATATTGTAACATTTAGTAATTACAGAATTAGTTTAAAGTGATCTGACCTATTATACAGTATTAATAAGATCATGACTAGAAATATTTTTACTGAATAAATATTCAGTGATACATGGAAGTGTTAAAATGCAGAAAATTTAGTCCATAATTATTCAAAGACTGTATATGGTTTTCTGCTATCTAATCCTTGGCCTATGAAAGGAATACATTAACATTAATTATGTAAGGGGTTCAATTTACCTGTTCTCTGTATCACATACAGAGCTATGAATCCTGGAGTCTCCCATATAAATGCATTTGGCTCATCCCATCTCAATGTCTGTAATAATAATAATAATAAATTTAAACTGAAATACTGTTATTTCCATAGTGAAGAGACCAAGTGTCCACAGTCAATCAATTACAGTTTATTGTAAACAGATTCCAGTGAATCAAAGATGTATTAGTGTGTCAGCTATCTGAGAGTCATCATGCAACTGCCTTCTATAAAGCTTTTTTGTCTGAATCCTTGCTGACTGAAGTCCGATATCTGGGTATTTTATTCATTTAATGTGTTCTTCCACTTCCTAAAAGTTTGACTTTTTTAGGTGAAAAGTTCAGCAAAATGGTTAGAAGATACTCTGTAGTAAAATATATGCAAATTTTTAAGTCTTAAATTTTGAAGACTGATATGGTCATTGAGTGCAGTATATGGAGTCTAGTTATGGTCATGAGTGCAGTATATGGAGTCTAGTTATGCAGTGCAGTATGGAGTCTAGTTATGGTCATGAGTGCAGTATATGGAGTCTAGTTAAATGATGCCCAATACTGACATGCATATGAAAATCCACTGCTTGTTCCATCCAAAACATCATGCGCTAAAGAATGAATTCCCCTACACAATGTGTCACAGATCTCTGTAGCAAGTCTTTTGAACAAATGTGTATACATTGAGATATGAATCTCTGCATGTGTAGCAAGTATTTCAAACAAAATAAAATGTGTATAGATTAAGATATGAATCTCTGTAAAGTAAGTCTTTTAAATATGTATACATTGAGAGATATGAATTTCTGAATAGTAAGTCTTTTAAACAAATGTGTATAGATTGAGATATGAATCTCTGTATAGTAAGACTTTTAAACAAATGTGTATACACTGAGATATGAATCTCTGTAAAAGTCTTTTAAATAAATATGTATACACTGAGATATGAATTTCTGTATAAGTCTTTCAAACAAATGTGTATACATTAAGATATGAATTTCCGTATAGTAAGTCTTTTAAATAAATGTGTAAACATTGAGATATGAATTTCTGTATAGTAAGTCTTTCAAACAAATGTGTATACATTGAGATATGAATCTTTGCATAATAAGTCTTTAAATAAATATGTATATATTGAGATATGAATTTCTGTATAATAAGTCTTTCAAACAAATGTGTATACACTGAGATATGAATCTCTGTATAGTAAGACTTTCAAACAAATAAGTATACATGAATTTCTGTATATTAAGTCTTTTAAACAAAATGTGTATACATTGAGATATGAATTTTTGTATAATAAGTCTTTCAAACAAATGTGTACACATTGAGATATGAATTTCTGTATAATAAGTCTTCTAAATAAATGTGTAAACGTTGAGATATGAATTTCTGTATATTAAGTCTTTTAAACAAAATGTGTATACATTGAGATATGAATTTCTGTATAGCAAAGCTTTCAAACAAAATAAAATGTGTATACAATGAAATATGAATCTCTACATGTATAGCAAATCTTTAAAAGAAAACAAAATCTGAACTTTCCAAACTGTAATCCTAAGGGCTCTAGCACAGTTGAGTGTAGTTTAAGAAAAGGTCAGAATGTACTTTTTCAAATACCCTAAACACCCATCAAGTTTTAATTGTAATAATCAATATAAAACAACCAGAACAATATGGATTAGCTCTAGTTCTTTAGGTGCCATCTGACTCCCACTTCCATAATTAAATCTGAAACAGTCCTCAAATAAAGCTGCTGATATTTTATGGTATGAAATCATAAACTTTAACTGCTGACTATTATGACATTAATTGGTAAAATCTGAGTGCTGACATTTTATGGTATTAATTAGTAAAATCTTAGTGCTGACTTTTATGGTATTAATTGGTAAAATTGTAGTGCTGACTTCTATAGTATTAATTGATAATATCTGATTGATGACTTTTATGGCATTAATTTGTAAAATCTTAGTGCTGACTTTCATGGCATTAATTGGTCAAATTGTAGTGCTGACTTCTATAGTATTAATTGATAATATCTGATTAATGACTTTTATGGTATTAATTGGTAAAATCCAAATGTGGACTTTAATAGTATTAATTAGTAAATTGGACTGGTAACATTAATGGTATTAATTGGTAAAATATGACTTTTGGCTATTATGGTATTAACTGGTAAAATCTAAATGTGAGCATTGATGGTATTAACTTGTAAAATCTGACTACTGACTTTTATTGTATTAACTGGTAAAATCCAACAGCTGACTTTCATGGTATTAATTAGTAAAATTTGACAGCATCAAAGCATTTTGATTTACAGTACTAACATAGAACTCACATACTACTACTGCTACTACTACTACTACTACTACTAATAATAATTTATTAACTAAAAAATGCAGGACAAGTTGCATGATATTACACAGGTATGTGCTTTTGTATGGACAGATAGGCTGAACCAAATAAATACTGCTATTTCTTCAATAAGCATAAAAATAATAATTAAAGAGCATCTAACCATTTCCCACACATGGAGTCCTACATTTAGACCAAAATAGACGAAAGTGACCCCAATTGCAAGTCTAAACTTGTTGATGAGGATGTTCACAAGTCCCGCCTGGAACATGTACGTGTTGAAGAAAAGGAGGAAGACAACTATCACAGCAATAATTATACACAGATCTTGGATTCTGTAATAAAATAAATGTGAAAAGTTAAAATCAATGTATCAGGAGGACATTAAAACATATACATTTCATTATCACTATTAAATTTACATGAATCCTATGTAACTGTGCTAAAAGCATCATGCACTGGTACAATCTTGCTTGAATTTGATTTGATATATGTGTTCAGGATTAGATACATTTGGAAATAGGTAACTTGGACATGGGCTAAGGCATCCCATCATCTAAATAAATCTGGAAATGGGTAAGTGTGACATGGACTGAGACATCTTATTATCTAGATAAATCTGGAAATGGGTAACTGTAACATGGACTGAGACATCTCATTATCTAGATAAATCTGGAAATGGGTAACTGTGACATGGGCTGAGGCATAAAGATGGATAATCAGTACCCTGTATGAATAAGTGCATGTACACTTGCTGTACTTGGATAACACTGGGTCTCTCATCTCTAGCCATCTCAAACAGTCATTACTTTGTATTCCAGGTGAAATACTAAGGTTTCACTGGTCTTTGATGAAATTAACAAGAGCAGCACCTTGCAAACACAGTATTGTATATATGTACATTAACAGCAGATGCACATTCAATTTGATAAACTGAAACAAAGAAGACCAAGAATATTTACCAAGCAGCACATAGCAAACAGTGAAAACTGCCTGACAATTTATCCCTTGGAAAGTGGGTGTGATAGAACATCTGGTTCTCTAAAGAGAAATCATTTAATTTGAGGACACAGATCATATTTAACATGAGAATCTTGATATGACAGATGTGAACTGATTGCTGTCATGATGAATTCACAAAAGCTCTACATATTTATAATAAAGAAATCAAATAGAACATACATACTAGTTCATCAAGTCCTAATTGTTTCTCTGACAATTTTCAGCTAAAAGGGGGATTTGATTTATATGATATCAAACACATATTCATCACATGAGTTGTGGAAAATTAAAGGGACTAACTTACTTATGTTAATTGAGATTATGTGCATTTATTAGGATTTGCATTAGGATTTGCTAAATGGAATACACAAGTCACTGTCAACATCTGTTAACACTTAAGTGTGCCTCAGCTCTTCATGGAGGACACTGGTATGTACTGCTTTATGGAGGACAATGGTATGTATTGCTTTATGAAAGACACTGGTATGTATTGCTTTATGGAGGACACTGGTATAAATTGCTTTATGAGAGACACTGGTATATATTCCTTTATGGGAGACACTGGTATATATTGCTTTATGGGAGACACTGGTATATACTGCTTTATGGGAGACACTGGTATGTATTGCTTTATGGGAGACACTAGTATGTATTGCTTTATGGGAGACACTGGTATATATTGCTTTATGGAGGACACTGGTATGTATTGCTTTATGGAAGACACTGATATATTTTGCTTTATGGGAGACACTGGTATATATTGCTTTATGGAAGACACTGGTATATATTGCTTTATGGGAGACAATGGTATATATTGCTTTATGAAGGACATTGGTATGTATTGCTCTAATGTGACTGTAAAGATCAGCTGCTAATATCTACAAAAGGACCAAAGTACCTGTAACAATTTTACTCTTCTCTGCATTCCAATGAAAATATCTAATGCATTGTCTACACATTAGTCTTAGAAATAAATAAGGAATGTCTTGCAATAAGTGAAGCATTTTTTCAGTGAACATCCTTTTTAAATAATTTTGTTCTTTTTTTGTACAATATTCATATGTGTTACATCATGTACAGTCTAGTGTACATGTGTCACATCATGTAAAGTCTAGTGTACACATGTCACATCATGTACAGTCTGGTGTGCATGTGTCACATCATGTACAGTCTAGTGTTGCATGTAAAGGCTAGACATGAATTCATGAACATTAGGCCAACATTTTGACCTGTTGATTTGAACATAATGATGGCAAACATAATTCTTGAATTACACTATTTTTAATCAAGATATCTTCATATAAAAAGTAATAACCAAACTACAATTTACACATTATATTTATGGTAATAACCTGTCATTTATTAAGATCCATTATTACTAATGACACTGCAGTCGACCTTCTAAAAGTTATAAGAAAATCTAAATGGCTCTGTGAATAATCAAGAAAATATCTGTAGTGTTTCACCACATGCACCTTTAACAGACTCTGATGGTGTTAAAAGATGTACCCTTAAATATTTAAAGTCTGAAATAAAAATCATGTGAATTAGAGTTTGGAAAAAAACAATGTGCCTACTCACACAAACAAGACAAGCAAGATGACATTTTCAAACCGAAGCATCTCAATAAAGGAATTCAACACCAGGTCCACCAGCAGTAGAAAATACTGCAGGTAAAGAATGGGACGGTATCGTTCCACCAGCATTTTGACGGCCACAAAACTGTAATCCTATAATCCTGGACAAGAAGCTGCTTTCAGACGGATTTGAAATTAGAACCCTTCATTACCATTGTTTCCCTGAAAAAGAAAAGGACTGCAGATTTTCAGTATTATAAACATGCCACTCATCAAATTAATTCCTGTTAATTTCAGAAAAATAGAAGTTGCAATAAGCAGGTGATAAGTCTTAAACAGTCAATTACAACAGTAACAACTGCACAACTGACTAATGAATCACCGAGTGACTGATAAATCACAAAGTGACTGCTGAATCACCAAGTCACTGATGAATCACCAAGTGGCTAATGAATCACTAAGTGACTGATAAATCACAAAGTGACTGTTGAATCACCAAGTGACTGATAAATCACAAAGTGACTGCTGAATCACCAAGTGGCTAATGAATCACCAAGTGACTGATAAATCACAAAGTGACTGTTGAATCACCAAGCGACTGATGAATCACTAAGTGACTGATGAATCACCAAGTGCAGCATAGCCACACTAACTTCCCAGGATGGCACTAGGCTTTGCCAATGTAGCAAATTGTGATTTTTTTGAAAATTTATTGGCGACAAAATATACCATATGGGGATTTTTTTTGGTGGCAACATTTTTTGGCTGTTTAAATCTGTACATACAATCTTGGGTTTGGGGTTGAAAAATTCAAAGGCACCATCAAAGGAAGCCACAAACTTGGATATAAAATGTGCTGGGAGCTATCTACTGTTACATATATAAATCATATGTTCATATTGACAAACACGTCTTAACAGCACGTTTTTACATCATAATCCGATTATGCAAATACCTGGCCTGGGTACTGCAAGCTGTGATATACTCAGGTAGTGATGCTATCAGCTTAGCTACAATTGATTAACCTCCAAATACAGGAACAAGAACAGCTGCAATCGACCAAGTGACTTCTTTTTAATGTACCAAAAATTAGTTTTGCTAGAACTTCAAAGAAAACTGATTACCTTTGAAGCACTGATTGTTCTGTATAAATACTAAGCAAATGAAACAAAAAAAAAAAATCGGTCTCAATCAATGCTCTACTACAATTATTTGATGTTACCACAGCAATAACAAACCGGCATTTCTTTGGTCCTCAAATGCTTGCATTTAGTGGCAACTTCAATAACATAACCACCCTTCATCAAAGCAAGCTGACTACAATTTTCAATAAAAATAAAGCACCTTTCATCAAAGGAAGTCATCACCAAACTTAAATAAAAGCAATGGAAACTTATTGATTGTTGCATTTTCCAATGTGATTCAAACACTTTTACTGTGCTGTAAAAGTTTCAACTTTCCAGGAAAAATGTTCAGGTTTACTGGTATGTGAAATCTGATTTTTGTAGCCCTCCCCCACTTATCTCTACATCCACTTAAGTTGACAATATTACCTTCGTAACAGGGATATCGAGATAAAAGGGTAATACTGTATTATGAAAATGGCAACATTTTTTTAAAATTGGCAATAAAATATTGAGGTTGGCGATTTTTTGGATGACAATTTTATTAATGCCAGTGCCATCCCTGAACTTCATTAGCTGTAACAACTTTTACAACACCTGGAATGCTTACTCCAAAGATGATGACTGCTTGGTATGTGTGCACTATGATACTAAAGGATCTGGTCCCCTATTTATTAGAAAATTAGTTAAAAAGCATTGAAATCATGCTTCAATCTAGACAGCAAAATACAAATATTTTAACATGGCTACTTTAAAAATGTGACTCAGTTATTGGTCAAGTGCCAAAGGAGTCAGCTATTGATCAAGTGCCAGGAAGCCAGCTATTGGTCAAGTGCCAAAGGACTCAGCTATTGGTCAAGTGCCAAAGGAGGAAACAAAAAAGCGATAAAAGTGCGAAGACACACTCCATCAACCTGGATGCTTAAAATCTGGGAAAGTGATTGATGCTCACTGTCTCTTTCACAGAGGAGTATATTGGCTTTTTTAATATCTTCATTTAGATAATAAGAAATGAAAAATAAAGAAATAAACAGGTAAAAGAATAGAAAGAGGTACAAATTATAAAAAGGTAGAAAAACAAGTAAAAGAATAGTCAGTTTAAGAACAAAATCTATTTGTAGATTTACTTGTATTGCAAAGTTTAAGATCAGTGATACATATATTACAAAGAATCACAAATATTGTAGACAAGGTCCTGACATCCACCAAGCCAGGTTCTCACACCATTCATAACATGTCTTACAAACGAAACAATCAAATACAGAGTAGACAAGGTCCTGACATCTACCAAGCCACATTCTCACACCATTCATAACATATATTAGAAACAAAACAATCAAACACTGAGAAGACAAGGTCCTGACATCTACCAAGCCATGTCCTCACACCATTCATAACATTCCTGGCAATGGAATCATGCATACACAGAACAAAATTAGTTGTATTTATAACTGAACTCTGCCTTGGGATTCTTCTAAGTTAAACTGATCAAAAAATGTTGAAACTTTCCATTAACCAATAATAAACTGAACTATATTTATAGACAGCATTGAGTATACTTCATTTTTAATTAAAACTCAGTTTCTTGATTTTTTTTTAAACATAAGAATTTCAGATTTAAAAAGATCAGTGTTGCTCCTGGTTACACAGTATGTGTATCATTTATTAATTTTAGTTTAAAAGTTACCATAAACCCATTTATTAATATTACTATAAACCTGTTGACCAACATTATCATAAACTGTTCATTATCATAAACCTGTCTATTATCATAAACATGTTCATTAACATTATCATAAACCTGTTCATTAATATTATCATAAACCTGTTCATTAACATTATCATAAACCTGTTCATTAACATTACCATAAACCTGTTCATTAACATTACCATAAACTGTTCATTAACATTACCATAAACATTTTCATTAACATTACCATAATTTCCATCAGTATATCCTGACAATATTTAGCCATTTTACTGACTTTATCCTGGATAAGATTTTTCTCTAAGTTTTATAATTATAATATAATCATATATGCTTTTAAATTTTCACATCACTAACCAATTCTTATAAAAAAACAAACAAACATTCTTTTTGTATCCATGGGATAAACATATGCATGAAAGTCTCCATCTGCAAGGGCTTGTTGCTGATACTGTGTCACTCCATAAGGTAGCACCCTGAATATTTTCACTGGATAAAATCCTTTGGTAGATGGAGCTTGTGGATTTATCAATTACAGTTTACATTTCAATAGATTCTAAAACAATGAGTGACAACATAAGTAGTCATCTCATCATCTGGTGCCTGACAGCTTTGTATCATCTATTCATCTATATTGAACTAGAATTATGCATTTGGATAACAGATTCCCAATGCTTCCCTTACTGTGAATTCCATCCTGAATACTCATACTGAGCCTAATGGATAGGTCCCTGTGGGTAAGGATTGCCCAGGTGCAAATGACTGGTGGGTATGTACACGTCTCTTTATGCTCAGCAAGTATGCACATGGTTACAGAGTGGGGATCTCAACAGTCTGCAGTTTATGATGCATGGGCCAAGTCCATTTTGGGTAAACGTGGACCTGGGGTCAAAGTCAATTGTGTATATATATATATATATATATATATATATATATATATATATATATATATATATAATTGTTTTTTCTGCCTGGTAAATATATACAGAGCAATGGATAACTGATTCCCCGTAAAATTTTCACAAGCTGCAATAATGGTTACTTACTACAACAGAATACAATAGATCTTTACATATCCAAAAATGAGGCACATTTACTACTCAGTAAAGGTAGTTTTGGCAAAACCTGCACACATGTACCAAAAATATGCCAACATGCATGCTCTTGGGAGCTCTGACAAAATGAATGTTTGATAATTTCTAACATTTATACTTGAAAAGAAAATAAATAATGAGCCCAGTTCTTCTGTTAAGTTCTGTTTTATTTAGCAGCACTGGTTACAGACAGTGGACAGTTAACTTACTTTGATTCTTTATTTAGTGAAAAACATGTAATTGAGGCTTTACAGAGACATTATTACATTTATATCTCATCCAGAGGTAAGCTGATGACCCATAGTCATGTATGTACATATTGTACCTATAGTCATGTATGTACATATTGTACCTATAGTCATGTATGTACATATTGTACCTATAGTCATGCATGTACATATTGTACCTATAGTCATGCATGTACATATTGTACCTATAGTCATGTATGTACATATTGTACCTATAGTCATGTATGTACATATTGTAGATCCCTCGGTTACTTCATTGGAGTAACTTCAACTATTGATGTACAGTGATCAACCCAACACTCCCAAACCCTGATCATGCATTCAAGGTGTGTAAAGATTTCTAAATTTACAAACCATGTTACCTATCCCTACACTAAGTCGGGAAGCGAAGAGAGGTTGCCTTTAGTAAGGTGGAAGAAAGCCAAGTACCCAGAGGAAACCGCCGTGCCATACGAAAGCCGACTCTTCAGACATATTACCTCTGCGCTGTTTCCTGGGCTCGAACCAAAGAGACCCAAGTCTGCGGCCTAACACAGTTTCAATGAGTCACGGATTCGGCACTTATAACAACTTGGCCACCAAGGAACCCCTTTAATAACATCAAGTCGACCTACCCCTCCCACCTCTTCATACACTGCCACAAAACCAATTGATCTCTAAGTAGAATAAAATGTATAGCTATCAAAGGCTTTTGCTACCTTAAAAATATAAATTCATGTTTTAAAAAAGTGATATTCATTGCTACCAGAGTCCACTCCTTTGCCTGAAAAATTAATTTCTCTTGAGTAACCTGCTCAGAACATATCGCGACTGTTTACAGTAGCTACTGTTGAAATCCCAGAATGTCTCGTCTCGTTGAGTAGGTGCTCAGTTTCAAAACTTAATAAAAATCCAATATTCGAATATAAATGCAACCGTTTTAAATACAAAGCATATATTTTTACCCAAAATCTACATAAAAGAATATAGTCAAATATAACTTTTAGTAGAGTTGAAGATCACGCGATAATGTGAATTACATCTATTATGGTGGCAACGTTTAGCGGGAATACAAATATAAAACATGAAGAAGATTCCTCATTTGATACATAATTAGAACATTTTCGTCTCAATTCATGGAGATTTGGAATTATTAATAAGTTTAATTAATTTACTTGGAAAATCACTGGTTAAATCAGCAATCCTTAAAGGGTAATTGAACAAAAAGGTAAATACAAAGTTCGATTATTGTTATCGCCTAATTTCGACGGTAACACATTTTCGTTATGCAGCTGCATAATACTTGAAGGGGCATTATATAAAATAGAAATTGAAACTAAAGAAAGCTGGCAGATATCACCCGAACCTTTTGAAGCTCCCAGTGGTCATTTGAATAGTAATATCAAAGGCATTGCATGGATGAATTTGTTCTCTGGCTAGAAATCTAATTGTGTTTTTTTTTAAAAAACAAGTCAGTCTGTAGTAGGGATAACGGGCCAAAAATATGGTATTGTTGTGAAGATCAAAGCATCATAAATCACAAATTAGCAAATATAATCCTTTTAATTGGGTTTTGCTCATAGTAAGTGCTATACTATCAACTTTTCAAAAGTCAAGTAGGAAGATTAAATAAAAAAATAGAGGGATTGGGCCCAAAAATCAGATGATTTTGTGGCCTTTTTTAAAGCCTATTTTCACTCAATATTGGCCGATCTTTCAGGTCCAATATGTGTGAAATTCTTAAAGGACATGCTGTTTCTCTTTTTGGTGTGCCTTATTTCCCCAGGATGCACCCTCTTTTCATATTCTGGTAAATGTGGCCAAACTGCACAGTAGCTTAGGATTTGTCTTAAATAAAGAAGCAAGAAAGCCAGTGTGACTAATTAACAGTTAATTCTTATCATTGCAATTGCCTTCTGTAAAGGATTGGCCTTATGACATATTATGTAAGCACCAGCAACTGATTGGCAAACAAATGATGCCCTATTTTGTGGTAACTAATGGTGCCTAAATATGTAGTCCCATGAGTATGTATGTTGCAACTGTTTTTCCTACCTTTTATATCTCACCTATTTCCTTACTGTCAGCTCATAAGGCATTTAACATTGTTTATTAAATAACATATTTATGGGTATTCTGAATTAGTTTCTGAGGGCACATATTATGCATGGTATTTTTATTTCTGCTTTTAATTTAATTATGGTTGTTAACATTTGTATATACAATATAGTAATGCCAGGCATTGTATTCGTGCAAGTTTCTTTCGTGTGAATGGAGATGCTACAGCATTCATAGTGATTATTCTTGGGATTGAAACTGAATGCTCACATTTATTGCTGTGGTTGGTGGTTTTTTTGTGGTTTATTTTCTGATTTTAGTGTTGTTGTGGGGATAAAAAAAAGTCATAAGTTACGTGAATAATGTTTAAACTTAACATTCTACTTACTGAAGAAAAAATTCTTTGTAGTATGATAATTATATTTTCACAGGTGATAAAATAGAATATGGCTTCTGTTCCTTGCATACAATATATCTATTTATGTAGAATTATTTTAAGGAAGAATGAAAATCAACAGTGATAATATAATAATCAATAGTTTTCTGCAAAAATCTGGAGATATTATGAAGTCTGGAGGTAGGTGTGGAAGGACCTAAAAATTGGGAGTTTTTGTCTCCCGGTGTGAGAGTTGACAGTTATGAAGTGCAAACAACTTATTTTATTGTCTGCACACAAAAATTTTTGCCAAAAAGTGATCTTTTTTGGGGGGTACAGTTTGTATAATGAATACAAATTAGGTAATGGAATGTTTTGGGGGGTTAATTCTTCAAACAGCCCAGGGCTCGAAATTAGTGGTAGTCTGCTAACCCAAGGCTAGTAGATTTCCTGTTGGACTAGAAACTTTCATAATGTTAATAGTCCGATGGGCTAGTAAGTTTCAGTTATCAACAGTCAGCGTTTGTTTACGCCATTCCCAATAAAGACTTGACTTCATCAGATGTTCTGTAGGATCAATGCAGTGACCATTGTAAACACACTCATAAAATATTAGCATGAGAAGATGAAGTCAGTTTCTGGTTTGAAAAGGTGCGTTTCTATAACAAGATGCCATCTGATTTTGTGCATTTTGCTTAACAGCACCAATTATGGTCCTGTCAGTAACAACGGAAGTTTGGTAATTGATCCTCATTAATCTGATAACAAATTAAATGAAAAATGACGTGGTATCACACTTTATTCACTCGACCACAGTAACAAACTACAAAGCTGTATACCACACAAAAGAATGCGGCAAAAGCTATTCAAAGAAATTAGTTTGCATGTTTGTTTGTTTAAGGGTTGGGGTTTTTTTGCTCGCTAAACGCTCCAACAGTCACAAATGGAAAACTGCATATTTTACATATGCATCAAAATAATTATAAGAATTGGATCAATTTATTACAATTACATTATTGACACATTCCATACAACTACATTTTCTGTAATGATAAGAATAGTTTCTATATTTTTCCCCTAAAAAGAATGAACAAATAATTGAATACACATAGAGATATCCAAGCAGAATGCCGTACATTTGTTGGGAATTAAAATCTCTGAGCATGGGCATCTAAGATTTGAAAATTTTCTGCCTTATTATTAATTTCAACAATACATTGAGGTCCGATTAATTAGGAACAATTACCAAACTTATGCTATTAATGATGAGACTGTAATTGGAGCAGCTAAATACAACGCGCTGAGTCAGATGGCTTCGTTTGATGGGAACACAACTTTTCCAAGCTGAAACTAACATTATCTACTGCTGCTAATATTTTATAACAGTGTTTACAATAGCCATTGCTTTGATCCTGCAGAACATCTGCTGAAGTCATGTCTTTATTAGGGAGAGGCCATTTAATTTGGGGAGGGGGCAAAGGCACGTGTTTTGAAATGTGTTTCTTGCTCTGACTTTCTTATATAAAGGACACTGTGCCATTCCTTTTCTTACTTTGATGATTCACGCCAGCTATACTGTAACATCTTGTATTTCAAAACGAGGCACAATTCCCTCCTTATAAGACAGGCAAAATGTGGCATTTTATAGGTGTTCAGCCACTGGAAAAAAAGAACAAAAGTTGAATGAAAATGACATAAAAGAGAGGAATAATTCTTATGATGGGAAAAGCATAATTGAACGTTTCAGAAGACATGGACAAAAGACAGGGAATGGCTGAATTATGATAAGGAAAAGAATGTTATGCAGTGTAACTGGTGTACAGAATTCGCAAAAACAAAAACAGAAAACATCCAGTTTTGTTGCGGGTTGTTCAAACTTTAAAACTGAATCGGTAAGCGTATATGAAAGCTGTGGGCAACACAAAAAGAGTTCAGAGAGAAAAGCAGCTATGCAGATACCACCAGAAGAATCAACCGCTAGTAAGATCTTGGAAAGTTTAAATCAGAATGTGTTTGACCGGCTCATTAATTTGTTTAGAAATGCACATGCTTTTTTAAAGAATAGAAGACCCTTCACTGATTTTGTATGGATGTGTCAGCTGGATGAGATGAAAGAAGTTGATGTTGGAGAGACTTAAGGAATGATAAACAGGTTGTTACATTTACTCACTACATGGCTGAAAGCGAAAGGCAGAAATTTGTAAAAGGTGTGAGTGAAGCAAGGTTTCTTGCAGTAGTGTGCAGCGGTTATACTGACAGTTCAATTGAGGAGGAGGAAATTGTAAGTATACGAATTTGCGAAGGAGGATAGATTAAATCATAGTTCCCAGCAATTGATAGTATAGAGAATGCAGAGGCTGAAGGGATCTTGAAGGTGATCACCACTGCACTGGATAATGCTGGAATCACTAATTGGCAGAATAAGATTGTTGCATTTGGTAGTGACGGAGCAAGTGTAATGATGGGCAAAAATGCTGGAGTTGTATCTAAACTGAAAAACATCCAACCAGCTTTACACGATATTCACTGCTTTGCACACTGGCTTGAGTTGGCATATAAAGATGTAGTGACAAAAACCTCCCATTACACAAACATGAACACTCTTTTGATGGGACTGTATTATTACTACCACAACAGTCCCCTCAACAGAAGTAATTTGAAGAGGTCATTTGCTGCTCTAGACATATCACCAGTAATGCCAGGCAGGGTTGGAGGCACACGTTGGTTACTGCACACTGAGAAAGCTCTTGACAGCTTCTGGATAGGATATACAGCCATCAAGAACCACCTTGAACAGGTATTAATCTTTAATTTAAAATTTAAATACTCATTGAAAATATAAAATGCAGCTTTAAATGCACTGCTCTATCACTCACATTTAATGCAGTTGAATTGTAATGTAACAACTTATAACATGAAAATACGTTCCATTTATAAGTTTAATTGTACAAAGTTTAATTGTAAAAATTGCTTTCATTTTTTAACTTATATTAAAAGAGTACATTTATTACTACTGCTTATTTATATTCTATCCATATTATGTTAATTTGTCCATATTTTTTGAACTAAGAAGTAATGTTAGGATGTTTTCATCAAAAGTTATTTTTGTTATCAGCTTCCTTCACAGAAAGCAGCTACATCAGATGCACTTGGAAAGGCCAAAGGTTCTTGAAAATAATGAGAGAACCTGCTACGTTGAAATTTATGCTGTTATGACAGATGTTGTATCACTTCTGTCCAAACTGTCATTAATGCTGCAAAACACAAGTGCTTCAGTTGCTGACATCAAGCAGAAGTTGAATGCCACCATTTCCGTTTTGAAGAAGTACAAATTCAAGTATGCTTAGCTAATTTATCTTCTTCATCTGCAGACTGTTATATTCATTACTTACTTGAATCAAACTGATTAGATTATATGCAAAATTAATTTTACAGTTTGTCTTACTGAATGTTTATTATATTGATCTTTACATATTGTAATTACAATTTTGTAATTAATAAATATAAACATCATTAAGTAAATACAATCATTTATGGGTTTAATACTTATGTCATTCCAGCTGTTCTAAGAATATAAATTGTCATAGCACACTTTTACATTTTTATTACAACAGTCAAGTATGTTGTTCTAACCCCAGCATATTTTACAGGGATGGCCCTCGACTTAGACAGCTTGGCAGTATTTCTATGCTGACAGGTGTAGACTTTGCTGAAGATGATTTGATCCAAAGGACCAGAGAGGAAGTGAGAACATCCTTAATTTCATGTCTTGAGAACAATTAGTGATGCTCATGATGGTGTTATAGGTGCATGCAAGATAGCCGACTTCAGGATATGGCCAGCTTCATTAGACAGTTCAGGTAATCTCCAATTACTACAGTTGATGTTTTGCCCATTTTCGTATTTTTATATATCAATTTATGTAGTTATTTAGTTGGGGTTCCATAATAAAAATGTGTAGATGTTGTCCAAATGTTATAGACATCATATTTCTTAAGCACTAGATTATTTTTCTTAAAATGCAACTTTTTGGTTTAATACAGACTTTGGTGATGATGGCATGGCAATTTTGGTGGAGCATTTCTGGCCAGTGCTTGTCAGTGCAGGTGTGGATACTGATGCATTGGAATTGGAATGGGACATATTAAAGAGTTTAGTCTACAGCAAGTAGGTGTATATTCAAATATTTAAAAATAAATACAAGAAACATCATTGATGCCAGATTTATTAAAAATTCTTTATTTAGCATAGTATCTTGATTACAAAAGGTAACCATTTAAAGAAATAAAGAAAGCTTTTAAAAACAATTCAATATAAACATTATTTAAGTATTGACATTACAATTTTCTTTATGTAAATTTGTTTAGATTAATATTTTTCTTAATGAATTTTGTTATCTTGCAGTTACAAAGACATCAATGCTTTGACTTGGCCGACAGTTGTAAAATTATGTGCTGCTGACTGCAAGAATATTCTGGCATTGATTGACCTTATCCTGACAATCCCAGCCCACTCTGCTGATACTGAGAGGGGTTTCTCAGAGATGAAAATGGTGAAGAGTGACTGGAGATCATGTTTGCGACCTTGGGTTCTGTCCGACCTACTCTTTATAATGTTCCATACAAATGATATTCCAACATACGATCCATCACCAGCAATACATTTGTGGAATGTTTCAGAGAGACGGATAAGGGGACCAGAACAAACCCCATATGGACCCAGAGTACAGGTGGAGGATGAGAAAGGACACCTGGATTCCTTTCTGGAAATGGATCCAGATTATCTTAAGAAACAAGAAATGTGAATTAACTTTTTGATGATTTGAAGCAGGATTTATACTTCTGTACTTCTGCATTTCATATGATAATGCTATTTAAGAAATAAAATTGTTGTTAATCTCAATACAAGTGTGTGACATTGTTTTGTGGACAGGACTGGGAAAGATTTGGCAGGACTAGTAAATTTCTCAGTATACTAGTCCTTCTGGCTAAATTCAAGCCCTGCAGTCACCAGTGAATATTATTATAACCAGACTGTTCTTGAGGCCTAATTTACAAATGTGGTAAATAAATGCAAATTTTGGGGAAATGTGCCTTGGCCAATCTACAGTTTGCAGTTTTAATTACTCAGAATTTACAATTATGAGTGTATGTTTAATCGTAAAGCCAAATTGTATGAAAAGCTTGTCTTTATTCTTGTTCAGTGAAGTGAAAAACAAAAGGGATTGGTAACATTCACCTCCTTACTATTCAAAAAAAATCTAGAAGGACAATGTAACAAGACAATTCAGGTAGTTCCTTATAAATGCAATAAAGTTGTTTGGCCTGTTATCACTGTCTCATGCTTACTTAAATATCATTAAATATCAGGAATAAACAGACTTTGGCAAACTATGTTAGTATCCATTGTTTTCACATGATGTCACAAAATGTGTGCACTAACATATCTGCTATTTTGATTCACTAGCCATGCAAACTGGCAATAATAAAATTGTTCTTCCCACATTTTGTGTTTATTTTTGTTTGACAGATATTTCATTTTCATTTTTGTGCTCAGCTAGACAGCAAGATGAGTGACCATGAGTTCAAAATCCACCATGATGTCAGTGAGCTTATGAAGCAGTTGGGGTAAGTGGAAATGTTCCTGAGCTTATGAAGTGGTTGGTGTAAGTGGAAATGTTCATGAGCTTATGAAGTGGTTGGGGTAAGTGGAAATGTTCATGAGCTTATGAAGTGGTTGGTGTAAGTGGAAATGTTCATGAGCTTATGAAGTGGTAGGTGTAAGTGGAAATGTTCATGAGCTTATGAAGCAGTTGGGGTAAGTGGGGATGTCAGTCAATCAGTGAAGCAGAGTTGGCATTGTAGGTGTTAGTGTACTGATAAAGCAGCTTGGGTGAATGGAAATGTCAGTGAGCTGATGAAGCATCTGTGATAAGTGAGTTGAGGATATCAGTGAGCTGAGGAAGTAGTGGAAATGTCACTGAGCTGATGAAGCAGTTGGGATAAGTGGAAATGTCATTAAACTGATGAAGCAGTTGGGATAAGTGGAAATGTCATTGAGCTGATGAAACAGTTGGGATAAGTGGAAATGTCAATGAGCTGATGAAGCAGTTGGGGTAAGTGAGTTGAGGATATCGGTGAGTTGATCAAGTAGCTGTTGTAAGTGGAGTTGAGGACTGTTTCCTAAAACAGGTGTGCAGTCAAGTAAAAAGTTGGGAACTGGTTAGTTTCTCATGTCTGGCACTTCAGCATCAACTCTTGATCAACATTTTTGACAGGGCAGTATTAGATGTTTTAGTTCCATAGAGTGCAACCTTTGCTCAGTGTACTAAAGGGAGTTGTTCATGAAATCTTAAGTGGTGTTTAGAAGCAAAATGCAAGACCTAGAACATGTAATTCTCCAAAATTAAACCCAGGCATGGAATTACTACCTAATATTGACATTGCTATATCAGTTTATAAACTTCATTTTCAGTTTGATCTGAAAAATATGCATATATTTATTGAGTTTCTTATAATTAATAATATTATTAGCAATTAATAATAATATGATAATATTATTAGCATTATAATTAATAAATATCACGGGATATTTGTCTGGATAAATGAAGGTTGCAACAAGAACCACTTTCAAATGGTCTGCTGTTTATAAAATTAATACATGTTTCTCTTTTAGGATTCAGTCCACAGATGCAGTTGGGGCTGAAGTTTACACTGATATGTTACAGAAAAACAAGACCCCTTATATCACAACACAGGTTAAGTTTTGTCAATGATTTCATATTGAAACCTAAAGATCCTGCTTTCTAAGTAAAAATACCTGCATACACTGACACTTAAAGGTCAAGAACAAGAAATATCAATTGAACTGAATTAATTTTATTGTTAAATATAGACTGGAGGCAGTAGAATGTAATTGGGGAATGCATTTCTAAAAGGTTTTTTGCAAGATGAACATGTTGAAGGAGCTATGCATAGTTTACAAAGATTCCAAATCTGTTGATCTGAATGCATGCAGAGTCAGCAATCTCTTCCTGTTCCCTTCAGGTTTCAATAATAGATATCTAAGACATCAAAGTTTCAAATGTAATGATGTACCTATCGCCAGTTTCAAAATAGCCAATCTCTCTTTCTCATATATATATGTATGTATGTATGTATGTATGTATGTATGTATGTATATATATATGTATGTATGTATGTATGTATATATATATGTATATATATATGTATGTATGTATGTATGTATGTATGTATGTATGTATATATGTATGTATGTATGTATGTATGTATGTATATATGTATGTATGTATATATATATATATATATATGTATGTGCTCATTGTCAAAGGAAGAAGCTAGTAATATGAATTGAATCAAACGTCAAATGTATTGAAAAAGTAGTTGGTTCTAAATGAAAATGGCACCAGTCACAAACAAAAAGTTTTATAATGGAATAATGAAGAAAGCAGATGAAACATTAATGTGTAAACTGCATGTTTTTTATGTTTGTTTTGGTTCAGAATGGCAAAAGTTTATCAGATATACTCCAAGGTATCCTTTATATAAAGGGTCAGTACTATTGATGTGCTTTACAGCTCATACAATTATCACTGTGTGTTGCCTAAAATGTGAAAAAGTTGAAGTTTTCAGGAATAATAGGAGTCCTGTCCTGAAAAAATTTTCTGCAATATTACATTCAATACGATTAAAAATTCACCATAAAAAAGTTGTAATCCAGTACAAGTGAAGCTAAACAAGGATATGCACAAGTTAAAAATGAAAAATCATATGGAAAATGTTAATGCACAAACTTGCAGTAGGACTTTTAATCTTGGTTATCTACAAATACTTTAAATTTACTAGCAAAAATCTTTTAACACAGCTTCATGAAAAGGATGACATGATTTGATTCCAGCACTTGGTAGTGTTAGCAGCAGTGATTCTGGGTGAGATCTAACTGTAAAATTGTCATCAATCTTCATTTTTAAAGCAAAGATTGCACTAACATGAAAAACAGTGTAATGTTTATAAACCTGAACATGAAGTAGATACACTTTGTAATGTTACTGAAATTTAAATCGGTGTTCTTTTCTAAATTTATTGCGATCATCCTACCTTGATATGTAAGGATTGTAATTGAGAACACTATTAGCATAATGCTACTTGTTAATGAACTGTTTTATTGACCAGAGTTTCATAGCCACCAGTTGTTTATTAGTAGATCACCATAAATGTACTCATTTCAATCCAGCTGAAGCTAACTCATATTATTCATGAAATCAGTGCTAAGCTAATTCATATCAATCATGAAATCAGTGCTAAGCTAATTCATATCAGTCATGAACTCATTGCTAAGCTAATTCATATAAATCATGAACTCATTGCTCAGCTAATTTGTATCAGTCATGAAATCAGTGCTAAACTAATTCATATCAATCATGAACTCATTGCTAAGCTAATTTGTATCAGTCATGAAATCAATGCTAAGCTAATTCATCTCAATCATAAAATCATTGCTAAGCTAATTCATATCAGTCATGAAATCAGTGCTAATCTAATTTATATCAGTCATAAAATCAGTGCTAAGCTAATTCATCATATCATGAAATCAGCACTAAGCTGATTCATATCAGACATGAAATCAGTGCTAAGCTAATTTGTATCAATCATGAAATCATTGCTAAGCTAATTCGTATCAGTCATGAAATCAGTGCTAAGCTAATTCATATCAATCATGAAATCAGTGCTAAGCTAATTCGTATCAATCAAGAACTCATTGCCAAGCTAATTTGTATCAGTCATGAAATATGCTAATCTAATTCATCATATCATGAAATCAGCGCTAAGCTAATTCATATCAATCATGATATCATTGCTAAGCTAATTCGTATCAATCATGAAATCGGTCCTAATCTAATTCATATCAATCATGAAATCAGTGCTAAGCTAATTCGTATCAGTCACGAAATCAGTGCTAATCTAATTCATATCAATCATGAAATCAGTGCTAAGCTAATTCATATCAGTCATGAACTCATTGTTAAGCTAATTAATATCCATCATGAACTCATTGCTAAGCTGATTTGTATCAGTCCTGAAATCAGTGCTAACCTAATTCGTATCAATCATGAAATCAGTGCTAATCTAATTCATATCAATCATGAAATCAGTGATAAGCTAAATCATATCAATCATGAACTCATTGCTAAGCTAATTCATATCAATCGTGAAATCAGTGCTTATCTGATTCATATCAATCATGAAATCAGTGATAAGCTAATTCATATGAATCATGAAATCATTGCTAAGCTACTTCATATCAGTCATGAACTCATTGCTAAGCTAATTCATATCAGTCATGAAATCAGTGCTAAACAAATTCATATCATGAAATCAGTGCAAAGCTATTTCATATCAATCATGAAATTGGTGCTAATCTAATTCATATCAATCATGAAATCAGTGCTAAGCTAATTCATATCAGTCATGAAATCATTGCTAAACTAATTCATATCAATCATGAAATCAGTGCTAAGCTAATTCATATCAATCATGAACTCATTGCTCAACTAATTCATATCAGTCATGAACTCAGTGCTAAGCTAATTCATATCAGTCATGAACTCAGTGCTAAGCTAATTCATATCAATCATGAAATCAGTGCTAAGCTAATCCATACTGATCATGAAATCAGTGCTAAGCTATTTCATATCAATCATGAAATCAGTGCTAAGCTAATTTGTATCAATCATGAAATCAGTGCTAAGCTAATTCATATCAGTCATGAAATCAGTGCTAAACAAATTCATATCAGTCATGAAATCATTGCTAAACTAATTCATATCAATCTTGAAATCAGTGCTAAGCTAATTCATATCAATCATGAATTCATTGCTCTGCTAATTCATATCAGTCATGAACTCAGTGCTAAACTAATTCATATCAATCATGAAGTCATTGCTAAGCTAATTTGTATCAATCATGAAATCAGTGCTAAGCTAATTCGTATCAGTCACGAAATCAGTGCTAATCTAATTCATATCAATCATGAAATCAGTGCTAAGCTAATTCATATCAGTCATGAACTCATTGTTAAGCTAATTAATATCCATCATGAACTCATTGCTAAGCTGATTTGTATCAGTCCTGAAATCATTGCTAATCTAATTCGTATCAATCATGAAATCAATGCTAATCTAATTCATATCAATCATGAAATCTGTGATAAGCTAAATCATATCAATCATGAACTCATTGCTAAGCTAATTCATATCAATCGTGAAATCAGTGCTTATCTGATTCATATCAATCATGAAATCAGTGATAAGCTAATTCATATGAATCATGAAATCATTGCTAAGCTACTTCATATCAGTCATGAACTCATTGCTAAGCTAATTCATATCAGTCATGAAATCAGTGCTCAACAAATTCATATCATGAAATCAGTGCAAAGCTATTTCATATCAATCATGAAATTGGTGCTAATCTAATTCATATCAATCATGAAATCAGTGCTAAGCTAATTCATATCAGTCATGAAATCATTGCTAAACTAATTCATATCAATCATGAAATCAGTGCTAAGCTAATTCATATCAATCATGAACTCATTGCTCAACTAATTCATATCAGTCATGAACTCAGTGCTAAGCTAATTCATATCAGTCATGAACTCAGTGCTAAGCTAATTCATATCAATCATGAAATCAGTGCTAAGCTAATCCATACTGATCATGAAATCAGTGCTAAGCTATTTCATATCAATCATGAAATCAGTGCTAAGCTAATTTGTATCAATCATGAAATCAGTGCTAAGCTAATTCATATCAGTCATGAAATCAGTGCTAAACAAATTCATATCGGTCATGAAATCATTGCTAAACTAATTCATATCAATCTTGAAATCAGTGCTAAGCTAATTCATATCAATCATGAATTCATTGCTCTGCTAATTCATATCAGTCATGAACTCAGTGCTAAGCTAATTCATATCAATCATGAAGTCATTGCTAAGCTAATTTGTATCAATCATGAAATTAGTGCTGAGCTAATTCGTATCAGTCATGAAAATCGCTGCTAAGCTAATTCATATCAATCATGAAATCGGTGCTAAACTAATTAATGTCAGTCATGAAATCAGTACTAAGCTAATTCATATCAATCATGAAATCAGTGCTAAGCTAATTCATATCAATCATGAAATCAATGCTAAGGTAGTTCATACCAGTCATGAAATCAGTAATAAGCTAATTTGTATCAATCACAAAGTCAATGCTAAGCTAATTCATATCATGAAATTGCTGAGCTAATTTATATCAGTCATGAAATCAGTGCTGAGCAGACTTGTAATGTAATAAAACCTAGTAGGAAATGGTCATTGTTGTCCATTGAGTAGTTAGTTAACTTCCGAACTAGCCGAGTTTCACAGATCAGATCTGTGTACATTTGATAGCGCATTTAGTGAGTTGCAAATGAGGTGAATCCGCACACGTATTAGGCCACAATGTCCATTATATGCAGCTTTGTTGACCCTAAAACACTGTTTACTGTCCACATTAAACAGGTACCTGCTCTGTAAAGGACATTTTTGTAAGGAATTTCTTTTATTGGGGATCTCCAGACAAGGCTATTATATACAGGTTTCTGCTGTATGGAGTTTGTCACTAAGGCAGGCTACACTACATGTATTAAATAACATTGAACAATACTTTGAAAAAAATCAAATAAGGAACACATTTATTGGTTGACAAGATTAAATAAAAAAATAATAGACCAGTATTTTACTTGTTTTGCTTTTTGTAGTAGTAATTTTTGCTGCTAGATCTATGAAATTATATTTGTATGGGCTCTAAATTATGATGTGTATCATTCATTGTTTAATTAATATTTCAGGTATCCTCCCATCAATGCAAGAGGAGGATAGCAGAATCCACTAAAACACCAATTGAATTCCTGGCCAAATATGATGAACTCAAAGCAAAAAAGTGAGTTGTCGATACACTTTCTTCAACATCAGATGTTGGCATGTGTTCGTTAGCCAAGGTTGTTAATACAGTTTCTTCCACATCAGACCTTGTCATATGTTCACTACTCAAAAGGTTGTTGATACGCTTTCTTTCACATCAGACATTGGCTTATCTTCACTAGTCAAAGGTTGTTGATACACTTCCACATCAGATCTTGGCATATCTCACTAGTAAAGGTTGTCCATACACTTTCTTCCATATCAGACCCTGTCATATGTTCACTAACCAAAGGTCATCAATACACTTTCTTCCACCTCAGATCTTGGCATATCTTCACTAGCCAAAGGTTGATGATACACTTCCACATAAAAGATCTAGGCATATCTTCACTAGTCAAGGGTTGTTGATACACTCCCACCTCAGACCTTGGCATATCTTCACTAGCCAAAGGTTGTTGATACAGTTCCACATCAGATCTTGACATATCTTCACAAGCCAAGGATTGTTGATACACTTGCACATCAAATCTTGGCATATCTTCAGTAGCCAAGGGTTGTTGATACACTTCCACATCAGATTTTGGCATATCTTCACTAGCCAAAGGTTGTTGATAAACTTTCTTCCACATCAGACCTTGTAATATCTTCACTTGCCAAAGGTTGTCAACAAACTTTCTTCCACATCAGATCTTGGCATTTGTAGCCACTTTCTATATTTCCAGGTATAAGATGTCTTTTCAGCATCATGGTTGTAGCTAAAAGTGTTAAGCATACACCAAAGACAATTACTGACTGAAAAAATTATTAAATTACAGCAGCCGACTTAATGTTTGGCAGGAACAGCTGTGTTATTATGAAGGCAAATGTGTTTAAGACTGGTGGATGACAATATGGTGGTATATAAGAGTAAGATTATGTGGAAATATATTCTGGACAGTTTGTTGGTGGATAAGAAAGGGTGGCAGCATGATATGTGACATTCTGTAGTGTTTTATACCCATAAAAATATGCCATTTGTCTCCAGTGAAATTCATTCCAAACTGGCTTCCAGTATGGCTTCTAAAACATTTTGTTTGATTGGTTAATAGATGAAATTCATCAGTGCATCATTGATAGCATTTTTATTGAAAACCAACAAATCAGATGGAAAAAAAAAAACATTCCTCGATAATTGATATCAGGACATTGAATTTTCTGTCCAGTCTCTGTTGCCAAAAATATATTCCATGCCAAGATAAATGCTGTGTGGAATTTTTAGGAATTTCCATGTTTCCATTTGAAAGATTTTGCCAAACTGTTATGTTCAGTTGTTGTACATTATGTAATCATGATACATGGATATTATTTTTCAGTTGGCAACAGCAGTGTTGTCATAAATATTTTTAAGGTTTGGTGTTCAAGTTTTAAAAAAATCATATAACATACACTGCAGGCAGAACATAGTATTCTGCAGAACCCATGTGCAGGGAATGACAAATTCCAGTGTTGACATATAAGCCATGCACAGAAGATTCTTAGAAAGCCATCACATAATCAGAATTTTTTTAAAATACAGTAAAACCTGTTATGAGAGACCGCCCCTTCTGCCAACAAAAAGTGGTCTCTCAAGACAGGTAGTCTTTCATAGCAGGTTTGTACAAAAATACGTTTCCAAGGTCCAGTTTCAGAACAATTTCATGAAAAATAACCACAATCACTGTATATATATTCTATTCTTTATTAGTAGTTGTTGCTAAAATATTGTATGCATTCATCTAAAAACAAAATTATATTGTAATAAAGATATACTTCTGTCATTAAACATGAAATCACATTTACATTTGAAGATCACACATTTTAGCATATGAAATTGTTTCTGAATTACTCGTTTTCCTTTATAACAACCTAAATTTGTTTTACCAACGTTTAAACCCGCTTTTTTGCGAGTGGTCTGCACTTTTTCACTTGTTTCAGTTACAATAATTATTTTCTCCAGCATTAAAATTTGTCTCTTTTTAGTTGGAGGTTCGTCCATTGTTATTAAAACTCTAGGTGTTAAAATTATTATGCTCAGTTGTAATATCGAACGTAAAGACGGTGGCTGTGGGAAAATATGAAAAATCTATACATGTGCATTGCATATCTAACAATTAATGAAATAAAAAGAAACAATTATCTCATTCAGAAACAGGACCATTTGCTCAGTGACTCAGTGACAAAAGTCAACGGCTTCATTAAAAGATGACATACAGGGATTAACTCTGTAAGCTAAGTGTGTAATCCGGTCGCAGCAACTTGAATAGACGACAGCTTTGTGATTGGGATGTCATCACTTAACATGGGGGGGGGGGGGAACAAACATCACAAGTCTTGAGCACTATCAATCGAATCCCGCAAATGATTCTCTTGCTGGTTTAATAGACAATGACCTTATTCACCACCGGCAATACCGATTAACTCGAGACAAACAATATACGCGGCCACTTTGTCAACTTTGGCACTTTAACGGCATTTCATGACATGTACATTAGCCTGGTTTACGAACTGTAGCATCTATCACCGGTAGCAACAATCTTTTATTTTTTAATATTCCTTTTATGTTTGTTTTTGATCAGAACAATCTATACTAATCAAGCGGTCGTTGTAATGATTGATTACATAAAGGTCACTGGTGTCTGTCTGTTCTCGCGATACAGTCGTCATAGGGATGCCAGGTCCTACAACGGCCGGGAAGCAAGTTAAGTGCGGGAATAATTAGTCTGGTTCCCTGCTCTGTATGCTTTCTGCGTTCCTCACCCCTATACGAATAACGGAGAACAACAAAGAGAGCATACGAAGCAGAGAACCAGGCTAGGAAATAATCTACATATACTTTAGTCTGGTTTATGACAGAAACTGTATATCACTATAAGCCTAGCTAAAAATTTCAGAGATCGGTAGCCAGTTTTTTTTTTTATTTTTATTTTTTTTTATATTTAGAACGGTATGAGCGGTCGTTCTTACAGGGATTAAATAAAGGTTGGTGGAGTTTATCTTCGTTTTTTTGTGATGCGGTCGTTCATAGCGGTGTCGAAATGCATATTTTGCCAAGAAATAGCGGTCGCTGGTCGCGTTCAGCAGGTGGTCGCTCATAGCAGAGCGTTTATATAATAAAATCGATCCGTGCATTACGATTGTGGTCGTACATGACAGGTGGTCACTCATAGCAGAGGTCGCTCATAACAGGTTCTACTGTATTGTAAAATATTCAAGATGGCATCTATACCACATGCTTTGCGAAGTTGAAGAACTAAAAGGTTTCTTACCTTTAAAGCAAAATCCTGCATACTAAATAAATATCCTTTGCAACAGACATTTTATAGATGAAGTTAAAGATGAGAATATGCAGATCTAATGGTATGTGAAAAATATATATAAATGTTTAGGATCATATACAATCGATATTTGAATTTGCATCAAAATATCTTCAGCACGGCTTGTGATATTTTAATTCTTCAAATTCTGCACTAACTGTCATTCTAATTGGCTGGACATTTTCATGAATATTCATAGTCATTAACCCAGTAGCATAATTTTCCAAATGAAACACACATTATACCTGAGTCACTGAACTGATGATTTTGTATAGGAGGCATAACCTGAAATTTTTTTTTTTTTTTCAACCTGCAGTAACACATAAATTCAATTAAATGAAACAAACAAACAATAAATATTTAGAAAGATAATTTTATTGGCTTTTTTTATTTCATATATACTTGATATGAATCTTTAATAAAGAAATTTACTAACATATGGAAAAAGTGCAGTGACCATGTAAAACTGACAATTCCAGGGATATATGCCCTCCACTGGGGTTGCTATTATGATATTAGAAGAGACAATTGCTGTCTATGCCTGGCTTTAAATGGTTGCTTTTGACAGTCTGAATGATCCCCTTAGGTGGAGAAAAGTAAACATATTTTACCAAGCAGCAGAGATTCACAGAAAGATCTTGCCCTCTCCCTGCTTGCTGAAGTTGCTGCAAATAAGATTTCAGATATAGGCCCAGAGATGTTGAATTGCATGCCTTATTCATATCAAGCAAGCCCACAAAATAAATGGATACCAAGACATATGGTGGTCAGAATTAATAGAGCATGAAGGCCTGTAAGGAGAATAGTTTTGTCCCAGTTGTGCAAGGAATCACATATCCAATAAAAGCTTCAGTACAGCAAATAATTAACTTCATGCTATGACTTTTTGAGTAGAAGTTTACTCCACTCACAATCAAGTGTTACCATTTCACAGTTTTGACACATTCTGACATCTTGGAAGGTAGGATATAAGCCAGAGCAAAAACCTCTTTGACCTTGAAAACTTTGACTTGTCTCGACTGAATGGTTTGGTTCTTCATCCAAACAAAGACCATTTGAACCACAGTCTAGAGCCTCCACAAGTCACCTCTGGTACCTAACTTGCTTCTTAGTTCATCCAGAGAGCTCATTTTGACCCAGTGGGACTGATGTCAGCAGCAGAACAGGCTACCTTCCCATGTCTTTAAGCAGCCTTATTATAAGTTACTTCTCAGTATTTGTGGGAGTGGAAAAGATTTCTCTCAGCATATCCATGTGATGTATAAACCATGTGCTAACTCTAGCCCATATCTCAAATGACTCAAAGCTGCTTCACTTATGTTAAGAAGCTGGAGACAGGGCCAACTCAAGGGTAAGATGTACTCTTCATTCATAAACTGGATTTCTTAACATATTATGATTGGATAGCATACAGTGAAACCCTGCTAAGCATGCATCATTAGAGCATGATTCAAATATAACATGATTGTGGTATGGCTCTCAAAATGTCATATTTTTTCCTACACCAAACAATAATTGCTTTTTCAAAGTACGAAAAATAATGTATAAAAAGTTCATTCTCATTTTGAGGAAGAGATCATGTATGAATTAGAATATAACATGATTGTGGCATTTCTCCCAAAATTTTACAATTATTTCACCAATTTCCAGAAGTTTTGAGCCAAAATAAATGAGTTTGATTTAATAATTCAGCAAGATGTGGTTTATTCTTGAAGAAAATATGTCTTATGATTGCATCTTTTTTATATAAATAATTTTATTAAACATTTCTATTTATGGATGTTCATTCCTAATGTGTTAGTAGAAAATCACTGCACTTGATCCTAGTATATTTTGAAAGATGTCAGCTCATAAGTGTTAATCTTATTATTGTTGATCCATGCACAATAAAGCCATTGAGTCTTCCTTGCATTTGTCTTTAATGCATTCTGTGTTCAATTGTTGCTCAAACAATTGCTGGCATATGTTTGCTCATTAAACTACAAAAACAACCAATTACCAAACAACGCGGTGGTTAACATAAGATTCTTGCCTGGATGTGTAAATTAGTTAATATAAGTAATTGCTAATCATCAATGTCAAACTCACAGCTAAACATTCAGATTGTGGGGCAATTATTTATAAAACATAGAAAAAAAAACAAAAGCTGTCAACACATGCACGTGGCTTGGAAGTGTTGACAAGTGTCAACTTGGTTGGTCAGTGGATAATGTTATCTTTTTATATTAAAAAAATGAAGTATACTGATCTGCATCAGAAAAACTTTAGCAGTATGAAAGTTATACAGACATTGTTTATTGACACATGCATACATACTGAATTTTAAATGTGCTTCATCATTCCTTACATAATTTTGTTTTTTTGGGGGGGTATTGACTTCAGATGCACAATAATCTATGACAAAATTAATAAATATTATACTTGCATGTGCATTTTTTCAGTGGAATTATTATGGATTCACTCACATGCATGCCATAAGATCAGCTATTCATACTATATACTAGACATGTATATACATGTATTGCTGCTTGGTTCTCTGAATAAAGTAAAATATTATATATGCAATCTCTCTGTTTTTACTACATATGTATTTCTCATTTAATATGCATTGATTGTGCCTATGAAGCTTGTAGTTTTGCACCAACTTTTATTACTATCCCACCCAACACCCCCATGGCATTTTTTGGTGCATGTATCATTTTTGTTTAGCTGACTGACTTAGTTGGTTATAGCACACAATTTGGTACATAGCATGGTAACAGTTTGTGGATCCCGACCATCATGTTATAGCAGAGTTACACAGTATTTGAAGAAGAAACCAAGTTGTAGAGTAAAATACATTGCTTCTTTACTGCATACTAATCATAACGTAGACACCCCCGAAGCAGTCAGTTAATGCCTGAAAGGGTATACACATTTCCTCCAGTAGTATGCCCAGCAGTAACCCTTTTACAAATGGAAGATTCCATGTACTGACTTGTATTATTGTATAAATCAGCAGGTTTGTCGTGCATGGCCAAATATGTGGAATTAAAACTCCACAAGCAATCTTAAGAACATCAAACACACTGTCAATGAGTGGTGTCCCTTGTGAAGAATAAATCAGAGAGATGAGGTGGCATTGTGCCAGTTGCATATTGGACAAGTGTGCCTAACTTGTGCAGCTAATGTGTGTGTGCGAGAAAGCTTGGCATTAGCTTTGGTTGTTGACTTTCCCAGGGTTTTCCAATGTTATTCCTCCTCCAAGTATACTGGTGGCCATGTATAGCCAGTCATGTGCTGAAAAATGACATTAAAACCACAAAACCAAATCTGGTTCTTGCATATCTTCTGAAGGGTGATTTGCGATGGGTGTGCACAGTGGAGTACATTCTTGTAGAGTGTGTTGATTTCCACCTTGAGAGATGGAGGCATCTTGACATGAACTGCTTGAAGAAACTGGAAAAGAACATAACTGTCCAAGAAGAAACTTTTATCATGTTTTTAGGATTTTAAATGTGTTACCTTTATCTGTTATATACATTTTACAGAATTTTGAATTTTTATGTGTAATATTTTATCTTGTTTAGCTTAATTATACATCTGTTTGGAAGGCTCTATCTTCCTAATTTTTGCGCAATTCAGTTTTACAGTTTTGGAACATAATGTTTTTGGGCAGTAGATAGCCGCTTTTGTGTCAAGCACTAAATATATCCTCCAATATTAACTGACAGTTGACAACACTTGGCACCAATCCCTGTGTCCATAGGGAAACTACTCTTGTCTTGCATCTTCTTAGCAAGCATATGACCTTTTAATAGTTTGTTGCTAAAACAAGCCAAAAGACAGAGACATGTTTTTAACTTGGGTAGTGAATGTATATCTGTTCATTTTATGATTGGCTAAATATTATTGAATAAACATATTTTGCCTTAAGAACTACAGGGTTTGCATTTAGAATGCTTGACTTTGAAAATCCCCCCTCAATTTAAGATTTCCAGCAATCTTTTCAATTCTATATGGGCAATATATATATACATACATACATATATATATATATATTCAGTGTTAAAATCCTGGTTGTCACTCTCAAATATATTGTTGTCCTTGTGTAGCTGTGAAACATATCACATATTGCCTGTGTGTCAGATACTCAGTTGTGATGGGTTCTAAGAAAGGGCAGGTGATCACAAGCATGATACAATTTCAGCATCCTCTGCTTTTTCTATTGTATCGAGAAAGACTTAATTCATGACCTGATGAAAAAAGGCTGATCAATGTTTTATACTTAGATTATTTTGGTGGGACAATGCATTAATTGGCATAACTTGGAAACTTTTTCATTATTTTATGAATAATACTTCAAATAACACTTAGAGTGCAGATTTTTCTGTCAGTAGGGATAGCAACAGTGACCAAATAAATCTTCACTCTAATCACATATCAGATGCAGAGGCGATGTGATCGTATAACTTGCGAGAAAGCAATAAAATTTATCATGAAAGAGATGACATGAGTAAAAATATAGGTACTGGTAATGTTTGTCAGGAAGTATGGCTTATCAAATTTTTGAGCCTATATAAGGTAAAATATATTGGTATGTTTACACTAACTGTACTTTGACAACCATGACAGATGATGCAAAACGTTTGGAGTAATTCATATTCAAAATTAGTCTTGCTATACCATGTTTGGATTTTCATTGATACAATTTTCAATTTATAGTATGTTTACTACAGTCTGTTTATGTTTGCAAAGAGGGATGCAGTGTCCTTATATAACATATTAAAAAATGAGGCTGAAAATGGAGGTTCTTAGAGGAACTAATATGGCGGACAATCCAAAAGAAACTTTTGTGTGCTATTTTACTTGTGTTTCTACAGTGAAATTCATCAATACTAGTAATTAATAGGAAGACTAGTTGATTTATTTAAGGATATGTATGCTGTTATCTTCAAACTTTATGACAATATCCTTAAAAAGTGCAAGATGTGAATCACACTAGGCTGCTCCACTGATAGATATAGGAATATTTTAGTGCCTAGTCCTCATAGTAGGATTACTAATATTATTGCTAGTACTAGATGATGCTAAAGATGGCAGCACTAAAACTAAGGTGTTACTCCAATGCCAAAAAGAAAATAAATCTATTCATTCAGACTGGAGAAAAATATCAACCTTTGTAACAAATAAAATAAATGAGATACTTCAAAGTTTGTGTAAAAACTAGAAAAGAAAATGCCTTCAGACTTGGAATTGTTAACCTCAGGACATCAGTCCTTGACAGAAACATTGAATTCAGCTCACAGACAGGAGATTCAGGATTTGAAATTAAGTGAAAATGTAAAACACTACATTACAGTTATCAAGTTATGTGCAGTATGTGACACTGTTTTTTTTAAGATATAAGAATGGATAGAGGAGTCACATGATTTGCATCCCGTGGTTTGATTCTTTGTTAAGTGTGTATGGAAAATGCTGTTGTTATGAAACACAAGATTTTGATTTCAGTTTTAAGTGTTATACTGTACTCTACAGCACATTTGATATGCATTTAGTGTTGTACTATAATATACATAACACATGATATGCATTTAGTGTTATGATGTAATATGCAGAACACTTAATTGGCATTTAGTGTTATCCTGTAATATACAGAACCCATGATATGCATTAGTGTTATGCCATAATATAATAACAAATGATAGGCATTTAGTGTTATGTCATAATATAAATAACAAATGATAGGCATTTAGTGTTATGCTGTAATATGCAGAACACTTAATTGGCATTTAGTGTTGAACTGTAATATACATAATGCATGATAAGCATTTAGTGTCACGCAGTAATATTCAGAACACATGATACGCATTTAATACACTTATTATACTTGCTAATGCAACCATGAACTTTACAGGTTTTATTTGAGCTTATATGCTGGAGTGTTGCCTTGCTCAAAGTTAGTGTGCTTACAGACAGGTTCTCAGTCTTTTGGGAGCCTGTGTTACATCAGTAACTTTGGAAAACTGGATAGATTGATTTGGTGAAAAGCTGACGCAATCAAAGCCATAAAGATTATATTTTGTTGAAGTTAAGATGATAAACTTCGCTTGTGCTTATTCTGCAGGTGCCGGGGATCTTGGCATCCCTACAAAAAAGTGTCCAAGCGGTGTTATTGGGGAAGACCCAGCTTCCAGACTGGTTTTCACAGGGAGTGAAGGAATCCTCTCAGCTCTTTTCCTTTAAGCTTGACTGCCCACCAGTGGGTAAGTGGTTTAATAATTTTAATCCATGTTTTTCACTATATTCACAGGTTGTGTCAGAAGGGTAGTCTGACATAAGGGAATTTCCTCTATAAATTTTGGATGGAAAGAAAATTCCCTCACTTAATCTAATTGAATGGTGATATAAGCTGGTAAAAATCTGCAATGGTTTTGCATTTCATGCAGACAACTGAAATTGAGGCCATATAATTCTTCTGTTATTGCCCTCATCTAAGGGAACTGTTCTCATATAGAGTTCTTTGATCTGATTTGGTTCCAGAGCCAAAGGCAAAGGCACTAGACCACACCAGATAACTCGATATGAGAACAGTTCCAAAGGGAGAAGGTGGTAATATTTTTTGTACATCACATGACCCAACTAGACAATACATTGTCTTTATAGATTGTTATTATTTGGTATAGTTTCTTCCATTTTACTAGTAACAATTGCACCAGTGCAAGGGACATAATGTAAAATCCACGGCATATGACAGCAAAGCTTGTATGAGCAGGTGTAGTGATTGTTGCAAGGCATATTATCCTGGAATCAAGAGAGAAATACACAGTGTACTACAATACAAGCTAATGAAATTGTTTTGTATGGATTCAGAGCCATTTTAAAAGACAAACTGATTTCTATGTCTCTGTTTTTGGTGTATTGTCAAGCATGTTTTCAGGTTTATGTATTGCTGTTATAGTCCCCAACACTAATACAGAAACACCAAACATAGGATACTGTTTTATGTTTGCAGTTTTGAGCACTCTGTTCTTAACTTTGTTTCACCATCCTCAGTAGTGTATGTTTGTCATATATGGGACAAGGGAAGGGAATACTTTAGAAAAGTGTGTGGACAAAATGCTAAATTTTTCATGTTACATATCTGTTGCCCATCTGTTCTTTTTCATTTAATTCTGATTGTGTAACTTTTCAGCATCTGATGACAGCAGTGCCACAGCTCTTTCTAGTGATGGCAAGCATCTGTACGTCCTTAACAAGTCAGGCCTTTATAAAGTGGGGTCAGGTTACAGTGGTACAGTCAAAGTAAGTGTCAGGTTTCACAAGGGTAGCTAACTGAAAATAATGTATAAAAGTCATTTTTAAAATATCAGCATTTCTTATTAACATTTTAATGGAAATATTTTTTATGGCCTTTACTTTTGGGCGTGATTTTACTTTGTTTGTTTTCTCTACAATATTACTTTGATGTTTTTTCATCTAGGATGTTCAACATTAACATGTTTGTTAGCTAGCAAAATGCGTTTAGTTTGCACTATAATTTTCAGCAAAAATTCCCTGTTCTGTTTCCCTAAGTGAATTCAAAGTGGAAGCTGTGTAATCAGGCCATGAAGGGTTACAGTGGTCCCTCACTGTAAAACCCCGCAGTATATCACAACCCTCTTACAACATGGGTGTGGTCATCCAGCCAGTTAAATTGGTTAGGTTTTCATTCATCATCTCTACTTAATTTATTCAACTTTTAGTTCTTTTCACCTGAGAAGCAAGTATAATATCTTTTCACTTCAGCACACAATTCTTTTTTTCATTTTTGTGCATGATTTGGATTGTTGGAATATCGTCAGCAAAGGGCACTTTTATGGCTCACAAAGACAGCTTAATAAAAGAGGAACACTGTACTTTATAATTAAACCATATTTGGCAGTAAGCTGAAAACTTGAGTGTCAGATCTTATTAGGGACTAAATTTTGAGGTCAGCACGGGGATCCTGTATTCTCAGGGACCAGTTTAGATGGGTGTCAGACCATTACAGTTCTGGTTTAGCTCTTTTTTATGTGCATATTAATGACAACATTGTTTTCTGTCACAAGGGGCATATTTACAGCCACAAAAAGGATTTTCCAGCCAATAGGAATGTCTGGCTTGCTTATGCAGGGGTAAGTAAAGCATGTACATTATGGATTTTGATTATGGCAGGTTCTTAAGTTTCAGTCACTGATCCAGCTATGTAGTCAGGATTATGTACATTTTATGTATTTATCACAGTGTGTTCATTTCAATAAGACTTCACTCTCGAAAATAGGAATTTTAATATAGGGGTTTATGATGATCCTAAGCAGTTTGGATCTTGCTTTAAAAACAGAACAAAACAGAATATTTATCATGTGGGTCTCAGGTCAGATGACATATAAGCAGTTATAATTAGTATTGCAAAATTGAAGATCATATCTGCAAGTCAAAAATATGAGAAAATTGTTTTCCGATTTATAACCATATTTATTACATTAGAGCCTTGATGATATGTAGATTGCCTTTCTTTTATGAACAGGCTTGTTCATTGTATAAATGAAGTATAAGGAGGCAAGAAAACAGAAAATATAGAAGGGTCAAGAAGAATGAAAGATACTTTGAAAGAGGGGAAATGATTACAAAGATATTAAGCAAGAGAAACAGCAAATTTACATGAATTTATAAAAGTAACTCAGTACTCTATATGGAGTTAAAAATTTAATTGATTTAGTGGTCTTAGATTGAAATTGCAACAATATCCTGTTTAGATTTTTATTTATGTTGAAGTAAAATGTGGCCGAAGTGCAGTCGTTTGTATCATATCAAGAAACTTTCATATAAAATATGGCAAAACAGTTCTTCATTATGATAATTGATTAGGTTTAAGTATTTTCTGTTCTGTTCCCAGAATCTGCAGTAGAAATGACTGCAATGAATATTTTATAGGATCTGAGATAAATATTTATGTGGGTGCCCATACTTGGGTGCTTTTACAATAATTGAGTAAGATATAAATGTTTTCATTGCTGTTAAGTAGAATTTATTAATTGCTTCCAATGATGTTGTAAATAAAGAGCTCAAGGTGTCAAAAACAGAAACAGCTTTTGATTTAAAAAGTGCCTGTTTTCTGCCAAAATGTTTTTGATTCCAATCAGTAAGGGTCACAAGTGAACCTTAAAAAATCAATTTCAACTAGGTACAAATCTGCAAAAGGACCTGGAAAGTTTTCTTTTAAAAAGTTTTTGAACCCAGTAATGCTAAGGACAGTTTCTTACTATCAATTACTTTTTCATTAGAAATACTTTTTTGTGACAGTGGGTTTTTTTCTTTTTGTTTACTAGGGTAAACTTTTGTGCCTATCAGACAACAATACTTCTCCATGTTTGTGTGCAATAAATAATGAGACACTTGAAATGGAACAGACATATGACTTTGATGGTAGGTACAAGCAGTTTAAAGGAATGAAGAACATTTGCAGAATTATCATTTGTATTTGTGTGTTACAAGTGTATATATGTATCCATTTTTTTATGTGTATAACACACATTTACTTCAGCAGTGAATAGTGTTCATGCAGTTCTGTTTGTCATATACGTTTGAAATATCTGACCTACTTCATATCATTGTAATGATGAAAGATTTATTTACAATTTCCCAAGTCACCAATCTTCTACTTGTAACAAGATTTAAAACAGAAAATTGGATGTCTTTAAGATTTAACTTGTTCATATCCAAAATTTGCCTTATAATTATTAACATTTGAGTAGAAATATTTTAAATGTATTTTGATATGTATATGATAACAATGATATATATGATAACAAGATTTTAAATGGAAAGTAATCAAAGAAATATTCAATAGTTCGACCAGTATGTTCCAATTAAATTTTGTAGGGCACTGGGTTGGACCTTGTGCAATGTTTTGTGATGGAGAACATATTGGACAAATAACAGCAGCAAAAGATGTAAGTATTACATACCATTACCTTCGTTGAAGAAACAAAAACGTCATTTTTGTCTCATTTGTACAGCATAGGCAAGACACAAATATAACATTTCCAATGGCACTATAAGTGGTGGTGGTATAGGCAATGAACATTCAGTTTCTAAATTTAACTTAACATCTCTAATATATGGTAAGCATGAAATTTGATAGGTTCATTCATCTGAAAGGCTCTTCTTCACCATTAAAAATAGGTCAAAGTGACCTATTTTTACTTCAGGTTCTGCATGTAACATTATTTCAGTGACACATTTGTATGTTTAGGCATTAACCTTGATAGGTACAATCATCTAGAGAAGTACTACTTAATATGGACAGAAGTAGTTCACAGTAACTTACTTATTATGCTATGAAGCATTTGCATTGAACTCACTTTCTGACTTATATATGTTCAGTCATTGAACTTGATGGATGCATTCATCTTGGGGGTAATACGCACCATAGATGAAAGCAGAATACACTGACCTCTTTTTTATGCCCCACAGATTACATTGAGCTTTTGTGTTGAATTCTAGTTCTCAGTTTACTTGTAAAATAATAAACTTAATGTGGGCATTAAAAAGAAGGTCACTAAAACCTACTTTTCTTGCTGTAGTGACCTTTTTAGGTATTTAGACTGTGCCACTGCAGACCAAGCCATACATATCATAGGCAGAATTTTTGTGTACAAATATCTTTTCATCAACCATGCTGATGTATTTAATATATTCTTAGCTTCATATTGAATACTGTGTCCATCCAAGTTTAACTTGATTTTGTCCATATTATTACATTCAATTTGTCTAACCTGCGAAACACAGTCAGAACATAAATGACACATTTCTGACAATACTGTCTTTGTTTCTAGCATAGGCATTGATGTTAAGACATTGCATTCTGTCTTTTTTTTCTATCTTTAAGCCTTATTTAGCGTATAAATTAGAAGCCACTAATAGTCTGATGGGCTATATTGTTATGTATATTTAATTTGCTTTGCTTGTTAGTTTTATTTTAATTTATTTATTTCATTACATGTTGTTGCAATGTAACATTGTATATTGGACTTGACCTTGTTGAAAATTGAGTTGATTTCTGCTTGACCTGAATGGAATTTATTCTGTAAACAACTAATATATTGCTAAATTATTCTCTTTGCGTATGGATTTAAAATCAGTATTATTATTAATAGAAGTAAATATGTTTATTTGGGTCTAGGTCTAAGTTTTGGAATTTCCTTAGTGTATTTTACATAATCCAGGTTCGGGTTTTTCTTTTGTAAACATCAGGATCATTCTAGAAGGTTATTTTCCATTATGTAATAGTTTTTTTAGAAAATTTTAATTTTGACCTTTGGTCAAGTAGAGAACTATATAATCTTGTAACTAAGAGGATTTTTCAGTCGTGCTTTAAGATCTAACACTTTCAGGTTGTAATTTATGTTGTGTCCAGTATTTCATTTTTGGGCCGGAAATTTTATTTCAAATTATTGAACTCAAGTGATTATTTTCTCTGAAAATACAAAAGTGCTCTGATAAAATTCTTGGATAAAGACATTCACTGGAATTTATAGTGAATTCAGACCTGGAATTATATTACTGTGATTCAATAAAAAACTGTTGACACATCAACACTATAAGCTATCACAGACACATCATCACCTTCAGTTTTAGGATTTATTCTGGACTTCTACTGAATTTTATTCAGGACTTTAAATCACTAGGACTTGTGTATGTAATTCTTGGGATTATTTTGGGATTTAATTTGCAATACCATAAATTCTTTTTTCTCATTTTCACTTTGTATTCAAGGGAAATAAATTATTTTTAATTTTACAAAGCTTGCTGCTTTTCACTCATTTCTATTACTTAGACTTGTAACAGTATCCATTTGTCCTGGATAAATGTTATCAAATATGTCATGTTAAAGCTATACTTTATGTACCAGCCTGTATATGACAAGTATTGTTAAACAAGTTTTGATCCAATTACAGGACAGTTTTGTTGTGAGAATGTTCAACCCGCAGACATCACCAATGCAGATTGTCAGTGAGGTACCCTTGAAATTGACCAGGAAATGTGTGGATGTATTTGGAATGTCATCATATGACCTGGAAACAGACAGGCGAACTATATGCAAGTATTATGTCATCTTATGCAAACAAGATGTCAAAATGAATGATGGGAAGGTCTCGAGAACTGATTTCACTTTTCAGATGCCTAATAATTTTGCACATGTATATTTTTATATCTCACCACAGGACATATATCAACATCTTTATTATGCATTTGTATGTACTACATCTGTTATATACATGCCCCTGGTTTTATTTATCTATCAATCCTTTATTTTAGACAAAACACTGTCATAGTCTGTAACTTCCTTTTTGGAGTCAGTCTTGCATTTTTTGTGTAAACATGATAATGAGAATGTTTATTATTTGAAATAAGATCTAACAAATAGGGACTAAATATTTATATTTAAAGTTTTCGGTTACATTATAGTCTTAATATTTCTGAGTATTGAATTTGCCGTCTTTCAAGTCCTAGCAACCAGTAGCAACAGATGAATATGCTCCTCCCCAGTTATTATATTGGCCAAGTTGCCTGGCCAGTCTAATAGGCTAATCAGGCTTGATGTCAAAGATCAGTTTGATACACGTTGTTGATTCCAGGGTGACTTGGTGATAATTGGGAATTACAAAACTTATGAGATTTCTGGTACAGGTCTCTAGAGCTAAAATAAGTAACAAACCACTTAAATGAGATTACTTTTTTGCAAATATTTAAAATAATTTGCTCCAGTTAAAATATTCTTGTTTGCCTAGTGAGTGTGATATCAGTCTGTAAATGATACAAACAGGATGGAATATAAATGTGTTGAGTTAGTTGGCAAGTTCAGACTTGCTAAATCACCTGAAATTCAAACTAACTCACAAGGTACTGTTGATACTTGCTTGTAAGTCGAGTCAAACTACAAACTGCACCAACCCAGATCTGCTGGCATATAATGTGCTGGCAGATCTTGGAAAATGCAGTTTGTTAGGAGTAATCAGTAAAACAAACAACATAGACCCTGATCTGCAGGCACATTATGCTATTACAGAACAGGATCTTTGTTGTTTGCAGGTTGACTTGACTTGTATTTGAGTATATATGGTAATCACAAAGTCAGAATTTTAATAGTTGCCATCGCTTGTAACATTGCCATTTATATTTATTGTCATTTAGGTATTCTCGAAAAGATAATGTGCAGTGAAGCAAATTGACAAAGAACACGGTGACAAAGAACATGGTCACATCAAAGCAACAAAAACCTTTATGTAATAATCAATCAAAATGTCAAAAACAATTTTTAACTGTTATAGGGTATTGATTCAATCAGGAAGAATTATAGTCAGTCTTGCACACCAGTACCATCCACCACCCTCATCCAGTCATGTTACCTTGAAAATTTAATTCCAATATATTTTCTTAATAGGTCTTTCAATTAGGTTTTTGAAGAATCACAGAGCTGTGGAATTAAAAATATGCTTACAGTCTTATGCTATCATTTTCCCTTAAAGTCAGAAATGAAGATGTCAGTGTCATATCTCTAAGATGTATATAGACCAGGTGACATGATTTTGTAAAAGAACATTTAAGTTGCATGAGGTCAAGGAGTTTGCTTTTACAATAAAGATTGCTCCATTATGTTTAAGCTGCACATAAGTTTAGCACCATAGAATTCCACAAACTTGTGCAGATATTATTGTACATTTTTCCTTCTGATGCCTTTCCTAAATATTACTTAACTATTTGTTGGGATTGCCTCTTTAACCATGTAACCAAATGGTCCACTTCCAAACTTAGTTGAGGAAGAGAATCTAGTGTTTTGGTAGCTTGCCCTGGCTGAGTTTAGATAATACTGTTTACAGATGTTCCCAGCCATGTCACACATATTACAGTGTACAGCATATATACAAGATTAGGTAAATACATTTGTATAGGTTTCAATTCAAACATTTATTTATTAGGTTTAAATATTAATTGTTGTAAGGCTTAGCATAAAATCTGTATGTCTAATTTAGGCATTTTATGGTTATTAAAAAAAGTCAATCATGTCAGACATGTCTAGCATATACGAGTTTTTGAGGCCTGCAATCATTGTAAAAAAAAATTTATTAGATTAATTTGACCACATGTCAGTGTGATTTAGATTGTGAATAAATCACTTGGTAGAGAAATTTTTGAGATTTCCCCTGCCTTTAACTGAACAGGTAATCATGTTTTTGCCCCTCTTGATTTATGTATACAGTCTGTGATCAGAATTAGAGGAATATATATGGTCATACTAAGTTTGAGATAAACAGGGAAAATAAAACTTGCATTTGTTGGATTTCAGTCTGAATCATCGTCCATAAAAGTAATTGAATTAGAATTTGACAGCTTCAGTTCACATTATTTTTAATGCCACTCTCTTACAGTTGGGGGAGTGTTGGTAAATACTAAAGAGTTCAATGAAAAGAGGATGGATTTGATAACTTTATAAACAATGATGAACATTCTAATCCTATCTGAATACATTCTATGCATATTCAGATAAGAATGTTTGGTATTTATTTCAACTCTGTTCATCTGTCCTGATTAACTATAGGGATATCTCCTAATGTGCTATCAGTGGAGCAAACACAACTGCCCACAAGCTTTGTTTATAGTTTATTTGGTAATTACAGGAGACTACATACTTGCTGCTTGGCAAATAATTAAATGGATAAAAACTAGTGTTTTTAAATTATTCAGATATATAAATAAGTCATTAAAACACCACTATCATTTCCAAGACAAGCTTTCATTATTGTGGATGTAGCTCAGATTAAGAGCCTGCAATTGTATCTATCTATGGACCTATTGTTGCTCATCTTATTGTCAATACATTGTTCTCCAACTATAAATTCATGCCTGCCCTATTTACTCATTTAAATATCAGTCTATGTGTGCTACTGAATATATTTTTTTTGGATAACTTTAATTATTAGTTAATGTTTTTAATGAGCAAAAACTAGTAAAAGGAAATTAAAATAGCTGATTTTTTTGTTAAATAAATACAGCAAAATCTCATGAATATATTGCATATTTCATTTGCCCTATTTTTCACTTTTCTGAGAGTATAATATTGCTTATGTTTGGGAAAGTTAAAATCTCCCAAGGGCATGTTCATTTTTCCAATCAGCTTGCCCCAGACTGTTATAAATAATTAATCAGCATGGGATATATTGGCTTTGTTGCAGGAGACATCATTGCAGTCAATGGCCAGAAAATTTGAAAATGTTAATGTTAGTTCTTACTTTGCTTTTACTACTCAGAGATGCAACATTTGCTTATTATTTATCTTTATAAGTCCGTCCAGCGTTTAACTTCATACATATCTTAATTACTTGAACTTGCTTACATCTTTTTTTTTATGGTATATTCAGATATTTTGTTGTGTTTATTTTACATTATTCCTTTGTACATGTTGCATTATATAGTATGTAGTTATTATGATCTTTCATTGTTGTGAAAATTGCTGTGCATATTTTTCAAGTATTTGCTTTTTTCTTAATGCAAACAATATATTTGAAATAGTTATGGGAAATTATACACTAAAAGAAATAAAACCTTATTATTCAGTTTCCATATATGTGTTATTAGGCACAGGACTGGATGAAGATATTGGCATAGTTACAGGGGCCAAGGAATTTTCTCTGATAAAGACAACAGGGGGAAAAGTAAGTACGACCTTTGGACAGTAGCTTATCTATAAGAACTTTCCTTTTATTTTTCAACGTCACAGTAGTCCTGAGAATACATGAAGAACTTTTAATTATTAAATTTAAATGCCAATACTTCCCTTGCATAAGAAGACTGATATAATTAACTATTTATTGTTATATTTTATTATTTAATGCATAGAATCATGAAATCAATTCACGAAGTTGGAATTCTAAGCAAAGTTCCTTTGTCACTAGAAGTGGTCACCTGGTCATAATTTAGAGTGATCTTATGGAATAGTTTTACATCCCTTGTGTAATGTGCACCATTTGTCACCATTAGTTTTGTTGTTGAACTACTACTTAGAAGCCACAGGATCTGTGCCAGATTTTGGGCAGAGAGCATCCTGGTATGAAAGCCTTTCAGGTTGTACAAAATAATGCTAATCTGACCCAGATTGGCAATGGCTGAAGGGGCCCTGAGTGGCCAAGTGGTCTAAAGCAGTCAGTGTTACAGATTACTGCATTCTCACCTCAGTCTGCATGGGTTTGATTATCGGGCTGTGCCAATTTGGGTACATGAGAAAGCTTGCCAGTAGCTTCTCAGGGGTTGGTGGTTCTTTCCGTGGTTTTCCCCGAGTTCTTCCTCCACCATTTATACTGGCCACCATGTATAGCCTATCTTGTGCTGAAAAATGGCATTGAACCCTATGATAACAACAATAACAACAATGGCTGAACTTTACAGAAGCATCCTGTCATGAAAGCCTTTCAGATTAGTACAGTTGAAACAAATCTGCCTTTAGAAATATAGCCTCCATTAATAAAAGTATAAAAACCTAAGATGTTATTTAAAAAAAAAAAAAAAATATTAGACAGAATTTGACCAAATTTGACATGAAGCATCCAGGCATGAAGGACTTTTAAGTTTTTACAAATGATACTGATTTGCTGTTACTAAAAAGTTGAAACCCATAAAAGTTTGAAAACTGGTAAACAGAATTTGATGGAGAATCCTACCTTGGTGATCTTTCATTTTGTAAAAATTATGTGGAAACATCACATGTGACCACTCTTACTAAAACAGAATTTGACAGAGAATCCTACCACAAAGACCTTTTCTTTTGTAAAAATTATGTAGAAACGTCACATGCGACCACTTTTAGTAAAAACAGAAAAATATTCAATTGACTTCTCAAGCATCACTGAACTTCACAAGATTTGAATGAAGATGAAATTACTAAAAGTAGACAATGTTTAAATGACTTCTTCTCAACATACTTTTTTTGAAAGCTTAACTGTAGTGATATTCATATTTGACAATGTTTTTTAACTTTTCGTCTATATACACAAGCTATAGAGAAAGTGAACCTGAAGCTTTCTTCCTTCTACTAATGACTTTATTGGCAGACTGATTTAATCTCTACTGACTGTTAGCATCGCTCGATGGAATGATGAGCGATGTTAACAGATTGTCCCAGATATGCCACAGGTTGTAATGGCCCCCGTCCCTGTTCAGCGTCAGTTTGTGAGCACTTAACAATTTTCAAACACTCTTCTTAATTGGTAGAATTTGGTCAGAAGTGACAGAAAGCATCCATCCATGATGTACTTTAAAATGTGTGCAAATCATTACTATAAATTATACTGATTTTGTCATCAAATATGATGGCTGATTATAAAAATAGAAAAAAAGTTTAAATGTCTTTTTTGAAAAACTGTTAAGCACAATTTGACCAAATCTGACAGAACATTCAGGCATGAAGGCCGTTGAATTTTTGTTTCCAAATGATTCAAACATACCATGAAATATGGCTGCTGTTACTAATATATAAAACTTTTGATGACTGCTCAAAACCACCAAACAGAATTTTATAAAATTTTAACCAAAAGCAGCCTGGCATAAAGACCCAGACCTGTTTACCCGTCCGTATTTTACCATATTTGTACGGAATAAAGCCCATCCGTATGGTCATACGGTCATTGATATGAAAATACAATTTGAGGTTGCATTTATTTAGTAAGTTTTTAAAATTAATTTTTAAGCATTTTTTTTAATTCCGTTTCCTTTCGTTGTATCGTCTCTTCGGTCCACGTCCGCAATCTGTGCCACATCACTGATTTTAACATTCTCAACATCCGGTTGTTTAAACAAAGAAAATGCCGCCGACAAGAAAGTTTCAGCACGAAACCGATGATGAAAATGAAAAATCTAAACATAGAAAGCAGCATTTTCTACCATTTTATAAGACTCTGTGACCATGCCTTAAACCGTCGTCTAAAGGACATTTTGTGCTATGCACTGTTTGCAACTTAAGACTTTAACTGTGCAAATGGTGGAAGGAATGATTGTTCACGGCACGTAGAATCGGAAAATCATGCAAAATTGGAATCTTTAGTGAAGGGAAATAGACATATTTTGTCAATGATGAAGGGAAAGGAAGTTAGTGATCAACACATACTTCAAAAGGAAATAACACGTGCTGAGGTGATTCTGTGTGAGTTGATCGTAAATATGAATTTGTCATTGAGCACAGCTGACAAGTTAAAATGTTACAGATCAGATATCCTCACTAGGCAATCAGACCATTGAGGCTCTATTGGTCCTGAAGTCAAAACCAAAGAATTTTACCAAAGAGTGGACAGATGACCAGCTGAATAGGATAAAGAGTGCCTATTATGTCGCCATTAAAAACCCATAGACTAAGCCTTCATTAAAATATTAATTCCAAGTGGATCAGTTTGTTATTGTTGACAAACTTTGTACAAAATAATATATGGAGCTCATTTCCATTCTAGTAAATGTTGACAAAGCTGATACTAGATTTTATGAAATAAACAAGATTTCCTTCACCTCTCTAGATGAAGTTATTATTTTCTGAGTGGATGGGTGGTAACAATGTCTGTCATAATGTTTTATATTAAGTCTTCCTTAACCATGTAAAATGCTGAGAATTGGCTTTATTTAAAATGTTATGGATACGTGTGAAGCTGAGAAACAGATTTTCATGAGAATGTAACGGAGGTAAATAACGGAATGAATTTGGGTGTGTGGAGGTATTCTTTTGGTTTTATCACTATAATATAAACAGGATTTTTCAGTCAGTGGTGTTCAATTTCTACAGATTTTGCCTTGAAACACAGAATTGCCTCAATACCAGTGTCTTTAAAAGTTAGAAGTTATTTACAGAATATTGTATAGTCAGTATGTCGTGCAATACTACATAATGGTAATTATAGTGTATTGATAGTGTCTACTATTTGTGTGTTGTTTCACAGGTGATGTGTGTTGTGTTACGATGTTAGAAACGCTGAATGAAAATACTGACTGCCTTCTAAAAATACTGACAGACATTGCTTAAAATACTGACAAGAAAATGTATGGGTAAACAGGTCTGAAGACCTTTCAGTTTTGTTTTACAAGTAATAAGATCTGACCTCAGATACAACTGGCATAACTAAATATAACATTTTTTTTCTTCAAATAACATCTTTTCAAAAAATCAGAACAGAATTTGACAGAAAGCTTCCTGGCATGAAGTACTTTCAGTTTTATACAAAAGATGATGAGGTGCCATCAGATATGGCTGCCATTACAAATTTATTAACCTTTAAATAGTTTCTTTTTTTTTTCTTTTTTTTAAAAAAAGCTGACAGAATTTGACCAAATTAGGCAAGAAACATCCTTGCATGAAGGCCAGTCACATTTTTATAAATGGATGCAGATCTGCTGTCAGATAGGAATGTCTTTACCATTACTAACAACAGAAGAACTTTTTAAACAACTTCTTCTCTAGAACCACTGAACAGAATTTGACCTAATTTGCCACTGGAAGACAAATTCGTCCAACCAGATATCAGTAGGCATATCAATAGAATTCGAGACATAATATCAGATGCTACAATTTGTTACAAACATTCTGGCATGAAGGCCTTTGAAGTTTTTATACAAATGTTTCATCAAATATGGACAATGTTTTTAAAGTAGAAAACCTTTCAGTATCAGCAAGCATTTGACTAAACCTAATTTCTTGACCAACAGTCTTTTGGGTTGATGCCAGCCATATGAGCACCTTGGGTCCACTTGTGTCTCTTGTTTCAGATCTAAACTTTTAAAGTAGAGCTTTTATATAGATTTAATTGGGCATGGAATTTTGTGACTCTTATCATTTAATGTTTAGGTGCTGTATGCAGGGAAATCTCAAGCACTGGGCATTAAGCAGGGAGGGGCAGCCCAGGGCAAATGGGCAGAGCTACCTATCACAAAATCCCCCAAGATCACACAGGTAGCAACAGGTCATGAAGGACAACATGCCCTGTTGGTGTCAGAAGATGGTAGTATGTTCTTTGTTGGAACTCCACGCAGAGGAGAAGATGGGGACACAAGTACATGTGAGTCTATTGATATCAGGCAGTTTGTGGTATTGACAGTGCACATACACACACAAGTCAAATAAAGTTTGTTTTTTATTTGTCTTGTTAATCTTGTACAAAATGTTTCCATCAAATTATAATAAACTTTACTTTAATAGTGTTCTGTGTGTGTCAGGTTTAATGTCACAAAAAGTTTCTATCAAAATATGATGAACTGTACTTTTGATAGTGTTCTGTTTTATGCATGTGTAGGATTGAATGCCACATAATGTTTCCTTCAAAATGTAATAAAATTTACTTTAATAGTGTTCAGTTACATATAGGTGTAGGTGTGTATGTGGTTCATCAAAATATAATAAACCCAACTTTAATAATGTTCTGTTATATGTGTGTGTATATGTGTGTAGGTTTTAATGTCACAAAATGTTTCCATCAAAATATAATAAACCCAACTTTAATAATGTTCTGTTATATGTGTGTGTTTATGTGTGTAGGTTTTAATGTCACAAAATGTTTCCATCAAAATATAATAAACCCAACTTTAATAATGTTCTGTTATATGTGTGTGTATATGTGTGTAGGTTTTAATGTCACAAAATGTTTCCATCAAAATATAATAAACCCAACTTTAATAATGTTCTGTTATATGTGTGTGTATATGTGTGTAGGTTTTAATGTTACAAAATATTTCCATGAAAATATAATAAACTTGACTTTAATAATGTTCTGCTATATGTGTATGTATATGCATATAGGTTTTAATGTTACAAAATGTTTCCATCAAAATATAATAAACCCAACTTTAATAATGTTCTGTTATATGTGTGTGTATATGTGTGTAGGTTTTAATGTCACAAAATGTTTCCATCAAAATATAATAAACCCAACTTTAATAATGTTCTGTTATATGTGTGTGTATATGTGTGTAGGTTTTAATGTTACAAAATATTTCCATGAAAATATAATAAACTTGACTTTAATAATGTTCTGCTATATGTGTATGTATATGCATATAGGTTTTAATGTTACAAAATATTTCCATGAAAATATAATAAACTTGACTTTAATAATGTTCTGCTATATGTGTATGTATATGCATATAGGTTTTAATGTCACAAAATGTTTCCATCAAAATATAATAAACTTGACTTTAATAATGTTCTGCTATATGTGTATGTATATGCATATAGGTTTTAATGTTACAAAATATTTCCATCAAAATATAATAAACTTGACTTTAATAATGTTCTGCTATATGTGTATGTGTATATAGGGCTTAATGTCATGGCACAATCCTGACCATAGAGAGCAAAGCAAAAGTTGGGTAATGAAAATAATGATGTCCAAAACATTTCCTAATTCCACATGATGAAAGAGTTCTTAAGCAAAATAGAATTAATCAGATAAACAGAATTTGAGAAATAATATTGGACTCAACATATTTTTGAAACAACTTATCAGTTTTTCATCAGTACTGTGATTAATTAATATTATAAAACTTAAAGTAGGGTTGAAGACATCATTACCTGTGGATATGCCTGTTGTAAGTGTGGAAGGGATATGCAGTGTTAACCATGTCCATCTGTATGTCTGTCCTATAGACATCTGTTCATGTGGTTTTTGTTTCTAGATTACTTGGAAATAACCACATTTCATGAACACATTTCAAACTGACATAAATTTTTAAATTTTTGATAGATTTTTACAAAACTTAGGTTAGATTTTTATTAAAAAGTTTGAAGTTTTATAAATGTATTTTATTTTCCAAATGCAGCTGCTATTATTGAATAGAGAATTTAGCAAAAACAGATGCTTTAATTTCCTGCATGTTGGAATGACCAGGAATATAATATATCTGGTGGATGCATTTAGATGTAGTCAAATGAAGGCCCTTTTCATGTTTAAAGTTTGAACACATTGATAGTAGGAAGGAAACGATTATGGAAAAGATAACCTCCATCAGAGACAGATAGCTAAGAACAAATTTGATTATGAACCTCATGCAAAATATGAGACATATACAGCATGTATTTGTACTCTGAAAATTATTGGGTTTTTTATTTTCTACTTAAGTATGAAAGACAGAAAATTATTATTGGTAAACAGTTTTTCATATTTTTAATTTGTATATTTTTACATGTGCAAAATATATCCTTAAATTTTACATGTGAAAATTAAAGATTTCCCATCATGCAGTGCAATACTTGATTGTGCATGCCAGTAGAAGTGATTTTCACTGTAAGAAAACAAAGGCTTTTGTGAGCTTGAGCAATAAATGGAAACTGAATTATCTCTTGGTCAAGGAAATTATTTTACTGAACACATCTGAGTCCTCATTGTTGCTTCTTTAGATGGTAAAGTTCTTTACATTATCTTGACAACAGTGTGAAGATCTAGTGTGTTGCATCACTTAATCGGACTTGCTTTTGTAGTCAGAGAGGGTACAGTAGTTTATAGAATATCAAAGTATAATTTATTACAACATATTAATTCATACTAAATCAATAGTTCTCTCAAATTGCAAATATTTTGATGATCATCCAACAAATGCAATTCAGATGGAGGTGAACTTACAGAAAAGGGATGTAGGGGGAGGGTATTTCAGAGAGTGAATTTAATCATTGGTGCTTCAGTTTATAATCAAATCTGGTATATGATAAATAACACAATTATTTTCTTGCAGAAATAATGGATAAATTTCATACTGTGGTAACAAAAACAACCCCCAAACAATTAGTTTTAATTAGTGGCTTTGAAGCTTATTAAAATATCATGTTTTGTGTACCACATATTGAAATATATTCTGTATTAATGTATGAAAAGAAATATTTTATATATATTAATGTTCTTTTAGCCAAAGGTCGTAGACAGCCAAAACCAGTGAAACCCAAAAAGATGATTCGCTTGGAGGCAAAGAATATAGTGTATGCAGCATGTAACAATGGCACCAGTGCTGTAGTCACAAAAGAGGGAGAGGTGTATATGTTTGGAAAGGACACCTCACACTGTGACCATGCAAGTGGTAAGATCTAGGATCTGTATATTCTTGCTAACAAGTCAAGACCAACTGCAAACTGCATATACCCTCATCAGCCAATGCATAATTTACTGGTAGAATCTATGTTGGGGTTTGGACCGAGACAAGGAAATCCCAGTCAAGAGGTTATATCATTTGACAAATAATGTAACCCTGTGACTGGGATTTCCTGGGTCTTGGTACAGTAGAACCTGTCATGAGCAACCTCTGCTGTGAGCGACCACCTGTCATGTACGACCACAATCGTAATGCACAGATCGATTTTATTCTATAAACGCTCTGCTATGAGCGACCACCTGCTGAACGCGACCAGCGACCGTGATTTCTTGGCAAAATATGCATTTCGACACTGCTATGAATGACCGCATCACAAAACAACAAGGATAAACTCCACCAACCTTTATTTAATCCCTGTAAGATCGACTGCTCATTCCATTCTAAATATAAAAAATTAAAAAAAAAATAAAAAATAGGCTGGCTACTGATCTCTGAATTTTTTCAGCTAGGCTTATAGTGATTTACAGTTTCTGTCGTAAAACAGACTAAAGTATATGTAGATTATTTCCTAGCCTGGTTCCCTGCTTCGTATGCCCCCTATGTTGTTCTCCGTTATTCGTATAGGGGTGAGGAACGCAGAAAGCATACAGAGCAGGGAACCAGACTAATTATTCCCGCACTTAACTTGCTTCCTGGCCGTTGTAGGACCTGGCATCCCTATGACGACTGTATCACGAGAACAGACAGACACCAGTGACCTTTATGTAATCAGTTATTACAATGACTGCTTGATTAGTATAGATTGTTCTGATCAAAAACAAACATAAAAGGAATATTATAAAAAAGGATTGTTGCTACCGGTGATAGATGCTACAGTCCGTAAACCAGGCTAATGTACATGTCATGAAATGCCGTTGAAGTGCCAAAGTTGACAAAGTAGCCGCGTATATTGTTTGTCTCGAGTTAATCGGTATTGCCGGGGGTGAATAAGGTCATTGTCTATTAAACCAGCAAGAGAGAATTATTGGCGGGATTCAATTGATAGTGCTCCAGACTTGTGATGTTTGTTCCCCCCCCCCAATGTTAAGTGATGACATCCCAATCACAAAGCTGTCGTCTATTCAAGTTGGTGTGACCGGGTTACACACTTTGCTTACAGAGTTAATCCCTGTATGTCATCTTTTAATGAAGCCGTTGACTTTTGTCACTGAGTAAATGGTCCTGTTTCTGGATGAGATAATTGGTTTTTTTTTTTTTTTTTTTTTTTTTTTTTTTTTTTATGCAATGCACATGTATAGATTTTTCATATTTTCCCACAGCCACCGTCTTTACGTTCGATATTACAACTGAGCACTAATAATTTTAACACCTAGAATTTTAATAACAATGGACAAACCTCCAACTAAAAAGAGACAAATTTTAATGCTGGAGAAAATAATTATTTTAACTGAAAGAAGTGAAAAAGTGCAGACCACTCGCAAAAAAGCGGTTTAAATGTTGGTAAAATAAATTTAGGTTGTTATAAAGGAAAACGAGTAATTCAGAAACAATTTCATATGCTAAAATATGTGATCTTCAAATGTAAATGTGATTTCATGTTTAATGATAGAAGTATATCTTTATTACAATATAATTTTGTTTTTACATGAATGCATACAATATTTTAGCAACAACTACTAATAAAGAATAGAATATATGTACAGTGATTGTGGTTATTTTTCTTGAAATTGTTCTGAAACTGGACCTTGGAAACGTATTTTTGTACAAACCTGCTATGAAAGACCACCTGTCTTGAGAGACCACTTTTTGTTGGCAGAAGTCGCTGTCTCTCATAACAGGTTTTACTGTACAAACACTGACATAGTTAGCAGATTCAAAACACAGTATTCATCAGGTACTATTATTGCTTCTCACTCTATATAATAATAATAATAAGGACTTTGTATAGTGCCTGATCTTTAGAAGCTGTAAGCGCTTTACAACATTTGACAGCATTTAAAAAACATATATAATGATATGATTACAAAAATAAAAAAAAACAAACACTGTAACGTTAGAAAACAGAAAACATACTGAAAATATTTAAGGTAAGGAAACATTTAAGTCTGTTCTTGCAGTTGAAATAGGTGAGTTTTAAGAGTGCTCTTGAATGAGATCACTGTGTCTTTGTGTCTAAGTTCAGTGGACAATTTGTTCCATGTTGCTGGGCTCAGGTATACAAAAGAACATTGTCCATATGACTTCATTTTCATAGTTTGAATAATGAGAATACGAGTGTCAGAAGAGGAGGTAAGTATCTTGTTGGTGTGTACACATGGGTGAGGTTGGATAAGTATGTTGGACTGGAGCCTGTTAGTGAAACGTAGCACAGAGAACAAATTTTGTTTTTTAATTCTGGATCAAATGGATAGCCAGTGTAGGGTACAGAACAGGGGGGAGGTGTGCTCTGATCATGGTACTCTAAGGATGATCCAAGCAGCTGTGTTTTGAACTTTTTGAAGTTTCTGGAGTAGATATTGAGACGAACCAGACAGAATTGAATTACAATAGTCCAGTCTTGATAGTATTAAGGAGCACACGAGTGTTTTAATGGCATCAACTGAAAGATAATTGCGAAGGGAGCTGATGCATCTCAGCTCAAGATATGCAGCCTTGCATATGTTCATGACATGTTGGTGCATTGAGAGAGTACTGTCGAGAGTAACACCTAGGTTTCGTACTGACTGTGTGAATTTGATGTTGCTGTTGCTAATATTTATTGTTTGAGGTAAAGGATGTGAATGAGAAAGTCTTTGTGTTGTAATCAGAATGGCTTCAGTTTTATCATCATTCATCTGCAGCTTGTTACATGTCATCCATGATTTCACATCCGAAATGCACCTCTCTACACCTTGGATGGTAGCATCAACTTCAGTTGGGTGGCTAGCTTTATATATTTGGGTGTCATCAGTGTACAATTGGTGAGACACTGGATGATGATCTATGACACTTGAGAGCGGCTGAGTGTATAGAATGAAGAGAACAGGTCCAAGAACAGACCCCTTTGGAACACCACAACATAGATCAACTGGGCTGGAGTGTTTTCCATTTGCGGACACAATTTGTGTCCTGTTGACCAAGTAGGACTTGAACCATAGTAAGGCTGTATCATGAATGCCAAATACATGCTGGAGACGGTGAAGTAATATATCATGGTCTATTGTGTCAAATGCTGCAGACAAGTCAAGGAGGGCGAGGACTGTAATCTTTCCGCTATCCAAAGCAGAGAGAACGTCATTAACTACTTTCAAAAGAGTAGTTTCCGTACTGTGGCAAGGGCGATATGTAGACTGTACATTGCTAAAAAGACTGTTTGAATTCAGATGAGATACAAGTTGGGATAGAACAACTTTTTCAAATATTTTTGACATGAATGGGAGATTAGAAACTGGGCGGTAGTTCTTTAAATCATTATGGTCGAGTGTTGGCTTCTTCACCAGAGGCTTTACAATGGCAGTTTTGAAGAATGATGGGAATTCCCCGGATGAGAGAGAGGTATTAATAACATCAGTTAGTGAAGGCAGTATTGGATCTAAGCACTCAAGCAGCAAGGATGTCAGAATTGGATCAAGTTCACATGACTTTGGTGCACTCTTCATCACGATTGTACATACTAAATCCATAGAGACAGGTTCAAATGCTGCTAATCGTTGCTGCTTAAATTCTGTATCACAACTGTATGGTGACGACGAGTCAGTTGAAATTGTGTTGTGAAGCATATCACTAATGGTTTGTACTTTGTCATGGAAGAAATTTGCAAACAGGTCTGGAAGGTTGACTGGAGAAAAGGTAGTGGAAGTGGTGTGCATTTGTTCCTTGACATTAGCTTGTTAGTAATCTTTAATAGCTCTTTGCAGCTAGAACTTTCCATGATCTTAGTACTGTAGTGGGCTGATTTCGCTGCATGGACTATGTTTGTGACATTCTTCTTGGCGGCTTCATAGATTTGCTTATGAATATTGAGTCTGGTGGAAAGCCAAAACCTCAGCTTTACGATGGTCTCTTTTATCAGTGCAAAGCTGGTCCCTAACACTGCTATACCACGGAGAACACTTCTGAATGGATACTTTGCACTTGGTTGCTGGGGCATGTTTGTCAAGCAGTGAACACAGGCAGTTATCAAGTTGTTCTGCTGTAGGAGGTAACTAAGTTTTTAGGTTGCTTGGATGTCATGCATTAGTTGCATTCTATTTATCATATGGAGGTTTCTCTTGGTTGCAAATAAAGATGGAGGGTTAGGGATTGGTACGTCAAGATGGCATATAATGCAGAGGTGATCTAATGCAAGTTTTTGGGATACCAGGGAGGACTGTGGAATATTATTGTCAGGTCTATAAAGAATCCAGTCTGAAATGTGACCATGTTTATGGGTGGGTTGGCTAACTGACTGTTTGAGGTTGAAAACATGAATGGAATCTGGGAGTTTTGATGTGTATGGGTTTCCAGGGCAGTCAAAGTGAAAGTTGAAATCTCCAAGAATAATCAGGTTGCCACCTATCGATTTCCATACTCCAGGAGATTCGGAAACTGCTTCAAAAAAGAGAGATTCAGTAGCTTGTTTTTTCTGCTGGGAGGAGGGCAGTAGAGGCAGAAAAAATGGACTGACCTTTGTTCCAGTATGAGTGTGGTTTGGACTATTTCAAACGATGTGTGGTAGAAATTGAAGGTTGTAATGTGGTTAAGATGGTTAATCATGGAGTGGCAGGGGAATGACTTGAAGGAGTAACCGGTGGGTGTTAGATCCGCATACTTGGGTTCATTGCCTGATGTTTTTAGCCATATATAAAGGTAATCAGGTTTTGTAATCTGTTATGAAAATCTGAGTAATTATTTAAATAGAATCTAGCTATATATGCCAGTCTTAGGAAAACAAGTCAAGAAAAAAGTTATAATTGTTATGTGTTGGAAGTATTGCACAATCAGTATCTCAAGCCACACGCTTTTGTTTATCCAGTTACTGCGCATTAGACTAATATGTAAATGAGGGCAATGGGGTGACCTGTCTACCCTAAGTACACAAGTTTTGTGCATGAGAAAATAAAACGTCAGATCATTTGATATTATTACTGTATTATCACATTTAATTGGTGGATATCATATGAAATTGACCATAAATAATTAATATCTTTTATAAGGTTACATTTTAACTTTCATCAGTTCTAATTTAGAAAATGTTCTTACGTTACTGTACGATACAATATGCCTACTGGGTACAGTTCTGATGATGTGTGTAGTGACATGAAGAAATTTCTAATTCATGACTTTCTTAGAAATGTACATTTTCTTTTGGAAGTATGGCAAGTGTTGCTATCACTGGTGCAATGATATGCTACATGGAACTCTTGTTGAATAGCATGTGGAATAATGAATGAACCACTTTGGTTGGTAAGTGCAGTAGTTTTCATTTGGAATCACATTATTATATTTGATTCAGCTGGGATGGGTTGTGGGTGTTCGACAAAGAGGAAACCAGTTTGACATAACACATTTCCGGTGTTTGCTGGCTTTGCAGTAGCACTTGAGAGAGTTTGGTTTCTTGTGGCCAGTGATGTGTATTGCCTGTGTTCGGATCTCTGTCAAGTAGCTTCACTTTTGTGTGTGTCGCAAAATGTTTTTTAGGTGTTATAAAAGTAGGAGAAACCTAAAGTTGCTTTATGAGTGAATTTCTTTTGTTATGTATCTGTTGTGGTTGTTGTTGGATTTTACAGCAACATCAGGCACAAGAGAAGACATCAAGGGTTTCTTTTTAAAAGTAGTTCCTAGTGCATGGAAACCATGACTGAGATGACAGGTCTGAGATAACCAGACTGAGATAGGAAAAGTAAGATTAGCAGAAAAGGTAGATTTCTCTTTCGCATAAGTGAGAAAAGGGTATATGTTGTTTGTTCTACTGATCATTCCTAAGAAACTGCATGGACCCAGACATGCAGGTGCATTATGTGATGGCAGATCTAGGTCTGTGAAGTTTCAGGTTGGACTTCACTTTTAAGCATGTATTCTGTGGGTTAGAGCATAGCTGCCAAGTGTCCCATTTTTCCCGTATTTGTCCAGTATTTTGGACCTGAATACTGGACTACATTTTTCTTGTTAAACTCCATTTCTTAATTAAAAAAAAAATTAAATCCAAAATTTCTTTGCAATTTTCTCTTTAGAATGGGCACCCAGTTCCATTCTGAGAGAAGTGTATCGCATATATATAGGGATATAGAGTTCTAAAAGATGATTGGTTCATTCGAAACCAAGGCTACAATGCCAGTCTTTAACCACCATATTGGATGGTGCAAAGCAGTTGCTGCTCTCAGTGCATCTCATGTTCGTAATATTCAGTTGCTAGTGATGTTGAAAATGAAAGCGGAAGATTCTGAATTTTCTCCAGCAAAGAAAAGAAAAACAAACAGAATTACGTCAACATGTTTAGAGTTGTGAAACAATCTAGTAAAATTGTTTTATGTCAAGGGCGCCTCCATGCACAATTGTGATTTCGCTACTGTGCATGGAGGTGCCCTTCATATAAAACAGCATGAAAAATCTAATAAACATCAGCTTGCTACTTCATTGTCAGCAAATCAGCCAGAACTTAAGACATTTATAAATACCAGAGAAATCCTTGATGTAATTTGATCAAAGTTCAGTTGACTAAATTTCTTTTAGAAATGAACCGTCCTCTTTCAGTTACTAGTGTTGTTGGCAATTTATTTTGCACACTTTTTCCAGACAGTAAATTCGCAGAGGATTACTCGTTTGCTAGAACAAAAAAATAGTTCAGTAAAGCAAATCACACAGATTTAAGATAATAGTGAAAGATGTTACGTTGGAATCATTAAAGATCGAAAAATTAAAAAAAACAAGGTGTGGAAAAGGCTTCTGTAAATAGCCAGTGTCTTAGTGTGTGTTGCACTCTTGCACCTTCTGAATAGGCACATAAATGGAACAGATTGCCTGTTCAGAAGGTGCAAGAGTGCAATGCATGCATCTTTGGCAATAAATAATTAAGTTACTGTCCTACTTTACTGATGGTTATGAAGGTTATAAATAGTTACATATGCATTAAAGTTTTAAAAACCCATATTTGTTCCTGAAAATCAGTATTTTTGTACTCGGGTTGGCAGGTATGTTAGCGGTCAAATTATTCCCAGACTTACCAGGAGCCAATCCTAGTTTCCTTGATATGAAGTGATACAGTATACTTTACTCATTGCATGGGTTGCCAGTACCTTACTCCCCAACCACACATCTTTCTTTGGTCAGTGTTGGTACAGGATGGTTGGATGAAGATAGTACCTTGCTAAAATAACAATGGCAGCAGTGCCTATATTGATTCTCAACATATGGCAACTGTAATGACCTAGTGTACAAAGTGTTATTATTTAAGTACAAGTCCGCTTTCAGTCATCAAATTATTTCATGGTCAAGGGACCAGTTTTGATCATCAGATTTTCACATGCTCTGGGTATCCTTTCTTAAAAATTTAATTTTTCTGCAGATTTTTCATGTATAATGAAGAGTATTCCTTAGATCTGCTCGGGACCCCAAGAAATTTTTTTCAACAACTTTTCTGTCCTTGGTTTTGTTATATGATGGTTTCCATGTGTACATCTTTAATTTTGTTTGTAAATATCCTGAAGATACTCTAATGCGCACCTTTGTATGCATTTATAAACAAGAACTGCTTTGTGAAAATCTGTACTTTAATGAATTTTTAGCCAAGTTCTGTAGATAACATTTCAGATGGATGATCAAAAGTGTCCAGAATAATTTGTGCTGCTCTTTTGTGTAGTTGTAAATTCTATTAGGATGAGATCTTTAACATTATGTGAACAGTGATCATATATCTAGCACAGTTTCTCCACTCTTTGGTACAGTGATCATAGATTTGGCAGTTCAGTCACTCTGTGGAAGAGTAATCTTAGATTTGGGACAGTTTCCTCACTCTTTGGAAAAAGTAATAATAGATTTGGCCATTCCCCCACTTCATGGAACAGTAATCATAGATTTGGCACAGTTTTCCTACTCTTTGGAACAGTAATCATTGATGTGGCAGTTTCCCCACTCCAGAGCAGTGACCATGATTTGGCACAACTTTCACACTCTGTAGAACAGTAATGATAGATTTGGTACAGTTTCCCTACTCTTTGGAACAGTATTCATTGATGTGGTACAGTCTCCCCACTCCAGAGCAGTGATCATGATCTGGCACAGCTTCTCCACTCTGTAGAACAGACTGCTCTGGTGGCCTAGAGGTTAGAGTGTCCACCACTAATGCGGGAGGTTGTAGGTTCGATCCCCAGCCAAGTCATACCAAAGACTTACAAAAATGGTACTAACAGCTGCCTTGCTTGGCACTCAGCATTAAAAGGTTAGTGTTAGGACTGGTTGGCCTGGTGTCAGGATATTGTGACTGGGTGGGGACATCATGCTACATGTCTGCAGCATGATGCCCCAGTGCTAGATATCACTATAAACTGCCACACTGCAGACATCATAGTGATATGTCTGAAAAAATGTTAAAGCTACGTTAAAAATCCAAATCACACACACACACACACACACACACACACACACACACACACACACACACACACACACACACACACACACACACACACACACACACACACACTGTAGAACAGTGATCATAGATCCGGCACTTTACCCACTTTGTGGAACAGTAATCATAGATTTGGCACAGTGTCTTCTTGGGAATAGCAATTTTAGTTTGGGTAGAGTTTCCCCACTCATTGGAACAGTAATACTTCTTGACACAATACAAACAATGTAGAACAGCAAATGGGTTTCTTTGTGCAGATATTTCTTCATTTTATTACATTAAGCAGTTTTAAATAACATTGGATGGAAGTGTTGTCAGCTTGATAAATAGCTGTAATGAACATATAAATCTGCAAGCTTATTGAGTATCATTCAGTACCCGCATAGTCTATGTCAGATTTCTAGGCAGTTTTGTCATATATTTGCAGGTCATGTGACTGACTTGAAGGATGTTTTTGTAGTCCAGATCGCTCTTGGTAAGGCCCATGCTGTTGCCCTTACAAATAAAGGACAGATCTACACGTATGGAATTAATAACAAAGGACAATGTGGAAGGGATTTCACACCTGGGGCTGCAAAAGATGGTGAGTGATAAAGAATGATGATGATGATTTTTAGGTTTAGAAAGAGACAGGTTAGAGACTGAATATATTTATGGTATTAAATATGAAGATGTTTTCTTTCTTGTTTAAATATGTAGATGAAGTGAGAATATTCTGGTTTGATTTTGATTACATACTATAATTTAACACTTTAGTGCTGTGGATCAGGATTGGTAATGCTAAAAATTGTAACATTTTGAGCTGCATGTGATTTTTGCAGAAAATCTTAGGTATGTTGAATTGCAGTGTAACTCTATATATCTATTTTTCCTTGATGAGCAATGAATTTTATATCCATAGTTTGTTGAAATTATTAAATGTGTAACATTTTTGGGTGAGAATATTTTATTGTACAGTAAATAAAAATCTATATCCAGAATATAAGTGTAAGTGGGCTTATCTGTTTTTCAGATGTATTGTTTTTTTTATTTCAGCACCTATTAACAATGTGACAATGGCAGAAGAAGAGGAGGAAGTAGATATGGATGATGCTATGTGCCAATCAGGTGAGGGCTTAAATAGTAACAGTAAAAATGTTTTAATAATATTATTTCCCTTTGCCACTTTTAGAATGGCACTGCACCAAGTCCCTTTTCTCATGTACCATATATCTCCCGTATGCTGTTTTGGGGTACTTACCTCAGTGTCATGCTGCTGTGTGTTTCCCATCCCTCTCTCTTGTTTACACTGCCCTTTCATCACACTTACAATTTAACAAAAGAGTCGTCCAAGTCTGTTAATTAGCACATAACCATTAGATGAATATCAAATGAGGCATTACTTACACTGATCCCACAGTCTGGTTTGAAAAGTGCATAAGGCAGTGCCAGTAGCATGTGATACTTACGCATTGACATTAATTGTTTGAGACAAATGAAACTTGGGTGAGGGCAAGTGAAATACATGAGAGCTTGTCATACCACCTGTACTCAATGTACATGTTGCTTAACTTTAATGATTGTAACTGACTGTACAGATATATCATTGAAAGAGCAATTCATGTTGACTTTGATGAGGGTTACTGACTGTACTGTTAAAATCATTGTCTGTTCTCTTCATTGAATTTTAGTAAAAGATGTAATAATTTTATGATTTAATCCTTCATTCATATTTTGTTCATTTTTGTTTATTTTTTGCATGATTTTCTAATTTTGTTATTTTTACAGCAATTTTCTTCATACAAATTTTTATTTCAGTTTTGAAGTTTGTGTATGTCAGATCAAATGTAAAAATAAAAATTAGAAAATGAATCTGATCTTGCTATATTTTAGTTTTGTTAAACTTGCTGGAAAATTCAGTCATGTATCAGTATGTTGCACTGCTCTTTCTTTCCTTTTGCTTTACGCAAGACAGGCGATGTTATGAACTGGTCTGGGTAAACTGATTCTTTAAGAACTTGCTTGATTGGAAAAGTGTTTTCAAAAATGAATGTCAAGCCCAGCTTGGTACACACTTTCATCATAAAGTCCAGTTATTCATAAATGAAAATAATGAACACCCAGTAAGGTATCATTTTGGCCATCTTGAAAATTTTGTCATTTCAGCTCTGCCTGAACAAATGGCTGTATTGACTTGGGGCTTTCAACAAAACACTTTGTACAGTATATAGTTGGTCCGTAATGAAAATGGTGCTAATCTGACCTCCAACATGGTTGCCCCAATGGTCTTACAAAAATCTTATTACTCTTCCTGAATGGATGTTCAGATTTACATGTGGTTCACAGTAAAACTCTTTTGTAACAATGTTAATTCTTAATAAAAATGGTGCTGATTTAATCTTGAACATGGCCACTGTGGTGGCTGTCCATTTAATTCTTAGCACATCTCCTGAATGGATTATCATATTGACTTGGTGTTCTCAATAAAGTACTTGTATTGATATGTAGTTAGTTCTAAAAGAAACTGATGCCTGTTTGACCTTCACTGTGGCTGCTGTTGTAAATAATGTCAAGGTCACTCTCTGGAACAGATGGTAATATTGACATGATGTTTTCATTAAAACACATATTACAGTATATATAAGATCATACGTAAAACTGGTGCAATTTTTACCTCAACATGGATGCCATCTTGAAATTTGTTTTATTTATAAAAAAACAGTAACTCTTGAATTCCTAATATTTGTTAGCTTCGAGAGTTATGAGTCTTTTATTAAAGTTGGGCATTGCCAAAGATTGTTTGTTCCAGTCTGCCAGTATCTCTAATTAATCTCTGTTTTAATTGACTACTGTTTAGCTGTTGTTTTTTGATTAAGCAAGTGAACCAGGTCTGTCATTAAGCTGGGAATACACACCAGGCAGAGTATTTCATAGTATGAAGTTACTGTAGTTAATTTTCCTGTTTTTGGATGTAGCTCATGTGTCAGGTAAAAAAAATTGCGTGTTATGTTAGCATGAACAGGATTTATCTATTATTGGTCATCATAGTCCTCTAATACAGTCTATGTGCATTATCCATTCTCAAGACAAACTAGTCATCATGGCCCTCCAATTCAGTCTTTGTGCATTATCCATTCACCAGACAAGTTAGTCATCAGAGCCTTCCAATACAGTCTATATGCATTATCTAGTCACCAGATAAACTAGTCACCATAGCCCTTCCATACAGTCAGTGTATATTATCCATTCTCTTGACATCATCATAGCCTGCTGATATAGTCCATGTGCATTATCCATTCCCTAGACAAACTGATCATCTTTTGGAGGTTCCCATTTTTATAATGAACCCCCAGAAGAAGTCTGTTAGCCCTTTTGTGTTCAAATTTGTACACCTAGCCTCTGCATAAATAGTAGATGTGATACACTGTGTATACTGAGACAGTATGTAGACCATTAGTACATGTGACACACTGTGTACACTGGGCCAATATGTTGACCAGCACATGCATCACACTGTGTACATTGAGTCAATATGTAGATCATCAGTAAATATAACATAAGTATATTGAGCCAATATGTTGACCAACAGTACGTGTGACACTGTGTACACTGAACCAGTATGTAGACCATCAGTACATGTGACATTATGTACACTGAGCCAGTATGTAGACCATCAGTACATGTAACGTTTGTATACTGAGCCAATATGTTGACCAACAGTACGTGTGACACTGTACACTGAGCCAGAATGTAGACCTTCAGTACATGTGACACTATGTTTACTGAGCTAATATGTGGATGGTTAGTCAGTGTGACACTGTATATAGTCAGTGTGACACTGTATACTGAGCCAATATGTAGACCATCAGTACATGTGACATTATGTACACTGAGTCAGTATGTTGACCTTCAGTACATGTGACATTATGTACACTGAGTCAGTATGTTGACCTTCAGTACGTGACATTATGTACACTGAGTCAGTATGTTGACCATCAGTAGAGGTGACATAATTGTACACTGAGCCAATATGTAGACCATAAGTACATGTGACACTATGTATACTCAGTCAGTATGTTGACTGTCAGTAGATGTGACATTATGTATACTGAGGCAATATGTAGATAGTCAATGTGACACTGTATACTGAGCTAATATGTACACCCTGAGTACATGTAACATTATTATCATCTCTTGAATTCTGCACATCATATAAATTTGGGAATATTTTAGAAAAGAATGCAGTGTAAGAATTGCATAAGAGTATATTTGTCCATCTTAGACCTACAAGTACTTTCCTTATTTTCAATTTATATCAGCTGTTATGTGACATATTTTCAATAAAACAAATCGATTTCTTCAGTTTGATGATTTGTCTGACAGATTCTTTATATTTTGATAAATATATTTAGGTAGTGAACCAGATGTTGAGTGAAACAGGCTTTATCAATGTGATTCATGGATGTGACTGAAAAATGGTAGAGGAAAGGGATCTTTTTAAACTTCAAAACATGTCAGATAAGAAAAAGCACAGGTCAGGTGCACTTGAAAATTTAAAATGAAGAATACGAGTGATGTAATACAGCACTCGGTTGGAGTGCATCATTGTGTTCATGGCAGAATTGGTGGACTTGATGACTTTATGATCATTCAGTGAAAGTTAGACATGTTGACTAGTTAAAGTGAGTGTTATTGATTATGTCATTTTTGCCATTTAACTCATTAACCCCTGGCGCCTCGTTTACGTGTCTGGAGGTAGTAGCCTACTTACGAGCTCTGTAGCACCAAGGTCATGTATGATACACTAAAGTTGGTGGTATTATAGAAAGGTAGAGATGTAGCTCTACAATGATACCAAATAATCTGGACGTTTTCGTTGCACTACAGAATACAGAGGGAAAAACGTAATTTTTTGGACCTAATTTTTTTTTCCACCAAAAATTCATCCATGGTTGGAATCCAAATTTTTGTCAGGCTTTTAGACTTTTTGGCCTCAGATCTAAGGCAGACCAGTCTGAACTGCACACAGACAAGCGAAAATGTGTAAAAAGTACGATAAGATGGGCATTTGGGATAAAGAGTGGTCTCGATATGAAAATGATGGGTCTGTTAAGCTTAAAAAAAAAAACCTCCAACTTTTACCCTTTTGCTCATGTGTAAGCAAAATAGCCAATGAAAAACAATGTTTCTGACACAACTAGGCATTAGGTTAACCGGAAATCTCTTGGAAGTCGATGTATTAGGATGTATTCAGAAATAGCCCCCAAAATGTGTTTCCTAATTGCATTTCAGGTGAAAACGACAAAAACCATCAGTGGTTAATGAGTTAATAATAATTATACTTCTACCCCTAGGGTTTGGCATGTATGGTAACATAACTGTGTATACTGAGCCAATGTATATAAATCATCAGTACATATGACACTGTATACTGGCCATCATGTGGACCATCAGTACATGAAGCACTGCGTACACTGAGCCAATATATAGACCATCAGTACAGTGTAGTACACTGTACACTTTGCCACTACATAGACCATCAGTACATATGACACTGCGTACTAAGCCAGTATGTAAATGTAAATATGTACATGTGACACAGTGTATACTCAATCAATATGTAAACCATCAGTACATGTGACACTATGTACACTGAGCCAATATGTAGACCATCGGTACAAATGACACTGTGCATACTCAGCCAATATGTAAATGTAAATATGTACATGTGACTGTTTACTCAGCCAATATGTAAAGCATCAGTACATGTGACACTATGTATACTGAGCCAATATGTAGCCCATCAGTACAAATGACACTTTGTATACTCAGCCAATATGTAGACCATCAGTACAAGTGACACTATGTATACTGAGCCAATATGTAGACCATCAGTACATGTGACACTATGTATACTCAGCCAATATGTAGACCATCAGTACAAGTGACACTTTGTATACTCAGCCAATATATAGACCATCAGTACATGTGATACTATGTATTCTCAGCCAATATGTAGACCATCAGCACAGGTAACACTTTGTATACTCAACCAATATGTAGACCATTAGTACATATGACACTGTATACACTGAGCCAATATGTAGATCATCAGTACATGTGACACTACATACATTTGGCTAATATGTTGACCATCAGTGCTTGTCACACTATTTGCACTGGGCCAATACGTGTAGACCATCAGTAGAGGTAATACACTGTGTACACTTAGTCTATATTTGGACTACACATCACACTGTACAATGAGCATACATAAACCATCAGTATATGTGAAACACCATGTACACTGAGCCTGTGTGTTGACCATTAGTACATGTGACATACTATGTACATATAGACCATCATTTCATATGATGCACTGTGTACACTGTAACAAATCCTAGAATTTGAGGGGTTGTCTTCAAAACTGCTTGAATTTTAAAAAAGACAATTTTCTCAAGGGAACATTCTCAAAATTCATTGAAAAACTCCTGGAATTTATCTGAGGGAATACAGTACAATAAAACTGAATGTAATTTTTAAATTGTTGTCACATATTTTCCAAAAATAAGATATAAATAGGGTTGATAAAATGAAACACAATACCAGTAGTTTCCAGATGGAGTAGTGTCCTTTTGTTGTAGGCATACTGATCAGTAAGGAATGTGACCCTCAGAAGGAGCTCTTTTGATTGAAAACATTTAAGGGGACAAACACAGATTGATGTGCAATACATGTGATTTTCCTTCAACTTTTGTACTTATTTGTGCACTGAGAAACAAAGTAACATTTGGAGAAATAGAAATTACTGTAAGAAAATGTGCTTCTTACAAAAGTGTGGAAATTCTTGAAAATTCAGTGAAAGAAACCTCTGTATAAACCATGGACCATAAACACTCTTGTCCTGTACTATTTAGAGTAACATTTGCATAGGTGACTAGAGTTAAAGCAAAGATGATTAGCAAGGTCAACTCAGTTCGTTGTCTCCATGAAATGCAGGGCAATTCATGAGTGAAATTTTCCATCTCAGAAATTTCCTACATCTTTAAGACATTTTGATCTCTGGTTATGTTTCTGTCTTGAGTTGTCATAAATTTAAATACATATATTTTCTGAGGGAATATGCTTTTGCCGTTCTACATAGACAGTGGTATTTGTGAAAACCAGGTGCCCTATTTCTTTTTCATTGTCATCATGTGATATGGTATTGTCAAATGCATGATGCAGTACTGCATGGAGTGAAAGACAACATCACTGAATTTTCAGTTGTGTACCTTTATTTTCACAACTACTACGAAAGGAAAATTTTTTTTTTTTTATATACGTAAATTCTGTTATTTTTGGCATTTCTACTGATGTATCACCATGTTGCGATGAGTTAGAGCTGTAATAGTTCACTTCCAGCTTGGCTCTAAAACAGCTTCCTTCTTAAGGAATTTTGGGCTTCATTTCATTTTTCTAATCATACAGGATGATAATAGAGCTTCCAGAACACCAGTTTTGTAGGACATGTCCAGTTGACCAGCTGATTTGAACAATTGCTGATGCAGCACATCAGACATTTAACATGGGATGCCAATAATTATTCTAGGAATTGATTCAGTAATTACATTTTCCTAATTATGTACAAGTCTATAGTCCCAAACCATAAGAGAGTTCAGATGTGAAAGGCTGTTTCCTGATCTCTCCACCCCTCAGAATCCTGCAATTAAATGATTGATGTGAGCTCATTACTTTGTCAACATTAGTCCTAACATTAGTCCATGTTAGGTGTGTCAATGTATACAGGATGTGAAAGCAACGTTAGTCCTAACATTAGTCCATGTGAGGTGTGTCAGTGTATACAGGATGTGAAAGCAACATTAGTCCTAACATTAGTCCATGTGAGGTGTGTCAGTGTATACAGGATGATAAAGCAACATTAGTTCATGTGAGTTGTGTCAGTGTATACAGGATGTTAAAAGAACATCAGTCCTAACATTAGCCCATTTGAGGTGTGTCGGTGTATAAAGGATGTTAAAGCAACATCAGTCCTAACATTAGTCCATGTGAGGTGTGTCAATGTATACAGGATGTGAAAGCAACATTAGTCCTAACATTAGTCCATGTGAGGTGTGTCAGTGTATACAGAATGTGAAAGCAACATTAGTCCTAACATTAGTCCATGTGAGGTGTGTCAGTGTATACAGGATGATAAAGCAACATTAGTTCATGTGAGTTGTGTCAGTGTATACAGGATGTTAAAAGAACATCAGTCCTAACATTAGTCCATTTGAGGTGTGTCGGTGTATAAAGGATGTTAAAGCAACATCACTCCTAACATTAGTCCATGTGAGTTGTGTCAGTGTATACAGGATGTTAAAGTAACATTAGTCCATGTGAGGTGTGTCAGTGTATACAGAATGTGAAAGCAACACTAGTCCTAACATTGGTCAATGTGAGGAGTGTCAGTGTATGCAGGATGTTAAAGCAACATTAGTTCTAACATTAGTCCGTGTGAGGTGTGTCAGTGTAAAGGATGTTAAAGGAATATATTTCCATGTGAGGTGTATCAGTGTATACAGACTGTTAAAGTAACACTAGTCCATGTGAGGTATGTCAGTGTATACAGGATGTTACAGCAACATTAGTCTAACATTAGTCCATGTGAGGTGTGCCACTGTATACAGGATGTTATGGCAACATTAGTCCTAACATTAGTCCATGTGAGGTGTGTCACTGTATACAGGATGTTATAGCAACACTTAGTTCTTGATTAGAACCAAAAATAAAGATTAAGCCATCAAAACTTACCTTTATTATTACCAGCTAAATACTGGGAAGCAACTTCTTCATTGTCGGACACAACGAAATGTGTTTCTTCTGAAATTTTTGTTCTATTTTCAATGCCTTATGTGCGCTGATAGCATTTAAAAAAAAGATTTTTGGTAAAAAGAAACACATGAATAATGTTATAATTAAGATTTTATTCTAAATATTTATGAAAGTAAATATATTTGTATATTGCCACCAAATATCTGGAGAGGGCATGTAGATACTGTAACAAGGTTGAACCTGAATGGATATGGATTAAGTAAAAACACCAAACACTGTGTATTTGAATGAGATGTTTATGATACATGTAATGAAGTGAGAGAATCTCTATACAACAAATACTAATGCAAGAATTCAATGAACAGTAGAATGGAAAAAATGCAAACAAACAATAACTCTGTATTAAGACTTAAAACAGGGACACAATGTTCATTTCTTTACACAGTGTGTTGGTGTTCTGTTGGGTATGTAATTAAACAAGACTGGTACTCATAGACATGCTATCAATGAGACATTAACACTAAAGCTGGAGATCGGTACTCCAGCAAATGTATTTATAAAAAAATTTCACTGGAGGATATTATGATATACTTAGTGATACTGACACTGTAGAACGTGTGTATTTTTGCATTCACCATAATGTGAACATGCTTTTAATAAAAATGTGCATGTAGCTATTATAACCAGATGCATTATTTAAAATTCACAGTTCAGAATTGAAAATTTGCAGTTCAAAATTCAAGATTCAGAATTCATATTTTTTGAATGAAATTTTCCTGTGGTTTCTTCCAAATTAAATATAGAATGCCATATCTTTTGTTTATCAAGGTATACCACATCCACATAAATTTCTGTGGTAATGACTCGCCAGCATTTACCAAGCCAGATATGATGCTGCTATGTTGTTAACTTTGTTGCTTTTTGTTGCCAACTAGGAGTCTCTGCAGCCAAGAATGTTGCCCAGTTGCCATCTAAGTTGTCAGCTCTATGGCTGTAGGTAACTGTCCTATAACTACTACAAAACAAGTGCAAAACCCAGAGTAAAAGTACACATGCAGGGATGGTCCTGGCTTTCAAAAAGTTGTCGCCAAAAAAATCGCCAACCTCAATATTTTGTCGCCAATTTTCAAAAAATGTCACCAGAACAAGTAGTGAATATTTTTCTAAGTCTGTTAATGTAAAATGCAATGAAAATTGAAAAAAATCGGATAGTTATTACTTTTTTGAAAACAAGCAATACAGCCATAATATTACAAACTAAATCATTACATGACTGTTTTGCACTACTTCCATGGTCTTTGCATCCCCTATCACCGTTAGTGCATAGGTATGACTGTTGACACCTGAAATAAATGCATTATCAAATGTAAAATATCTACTTTCCTGATCCCTCTCTCTCTCACTCTCTCTCTCATTTTTTTAATAGAAACATCAGGTATTAAAGCAAATCTATATTATGTATATTATTTTCCAAATAATAGTTTTGTAAGGAACTTTAGCTAATGACATTTTAATACTAAAACCGTATGATCGTATTTTGCAATGTAAGATAAGTGAAGTATAATGCGACCGTTGATTTCATGCATTTAGGAATTAAATGCCCCCCCCCTTTTTTTTTTTTAATGGCTAGCTTCAAAAAGTACATCTTCGTCAACCAGGAGTTCAGAAATTTATTTTTGCCATGCTTTACATGCTTTGCTTTTAGTGAATTGCTTCCTAAATCCCAAGAATGATCGCTGAATGCTGTAGATTTTTTCTCGATAAGCAAACTAGGATCTCCATTCCCACCAATGAAACTTACATGAGTCAACACCTGACATTAATGTACCGTATATATAAGCATTAATTACCATCATGAAATTAAAAGAAAGAATGAAGAAATATATTACCGAGCATATGTGCCCCCCAAAAACTAATTCGGAATAAATATGTTGTTTAGTAAGCAGTGTTGTATGCATATATGAGTTAACAATAAGGAAATAAGGTGGGATATAAAATGTGGGAAATTGTTATCACATGTATGGTAGCTTGAGACCACATTTGAACTGTTAACATAAATTTACACCCATTTTTAGGCATTGCTAGTTATAACAAAAATGGGCATTGTTTATTTGTCAATCAATTGCTAGTGCTTTTATTCACTGTAGAACAGGCGGTTTCTTTGAAGTATGTCGAAGAGGCTAGAGTCTAACTTTCATTTATTGTGCAGTTTTGGCACAGCTGACCAGACTGTCAAAAGGGACACGTGGAGGGGGTGCGAATAACTCACTCCACAGGGAGAAACGGTGTGTCCTTTGAGAATTTCACATGTATTGGACCCAAAAAATCGGTTAATATTTAGTGAAGACGATGCTTAAATATGCCGCAAAAAAATTCCTGATGGTAGGTCCCCATCTACGTGTTTTCAGATTCAATCTCCCAGCTTGGTCTGTGAAAAGATTTATTTTTTGCATGACACGCTAGAATAACTGTACGGTATTAAATAAATTTATTCAGCGACTATTTGAATTCTTTGGAAATCTTTCTGAACATTTGAAACTTAAACACAGAAGGGGCATTTTTTGTTGGAACATATTCGGATTTCTTGGAGCTATTGGAATTGAAAGGACTTTTAGGAAATAGGAATTCATTCACTATGCTGTAAGTGAATTTAATTCTTTCACTCCTGTATTTTGAGAAATACATTATTTTCAATTATGTAAAACTTGTTTGTTTTGCTATTTCTTGTTGTGTAGTTTAAGTCCCTGCAGTCGTAACACGGGATTTGATGGCAAAAGTAAAAGATGAATGAACAAAATTAACAGATATTACTTATCCCGCCTGGATTCATGTTTGATGAGACACTCCTTCAAAATATCACAGCCAGTTGTAAATGAATGGACGACTTGTGCCTTGATACATATATCACAGAACATCTGCATTAACTTTGTATCATATCTCAGCCACGGACGCTCAAGTTTCCAGCTGTCGAGAAATTTTTCGGGAACTTTTGACCCATTCATCATGATGTGGTGTTGCACTTGAAGCATTACTACCATCACTACATGTAGATGATGTTGGACTGTCAGGTATAACATCAGGTTCAGTGACTGTATTGTCTGATGAATTTGCACGAAATCCAAAATGCTGTTAATTTTGTTAACTTACTCTTAGGATGAGACGATGAACACGCAACGTCTAACTTAGCGTTTACCCATGATAAAGTTGCACTTTTGACAGTATATAATTCTGATTGAGATTTTTTCCATTTCCTTTGTATTTATACACAGCAATCGGTACTTCAAAGGTAATCAGTTTTCTCTGAAGTTTCAGCAAAACTATTTTATTGGTATATTTAAAATAAACAACAGAAGGATTAGCCGTCGTTCAATTAATTGTAGTTGTTTCTGTTCGCGTCTTCAGAGGTCGGTCAATTGTAGGTATAGTCCAGTAGCATGATTGAGTGTATCACAGCATATAGTACTTGGGCCAGATGTCAACATAAGTGGATTATGATGTAACAATGCACTGTAAAGATGGGTTTGTCAACACGAACAAAGGATTTGTTTATGTAACAGACAGATTCCAGTGCATTGTGTATCCAAGTTTGTGGCTTCCTTTCGTGGTGCCTTCGAATTTTTCCACTCCAAATCCATGATTGTATGTACAAATTAAAGAGCCAAAAAGGCTGTCGCCCAAAAAATCGCCAGATGATATATTTTGTCACCAATAAGGGAATAAAATCGCAATTTGCGACATTGGCGAAGCCCAGGACGATCCCTGCACATGCATATCTTGAATTATTGGTATCTCGCTGCAATCATTGAGATGCAACTATTGAGATGCAACTATGGCCCAATAGTTTATTCAATCAGGGTAAAAATACAAAACTACACTGAGTAACACTTGACACATCTATGAAATCCACTACATATAATTATTCTAATGTAACAGTTGTTTTCGTGCACTATTCTGTGACACTCATGTTTACTGACCCTGCCACATTGTGTCCCTTGGTGTCTATTACAGATTTCCTTTCCATTTGGTAACTTTGAAGAACATCATGATTGAAATCAAATTTGGTGTAAGAAAACCTTTGTAAAGTTCAGTTTCATCATTTTACAGTGAAATTTTACAGTGTTATTGTCCCCTTTTCACTTAGAACTGGGCTCTTCACTTTCATTTCAGCTCATTTAAATCAAGTTAATGTGAGGTTTTATGTTGGGAAGACCTGGGTAAAGATTGATGATCACAATTTTCTAAAAGAAAAAAAAAGTTATTTCCCCTGTTTCACTTAGAACTTTACCTTTAAATTTCTGTTAAATAATTTTTGAAGGAATAAATGGATTAAAACAAAAAATTTGGAATTTATACTTAAATAACTGTTTTACTAAACATTTGAGCCAATAAAAACTCTCAAAATATTCAACTTTATGAACATTTTCAATTTTTCCTCAATTTCTTGCTACATATTATATGCTCTATTTGCAGAAGATACTAACTTAGAAAATGGGTTACTATTGAAATATTGAAGTGCTAGTATTCTTTTTCTGCTTATGAGTAACAATTTACACTTTGTTATGCTATAAATCCACTATATCTTGTTTCTACAGAATTTATATCTGAATATTTGGTTGGAATCTCATATATTGAAATTTGTTTTTGAGGGACTTGCATATATTAAAATGTTATAACATACATATTGTGTTTTAGCTGTTTTACATTACTCTTTAAATATACATTGTACATGGGAGTGGAAATTGTACTTGGAATATGCCCAAAGAGTGGTGAGCTTGAGAAATATGCTAGCTTTCTTAGCATATCTGGTTGAAATGGCAGGTACTGGAGGTAATCCGAATCACCTCCATGCTTGGATCATGCAATATTTTCTCTTTTTTTTATAATAAATAATATTATCTTTTATATGTTTTCGTTTTTTAAAAAAAGAAAAATAGAATTCATCAGTATTCAGTGGCTATATAAATTTTTGAAGAAAGATGTCTGGCAGGGGTTATCAGCTTTTGTAAGTCCAGGATGATACACATATGCTCTTTAGCTGGGGAAAAATTGCTCTCTGGTAGTTCTTGTCTACTTCTTTACAACTTATTTCTAGTCTTCACTAAAATGCTTTGGTTAGCATTGACCAAGTGCTCATGTATCATTGCAATGACTGTATTTTTCGATTTCTCTAAATAGTTTCTTTGTTCTTTTGCATTTTCTTCCATTATTTGTTGAATCCTATTTCAGACTTTGTGAGTTTAGCATTTTCTTTACATGTCTGCCCCTCCACCTCCAAGCTCCTCCATATTCACACACCATATATGCTGTTACAGCATGTGATTGTGCGACTTGCACCAAATTTGTCCAGATTAATGCACTTAGAGAGTAGCAATGCTTGAGAACACTTGCAGATTAGTTTTTGTCACACTGCCATGCAAGTGTGCTCTGCACAGTATACAATTTGTATTTAACTGTTACCCTTAAATTGCTTGTAGTGACATAAGTCATGTCAGTAGAGGTATCATAATGCCTGTCATAACATCCGTCTTTTTTCAGATTGACAACTGTTCATACATCTGGGTTCTTCAGCTTGGCATGAATGGTTGTAAAACTAAGTTTGTCTGGCACACTAGGCCTTGGAACAGTCATTCTGTTGTAATTTGAACCTCACATCAAGGAAGTTTTACAAATGCAGGGTAATGCAGGCTACCAAAAACCAGAAATGGTTGATTGCTCAGTTGGTTCATCTTCAGATGACAATTTCATTCGGCAAATACTGGTTGATGATAGTGATGATGACAATGATTATTCAAGTTAAGAAGAATATCAGAATATTGGAGTTGGGAAAGTATTAATGTAGATACCATAGGGTTGTTTTGAGCCTGAAATTTGTGTTAAATACAAGTACAGTTTACATGGTGGATGGACACAAATAGATGGCATACCTGTCAACCCCTCTTTCAGAGGTATTTCTAAAATATTGACAATTTGAAAGTAGAGTGCAGTTTCCATTTCATTGTACAGATCCTTTGCTAAAAGTGCTGTATAGCCGTATAAGGGTTAAGATAAACTGAATAAATAAGAATAATGGCTGATCATGGCATTGACGGATGTTAAAACCCCAATACAACATTATGGAACAGATGAGAAGCTTTGTATAATAGTCAGTAAAGCACCAATTCAGGAAAGTGAGACTTGAGCGGAGCCTATCTTAGTGGAAAATTTTATTTTGGAGCTGAAGTATCCAAATGATAATACCAGTGAGCTGTGGAAAATTGTACATAACAGCCATAAAGAACAGTTCTCAACTTGTTCAGCCTGGTTAAAGCTAGCTATGTATATGCCCTTTCAGACAGCAGACTGTGAAAGGGGGATAGTCTCAGTACAGATCAATATTTATGGACAGATATGGAACAGAGCTCATAAACAATCAATTATTGCTTATACAGCTTCATACAACATCTTGAAAAGATTTTGATTTCAGTAGAGCTCTAAAAGAGTGGAGCAGGAAGAAAGAGAAACCAATATTGTATTGTTAGGTAAATATTTCACTATGGCCATTTCCTATTCCCTCTCATTTTTGACTGCTCCCCCACTTATTTTTGGTGACTGGTTGGGGGGGGGGGTGATATTCCCCACTTTAGATAAAATCCTGGCAGCATCATTACAGACACGGCTAGTTTTCCTGCATTGTGACAAGATTGATCAAGCATCATATTATTGATTAAAAGCATAATCTTATTGATTAAAAGCTTAGTCTTGTTGATCAGATGTTTAGTTTTATTTGATCAAAAGCATAATCTTATTGATTAAAAGCATAATCATATTGATCAAAAGCATAATCTTATTGATTAAAAGCAGTTTTCAAAAGCATAATCTTATTGATTATAAACAGTTTTATTTAATTAAAAGCATAGTCTTACTGATTAAAAGCATAATCTCGTTGATTGAAAGCATAGTCCTATTGATCAAATGTTTAGTTTTATTTAGTTAAAAGCATAGTCTTATCGATTGAAAGTATAGTCTTATTGATTGAAAGCATAATCTTATTGTTAAAAAGCAATGTCTTATTGATTAAAAGCATAATCTCATGATTGAGAGCATAATCTTGTTGATCAAAAGCATAATCTTGTTTGATCAAAAGCATAATCTTATTGATTTGGAATAAAAAATGTTGTATGGCATTTCAGCTATGAACACAATGGACTATAAAAAATAAAATTGACAAAATGGTAAGCACAGTTGTGTTTGAAGAACCACAGTTGAAAGTATTTGTAAGTTGCAGTAATTATGGTTTATGGGCTTGAAATTACCAATAATCTGCTATCTGACAGTTCGTGATTTTGAAGGCAGATCAGTAAACCTAGCAATCTCTAATCGTTTTGGGCCATGAAGATTACTGTCAGTCACTTACAATAACAATTAAGAAGTGTGATCATGCATTGGCATTTCTTTTAATGGTTATTAGATCTTTTTGTTGTGTTAATTGAGTACCTACTAGCATCATGCAATTGACAAGGTATGATAAATGCTCATGGTGCAAATGGACAGGTTTTAAATCACCCATCCACTCATCCAGAAAATTGGTCTGATTATAATCAGTCTCTTTGCTTGTAGAACTATCCAGAAATACTGACCACAGGCACTGAACTGATTACTGATGATAGGAAAAACGTATAGGGTCTCAGGATAGTATTAACAAATTGAAAAAGGTTTTTCCAACTCCTTGAATAATTTAGAATTACACCAAACAATGCAGTGGAATGTGAAAGTATCTGCAAGGTGCTGAGATAGCAGTGAAGTGGCAGAAATTAAATGACACCATAAAAGAGTGTGGTCATGAATATGATCAAAAGAAGAGTCTAAGAAAGTACTCGAAATGCTGCACAAATATGAATGGCATAAGTATAACCCAGGAAAGGCTAAAGGCTGTAATATTGTGTACTTTTTGCACTGAGTATTAGGAGAAATACAAAAGTGCACAGGGAACTTATTTCATTGATTGCTGTAAAAACTTTCATAAATCATCCCAGGAGTCATACAATGCAAGCTCTCTACACATAATAGCAGAGGGTTACATGAAATCAAAAAGTTGTTTCTCAGGAGCAGAGCAAATTGTGGCATCATTTAACAAGAGTGTCTTAAAGCAGCTTGAAATTGAACTTTCAACTTTTTGTGAGTCTTGTTCTTGAAATATAGCTATTACTGTTTTTAGATGATGCTAAAAAAATAATAATAAATATTAGAAACTTAAGTGGCTTCTGTTTTATTTTAGCTTGATGAGTGTGTAAATTTAGGCAGGATCAGTATACATCTTATTATGATGATCTTATTGGTATAATTATTAGTTTCCTCTTGAGCAGTTCATTTCTTATTTACATTTAAGAGAAAAAGAACTGTCACTATTTCTAAGTCTCCAATCATACACAGTCATTCCTAGTAAAAGTTCAGTAACCAATTTTTGACTGATTTTATTTAAAAAGTGCATTTGTATGATGTTTAATCTTTGATAAAATCATTTCAGTTTTTGTTTGTTTGCTGCAGTTTTGTGCTACTAACATTGAAAAACTGAAACATAAAATGAAGTACGTGTACAGATATTTTAGATAGAAATTACTATAACAGTGGAAGACATTTTGTTTCTTCATGAAGAGCACATCCTGGTGTAATACTTACAATTCATGTTGTAGGAAAACACAAGTGGAAACAGGACCAGTGTATGGTGTGTTTCTTGTGTGGAGAGTGCACTGGCTATGGATTGAGCTGCATCAACAGTGGCCGCACAGATAGAAACCCTGGAATGTAAGATGTAGTGTCAAGTAGGAAACTCGGTTGCACAGACATACTGCATAATTATCAGACACTGCCTTTTCATATTTACCAGATGATAACAAATATTTTTATCAGGAAATGCAGTCTAAGTTATATTTGTTTGTAAATATTTCTGAAACAAGATTCCCTTGATTGTCAAACAATATTGTACAGACCTGCCAACCCTCATGATTTTGACGTGAATTTCACAACTACCAATAGCGATTCACACATTCATGCTGCATGCAAAAAAAAAATCACGAATTCCCCAATTCTCAGCCATCTTAAATCAGGAATAAAATAATTTTTTATCCTGTTAAGTGCTAGTCACAATAGCAGCATTGGTCATTGATGCCAATAATGGTCCTGTACTTTTAGTCGCAATGTTAGTAGAACTTTATCCAGTTGTTACAGTTTGCCCTGTAGCAAGATTTGTGCAGTATTTAATCTGTATTTAGAACTGAAGTTTTACAAATACTCATGAAGAAAACGGGCCCAACTGATTTTTTTTTAAAATGGCACATGTACATACTCATAGCAACTGTGATATTTTTTTTAAACAAACAATAAATGAACACAGCTTTTTTGAGTGTTGGAATTTTTGAGATATTGAAAGATTAGCATATATCTAATTTGTATGAGTTTATATATTTCCGCTCCTGCACCGACACCACTAATTGTTACCATTTGACGTTTCATCTTCTGGAATAATACCATTTTGCAATTAAGCTACACTAAAATTAAAATGTTTTCACCTCCAAGAAAAAAGTGAAGTTTTGATTGCAATACACCAAAAATTGGCACTGCATTCAGCCATCAAACAGCGATGTACTTTATACTTTTTGCACAATAGGGTGCTGCAAATTTTAGAATCAGGAATGAGCATAGGGGCTTACATCGTTGCTTACAGTTTACCTGTCATACAGTACATGTATGACATAAATTGTAAGCAATGATGCGAACCAATGTGGGCATGTGGCAGAGATGATGTGAAAAAGCACACTGCTAGCAAAAAGCATATCGATATTGGAAAAATTAAGAGCACCCCCAGCAGATTTCAGCTTTGAATACTTGAAACCTCCTATTAAAATCCTGCAAGTTACCAATATGCTGAGGCATTGTTTTTGTGTTTTCTTGTTGAACATAACCTGCCTTTCTCTGTTGTAAATCAGCAACAGTGACAGTGAAAGAGTATTTCCTATTGTAAGGAAATATAAGACAAACTTTATTGCCTCCTTAGGTGCTGAAAATTTGCAACAATTTTAGTCATATTGATTAACCAGCAGGCAAAAAGCCGGAACTGTTTTTTGAAAACAAATTTACCAAAGCCCAGTTGAGGAAGTTCGAGTCTGCCACAGCATCATATCAAGACAAATAGAATGGAGTTTGTGTGTATCAGTAAATTTGGCTACAAATAAATTTGTACATGTAATCAGTGTTTTAGTTTTAATTTGGGATTTTCATATAATGCAGTACTGACCATCAAAGTGGATGGAGCTAGTTCATGGTATAATTTTTCACTAATTGTGTTCAGAATTCACTAATTTTTATCCCTCTTTTCATTATTTGCAATCCTGGAGGGTTGGCAGCTCTGTATTGTATTTCAAGTATCACTTATAAGTTATAATTAAAATTAATTTTTGCTCTATGTGCAATTTTTCTTGCATTATATTATAATAATTTTTGATGTTTCATGGTTGAGGCACATAGTTAACTGCTCCATCTAGAGTATGTTGCAAAATTTTAACTTGTATGATAACCAGTTGCAAAATATATAGTTCTTTGGCATAAAAATTGTCCATAGTTGGTGTAGAAATTATTCTTAATGCATCACTTATTGTTTATAGTTAGTTGTCAATATCCTTGAAGAGGTTTGACCTTTTGGAAATTTCTGAGCTAAAAATTAAATGCTATCTTGACCAAGTAATTAAAAAATATCTCGGGTGGTGTTTCTTGAGAATTTGGATAGAAAAAAGCTTGTATTATTAACATTGTTGTATTCCAAAAGGGTCATCCTTTTTGGCAATTTTTTCAGCAGTATTTATTGATCTAAATGTTTTGCATTTGTGATCGAAGGACATGGAGTTTATATTGATTTGAGAAGGTATCAGCAAGAAAGTTTTACCATATCATGATTTTTTCCTCTTAAAATTAACAAGATTGGTAAACTGCAGATACACAAATAGCTGATTCTTTGAAAGGCAAAAGTAATGGCATGAGTGAGTTAATTACTTTTCCCCAAGAATTAGTGCTAATATTTATCCAAAATGTTAATACTCTTTTATGTTGTATGTTTTTTTTAATGAGTTTGATAGAAGAAAAAAGAAATGTGTCCTCTGATGGTCATGTTGATATTGTTGTATGCCAAAAGCAGACTTTATAATGCTGAATACTTCATATATAACAAGTGGGAGTGGATTAAAATTTAGCTTGTTATATATAGATCTTGTTAAGAAAGATTACCTGGGAATTAATTTATGCATGTTATATGTCATTTCTCCTTCATTTGCATCATAATACATTAAGAGAACCTTGCAAGTCCAGCCCTCTCAAGCTAAGTTAGACCTTAACCTTCTTCTGGCTTGTTTTAGCAATAAAAATGCAAAAAAGTTAATTTTTTTAAAAGACTAAATTCAAAATGAGAGTGGTCTTCCCTTGGATAGAGTGATTGGTGCTGAATATTTTGAATCAATATAAAATATGAAGGGGTTTAGCTTTCCCTCTTTTGTTTGTAAAGACTTTTGTTTCTGAGGTATAACTATATTCACTCTTTTTCTTCTGGAACATAAATTCAAAACTGTTTCAGATATATATATTGAATTTGACATGCATGTTACTTTTATTTACATGGCAAACTCCAAAACCATTTAACATATCTTTTTCAAACTTTGTACACAAACTAGACTAATGGTGTAGATGTGCTTTTGTTATTCACAATTTGTCAGTTTCAATATTTGTAATATTTGCATCCATTTGTCTGGTCATGCATCCATCCATCACTCACAGTTGCCTTTCTGGAGCATAACTCCAAAACCATTAATTATATCTGCATGGCTCTTACAGGCCACAGTTGGCCAGATGGTCTTAACACACTTTACAGGTCACTGAATTCTCATCACTTATTGAGTGGTTTCAAGTCTCAGCTCAGTCAGCATGGGTATGTGATAAAGTTTGCCAGCATTAGCTTTTTGTGGGTTGGTGGTTCTTTCTGGGATTTTCCTGTGTTCTTCCTCCAGCAAATTTACTGGCTGCCATGAATAGCCTATCATATGCTAAAGAAGACATTAAATCCTCAAAAACACAAAACAAAAACCATGACTGCATTTTACAATTCTTGAGTTTAAATATTTTTTGATGTTTTGGTCTGTCAGTGTGTTCATTCATCCATTATTCACACTTTTGTGTCCATGACAAAACTCCAAAACAGTTCAAGATATCATTAAGAAATCTGATACATATATTAGACTAGTGATGTTGATTTTTCCCTTTGTTATTCTCATTTTAATATTTTATTTTAATATTTTATGTATTTTTCTCCATTTATTTATCATCTAGCCACCATTCTGGTACAAAGCTGGTGATGCCTATTACTTCCCAGTATATCTTGTACATATGAACTTCCTTGATATGAAATGTCTGATACATCATTCTATTTCCTAGTAAACATTTTGGCAGGGTGGAGGATGTAGATGACAACATCATATTTTGCAATCATGGAAGGAAGGACGTAGGCCAGAACAAAGACTTCTCTGACCATCTGACCAATTACTTTTCTTTAACTGAAGGACCTGGTCCTTTATCTGAAAAGGAACCTACCATGGATTCTGATATGGCTGAACAAGACTGTCCTAGAAGCACTGTCTAGAGTCTTACTGACTCATCTTTCATATAAAACTAGCTTCTAGACACTTTTGGCTGTGTTGGCAGAATCAATGAAATTAATGCTTAATCGATCAACCTGAGCTTTCTGCAGTTTACCACAATAGCTCAGTTCTGTCATAATGGCCTCTGGTTTCTTTGCTATAAACAGTCTTCTTCTCATAGGGAATTGGTCTTTTAACTTCAATCTACTGTCTGCTTTTGACCTTTATTAACGAGCACATCTATAGAACCCGATCAGGGCATTGTAATAGTACCTGAAGCAAACTGGGCTGATCAGGAGTTCTTACTTTTTCTTACTGCTCAGAGAAAGAATGGGTGATATTCCTGCAAAGTTCTGTGAACCTGGATACATTGGGTTATCCAATTAGCCTACAAGGAACTAAACTAAGTCAGATGCATTTCTTAAGCATATTGGCTTATGAGGTTAGGGCAGTCACCACCATCATGATGTTTGAGCTCAACTGCTCCCAGAAGAGCATCATTAAAGCCTTGGGATAGAGGTTAGTGATGACATCCAGCTCTTACCACAGAAAGCTTCATCCCATGTAGTTTAGCTGAACCTAGTGGGACTTATATTATCAATGCGTTAGGCTACCTTCGTAGTTTGCTCAGCAGTTTTATAATGATCTGGGTTACACTACTCTGCTGGAATTGTGAGAGTGAAATATTTTTTGTCAAACTGCATCCATTCTTTGTTGTTTCTGAACCGTAGTCCATGTTTCAGACAAGAGGCAAAGCTGATTTATATATATGGGGTAAGGGAGTGTAACTCCTTCCGTTTACCTGTTCTTCGTATTGTGATTGGGCAATGTATTTGAAAAAGAAACCAGTTGTGTTTCTTCAGTAAAACTTACATGCACTTCTGCACCAGTAGTAAGTGATAAGTGATAGGATTTAGTGCCAATCCCTCCGTTCATTCAGCTTTCCTTCTAGGGGAGATCACTCTTGTATATGTATCACTGCAAGATGACATTTGAGCATTTTTATTGCTAAAACAAACCAAAAGATGTGTTGAACATTTTGTTTAGCTTGGGTATGCTGGATTTGCAAGATTATGGATGCTTCTAACATATTATGAACGGGTTGTATTTCTGAAGAAACAATTGTACTCTGACTTGATTCCTTGCTATATTAGCTCATGCTGTATATTATGTATACTTTATTTGTTTTTTAATCTGTTATTTGCCTTTCCATCTGTATATTTGTACACATTTATGTTCACTCTGTAACTAAAGCAATTGGAAATAATCGCACTGAAGCTGTTGGGATTAATATTGTTTCACTTAAAGTTTGTCACATATCACACTCATGGTCTTATCTTTAAATTCAAGGTTGCAGATCATCATTACAGATAATTAGTTTTCATGTCTGTCCAGTAACACTTTATTTCTATTTGAAAAGACTGTTGTGATCCCTGTTAACTTGAACATCTTTGTTATCAGTTGTTTTTTTACCAAATGTCTGATTGTATCTTCAGGATGAAGCCCATGTATTTTCAATGTCAAAGTTACATTTTTAGATTTTAACTTTTAATAAGCACTGTATAGCTAGAATCATTGTGATGTATTACATGGACAATGTTTCATGTCTTTGTTCCATTGTTATTGTGTTGTCCTCATTATGAACAGTGGGAATAGGAAATGAGAAAACGACTTTGCTTGTTACGTGCAGGCCCTGTGGTTGTGGTGCAGGTGAAGCAGGCTGCACAGAATGTGGGGCATGTCGTTCATGTGCAGGAGAGCAGCATGCAGATGGTGAGGAAACAGATGAAGCCAAAATGTTTGATGTGTTTAAATCCAGAGACCAGCTTGCATTTGACCTGTCCAAGGATCTAATCCCTTTGAACCTAATAATGGGTGAACATATGCTTTGTCTTACCTATATCCCTTTATAATTTGAAAGATGCACATGTGATAAACTTTATAGCTGTATTTGTTTTGTAAAGACTGAGACTATTGTTAATTGTTTGCAGGTGGCTAAACAGTTTAGGACTTCTTGCTTATTTATTTTCTGATAGGAAAAGGACTAGTGACTATGTACCTTTTAACTCGTTAACCTTGTGTGCCATGAGTACATGTCATGAGTTTGTACCCTACTTCCGAGTTCTGTACTGTCAAGATCATTTATGATATACCAAAGTTTGTGGTATTACAGAAAAGTAGACAGATGTAGCTCTCGAATGATATCAAATAATCTTGACTTTCTACTCGCATTATAAAATACAGCGGGAAAAACATAATTTTTTAGACCTAATTTTTTTTATACCCAAACATTTGCCAGTTGTCGGAGCAGGATTTTGTGTCCAGAGTTTTGACTTTTTGGCCTGAGATCTAAAGCACACCAGTATGAACTGTACACAGACAAGCGAACCTTTGCAAAAAGTAGGATAAGTTTGAGATTTGGACACAAATTATGGGTCTAGTAAGCAAAATAAAAAATAGATTTTTACCATTCTGCACTTGTGCAAGCAAATTAGACAATTTCCAAAAAAACATCTTTAACACAACTAGGCATATGAACATTAAAAATATCAGGAAGCAGATGTATTTGATGATGTATTCAGAAATAAGCCCATAAAATGCGTTTCCTACTCCCATTTCAGGTGAAAATGACAAAAATCTCAAGGGGTTAATGAGTTAATCAGTTTTAGACTTGTAGCAGAGTTCACCAGTATTTTCTAAGCATTGGCTTTCTTAAGGTCATAGAACAGACTGAAATGTTGAATCTTTGGATGGAATGGAAGTCTTCAGTCATGCTTGTTTCTTTTGTTTATTATTTTTTTCTCTTTGGTTGAAGTAATTGTTCATGATGGTTAATCACCATGCTTTTGGAAAAAGAACATCTTTGTGCCAAAAAGCTGCCATGAATTACTGAAAACCATGCAGATGTATATCAGAATTTTGTGGAAGATTATATTAGTGTCGTATTTTTTCCTGACTTCACCATTGTCAACTAATGTCATTTCCAGATAATAAATATAAGCTGGTGATGGAACATTCAGATTTATTAACTGCTCTGACAGGAGTAATGGGTCAAATTTGCTTTATCAGGCATGTTAATAACATGTGTCTAGTTTACTACCAAATGATCATGAATTAAAAATGTACCAAATTGGTCTTGGCCTTGTTCATGCTCTTGCTGTGCAGAAAGATCTTATAAACTTCAGAGTACTAAAAGTATTGATTATGTACTGGTTTCCCATACTAATAAAGTTTTGCTGTTATTGTAAGCATTGAATTTGGCATCAGCTTTTGCAGGTTTTAAGGTACTTTTATTAGTTGAACATGTGCATGTTTTTTTTGCACTGCAATAACGTTAGCTTATTGTAGCGTTTCATGAAAGTCTAGGTCTTTTGTGCAAAGTGAGTGGAAGAAATCTAGATGCCTTGTTTTTCTTGAGTGCTTATATTAAGCATAGACATTGTATTAGGCATGGTCAGTGCATTTTATTTGGAACTAAATCATTATTCAACAAATGCATCTTGTCAAGTTCATATCTTTGAAATGCATCATCTGCTGTGCAAACTCTGCATGTCATGCTTATCTCATGCAATTCTGGTCTTTTAAAGGTCAGTATAGTCAGAAGAACATGCAGTTCTCATCTTTTAAAGGTCAATGTAGTCAGAGGAACTTCATCTTAACTGGATATTGAGTGATGGGCACATCAGTGTGCAAGAGAACAATGTTCATTGAACATTCGATGCTGATAGTATCCGGCTATGCCTGTTTAAATTGTGCCAATTAGCATTCAACACCAACAGTATCTGACTATGCCTGTTTAAATTTTGCCAATTAGAACTGTAACAAATTAGCAGACTCCATGTGCCTTAAATTGAATTGATGACTATCTCACCTTACTAAAAAGCTTCTGATTTCAGATTGGTATTTATTATCTTAAACATTTCACCTAAAACTTAGCAGCATTTTCAAAATAACATTTTCCTTGCCCTTGGAAAAGGAAAAGGAGGGATGGAGTGTGAAGGTGCATGGAAATTAGAGGTCAGAACCTGCTAATTCTAAATTTCTGTATTATAGCAGCTCTGGTGTGAGATTTTGAACTTTAGACAATACTGAAAACTTTATTCAAAAGCTTCATATTTTGAAATGATGCTAAGGAGGATGAGGGTGCTTGGAATTGAAAGAATGTTGTTTATTGTTCCCATGTTCTTTATATGACATCAGTCCATTCAAAGTTATGAGACTTACGATCATACCAAATGAAACCTTTAACTTAAATCTTAACCAAGGGTTTTTAAAAGGTTATCTTTACTTGATCTCAGGGAGTGAAGGCATGGAGATGAAAGAGCCATGCTTACTGGCATAGTCTACAGTCCAGGTATGACATAACTCCTCTGAATGTCATGACCATGCAGAAACTTAAATTTAAAAACCATCACCACCTCTGTTATAGTGAGTGGAACCTATTTATGGCCTATGGCTAAGGTGAGACAAAAATCACGACTTGTACACATGTAATATGCTATACCATCATCGTAAAATCATTCAGTATTTAGATATCAGAATCACATACAGTATACTGACTGCATTACTTGTACACCTATTCCTTGATAACTCGGGCACATTGGCATCCAAAAACATGGACTGCAGCATAAGCAAGTGTGAGTTACCTGTGTACCTCTGAAAAAACTCAGTTAAGAAAGGAAATCTGCAATGAGAAGACATAGAGTTTGTATATGTGGGATGGATGGTTTTAAATGGTTGAATATTATTTCTATAATCATGTTGTGAATAATTGTCCAGAAATATTCTTTTATAATGAAGCAATTTGCATCTTTGAATCAGTTAGTTTTCAGGATAGCCAATCTTGGAAGGATCATCAAAAACGTTACTCCAAGTGGTTTGTTGTTGTTGTTGTAGGGCTTAACGCCATTTTTCAGCACACAATAGGCTATACATGGCGGCCAGTATTAATGGTGGAGGAAGAAACCAGGAAATACCCGGAAAGAACCACCAACCCATGAGAAGCTACTGGCAAGCTTTCCCACATATCCACATTCGCCGAATCCGAGACTCAAACCCACGCAGACAGAGGTGAGATGGCAGTGATCCCTAACGGAGAGCACTTTAGACCACTCGGCCACTTGGGGCCCCCCAAGTGGTTTGAATACACCAGTCAAAACATTGTGTAATATTTCACTAGTTTATGACATGGATACATTTTAGTGTTATTGTTGAATCAGAACAGAACTTGATTATTTATAGAAACAATGTCAAAACTCAGATTCTTTATTGTTTTTTAATATTTACGTTGCAAGTAATCACAAAATTAATACTCATTATGGAGCATTCTTCTGAGTGATAAATTCAGAAATTTAAGCTCACTTCAAACGTTGGTTGGATCTCACTTTTTCATAAAAGATCCTATCTATGTAACTCGGCTTTTCATGCACCATGCATGTTTTCTTGTTTCACAATCACATCCTGATCACATCTGTAAATGAGTAGGATAAACCACTGAATAACATTAGATATTTTAATTATGTTTTTAATATTTAAAACTGTCCAATTAGTCAGTTGAAATGAGTTGAAACACAACTGTGACCACTAGCTCTTATACAAAAATAGGCTCTAAATGCCTTTTAACTCCCTTTAGGTGATTTCCTAGAAAAGATCAAATTAATATAATAATACAAGTAGGTCTACCGCCTCAGATGCGGGAGGTTGCAGGTTTGAACCCCGGCTGAGTCATACCAAAGACTTATAAAAATGGTCTAGCAGCTGCCTCACTTGGGACTCGGCATTAAGAGGTTAGTGTTAGGACTGGTTGGCCTGGTGTCAGGATAATGTGACTGGGTGGGACATCATGCTACATGTCTGTGACATGATGTCCCAGTGGTAGACATCACTATAAATTGTCACACTGCAGACAGCATAGCAATATGACTGAAATATTGTTAAAGTTACATTAAAAATGCAAAACACACACACACACACAGAACAGGTCTAATTTTAATTGATTTTAAAAACATACTTTGGCTCTTAGGGCTGTTCCATTTAGACATACATGGTACCCAGAGAAGTCAGCTTTTTAAAAATATATGCCATGGTACTTTGATTTCACAGAGTTCATATTAAATTGACAATAAAATTCTAAATTGCATCTATGGGTGAGTACTCCACATTAAAAGTGCCTTTGCTGGGTCCCAGGTATGTTTTATTGGAACAGCCCTTAATTGCCCATTGACATCTCTTTGACAGTCAGTTGACACTTTACATGTTTGAATACAGGTGGGCATATCACATTTATGGTGAAAATAATAAAACGAATGATAGAACTAACCTAAATTTCACCTGACAATACTTGTTGATTTGTATAAATTTCTTAAAGTGTTACCGCCAGTAGGCATTTCCAACATTTTTCATTCATTGATAGTTCATTGCATATTATTTGCAGTGCATTGAAAATTAATTTTTTTAAAGAAAATTTTTAAAAAATGTATCAAATTTTATTAGAACTGAACTTTATTTTGGTACTATATAGCCAGTCTTGTGCTGATGTGCCTTTAAACCCAATACATGCATGCATACATACCTACCTACCTACCTACATACCCAGTTGTAACTTTTATATAGCAGTCACCTGGTCGCTGTAGCCATTGTAATTCCTCTCCAACAAATTTCTGATATAAAAGTCATGTATACAATGGTCACCTGCTTTTGAGAATCAGTGGCCAGGTGTTTCATAAGCAAGTGATGGTTTCTCCCTGCTTTAAGCAGACACATGGGCATATCAACAGTGACTGCTGTATATATGTAAATTAAACATTTTGCTTGATGAGGAAGGTATTATTTAGATAAAGGAACAGCACATGAATCAGTGTATAAACATTTACTATCATTCTTGTGCTTGCTGTACTCCAGACACTGTCAATGTAACTAAAAGATGTAAATATGTAAAATTCGATAGTGTGGCAGATTTTATCATTAAAGAGAAAGAGGTTCAAAGCAGTTTGTTAGCACATTGGTAAACAAAAGTAGTGGTATAGTAACAGCAGAAATGTGAGTCACCTTTTGTAATATTGTGACAGGTATTGTTTAAAATCCTATTTTTTGTTGTATCTAATGATAAAGTTAATTTATGAGGAGAGATATGTATTCATCCCATTTCATTAGGGTCAGGGGTCAGTACCAGTAACCATATTAAACTTCTTTTCATTCCCCATTCTTCCTGTCACATAAGCTGACTTTTTATTTGTACATCCTGTACAACTGATTAATTCAATATTGTTTGAAGTGTCAATGCCAGTTACTAAGTCTGATTGTGCAGGTTAGCTTAAGAAGGTGTCAGTCCTCTGTTTCAGTTATGTTTAAGCTGTCAGTAATGAAATTAGTGTTTCATTTATGTGTAAGCTGTCAGTTAGTAATGAAGTTTGTGTTTCATTTATGTGTAAGCTCTCAGTAATGAAATTAGTGTTTCATTTATGTTTAAGCTGTCAATTAGTAATGAAATTAGTGTTTCATTTATGTTTAAGCTGTTGATTATTAATGAAATTAGTTTTTTTTTCAGTTATGTGTAAGCTGTCAGTAATGAAATTAGTGCTTCAATTATGTGTAAGCTGTCAATTAGTAATGAAATTAGCATTTCAGATATGTTTAAACTGTCAATTTGTAATGAAATTAGTATTTCAGTTATTCATATGCTGTCAGTTAGTAATGAAATTAGTGTTTCATTATTAGTGTTTCAGTTATTTGTAAGCTGTCAATTATTAATGAAACCAGTGTTTTATCATGGTGCACAAAACAAGGACCAGTGATTCTTTTTAGAAAAAATGTTAAACATCAGTGGTTGTTTACTTTACATGATGGATTAAATTGAGTAGGATATAGTAATCAGTGTGGAACACAACTTTCGGAGAGAACATGTACCTATAATTTATGATTTTTACTGAATTGCACACAAAATTAAATCTGTTTAATAATGCAAGTAATAATAACAATCATAATAACATTCCTAATGATACTGATATTTGGTGAATGGTATTTGTTCAAAATCAAGTTTGAAAGGTGAACTGCATACAGAAGTCACTTTTATACAAAGGCCACTTCTGCTTGTTCCCACTGATAGCCATTCATAACAGTTTTGACAGTACTTGACACTTAACTTTGGTTTGCACATGCACTTGTTCAATGGATAGTTTATTATTATTGTTATTATTATTATTATTATTATTATAGAATTCTTTCACTGAATAGTTATGTAAAACATAAGTAAAGTTGTGGTGATGTGAATTTCTTACAAATATTTTCTTTCAGTGACCCATGGGTGTATGTCATGTACCAGAGAGGGTTAACTGTTAAAACAAGTTTAAAATAGAACTGTTTTTTTTGCTTTGTTTTCATGTCATGTGCTGCTAATCATACTGAATGTTAAGTTTGTTACTGTACAGTTACATTTAATAATGAATTCTGTAAGCCACTGATTTAAGTTTGTAAAAAAAATGGTTCAGCAATCCCATTTATTATGTTCCTAAATTTTATGAATTATTATCTCAGGTGTAGGGCGGGGTGGCAATTCAGGAATTCCCCTAGCAAATTTTATTAACCGAGTGAAAAAGGCCAAAGCATTGAAAGAGAAAAATCACAAAATCAAGTCCAGCAAACAGAAGAGTAAGTATTGCATGAAACTTTTTCTTAAACTTTGCTTCTTCTATAGTTCTTAATACAGTTCTCAACTTAAAACTGGTCATTGGATAGATATATTTTTATTAGTAAATTTGTATCATGCATTTCATAGGCCATTATGCATAGTATGTCTTTGAAGAAAAGTATAATAGCACTATTCATATGAGAAAAAACCCACTTTTATTTACCTCAATCTTTGATTTTACAACTTCAAACAAGTACGAGTTATACACACAAGTTCTAACAAGTGAAACTCAGTTCTCTTAAAGCATTGTCAGCTGCATTTTCCTTGAAGAGGAGAAAGTTGTGGTACCTTGATAAATGGGCAGCTGTGGATGGACAGTCACTAAATTTAAACAGTTTTAAGTCATTGTAATCTCAACTGGGATACATAAATAATAAACAAGTCTCTGAACAACAGCTCTGTCCATGAATTGACATTTTGTTGCCAGGTATCATGTTTTTTTGTGTTTTATAGAGCAGTCAGATTGGACTGTGTCAAACAAACAGTGTAAAAACATAGTCCATTAAGGTTGATACGGTCAATCACAGAAAATGTTGTAAACTGTAAAACCTCAAGTATGACCACTGACTAAAATGAGCAGAAGGGGTTGGAATTGGTAGGCGATTTGAACTAATCTGAGACATTTGCTGATATACTTGGTAAATGGGTAAGGTAGATTGTTGTTATTTCGAAAAGCTGTCTAATTTTTGTGGTGGCCACAGTAGCGATTTCAGTGAAATGATTTTTTGATATACAGTAGAGTTTTTTTTGTGAATTGACTGTTAATTTATTGATATATACTAATGATTTTAGTGAAATGACTAAAATATTGATTTTTTTTTTATACACAGTAGCATTGTGTTTTTGTGATTTGACTGTGTTGATTTATTAGTATACAGTATTAATTTTAGGGAAATGACCAAAGTATTGATTTATTGATATACAGTATTGATTTTAGTGAAATGACTAAGGTATTGGTTCATTGATATACAGTATTAATTTTAGTAAAAGGACTAATGATTTATTGATATATATTATTGATTTTAGCAAAATGATTAAAGTATTCATTTATTGATATACAATATTGATTTTAGTGAATATTGCCTTTGGGGTGGTCACAGTATTGATTTTAATGACTGATTCCCTTGCGGGTGAAAGAACTAAAGTAGATCATGATTTAGTGATATGTATCTTTCCTTTATGTCTGAGTCTGTGTTTGATGTAGTTTGATTATACATTACATAATGGTAGATATTTTCCTTTTGGATGAGAAGACTAATATTCATTCTCTGTTTTAATGATGTTATTCGCATTTTAGATGAGGCAAGTAATCTCACCAATGATCAGGAGGGAGAATTCAGCAATAAGATTGTCAGTCTTCCCCCAGCAGAAGTCACAGTGGGGTCAGGAGAGATTCCCATTACTCAGATCTCATGTGGGACACATCACACAGGTATATATCACATGGATGTTTTGTAAATATCTTCATCAATACGGCTTCAGATGGAACACACCACAGAGCTAAATATTACTTTCTCAAGGAAAGTAACTCAGTTATACAAAAATGAGGTCACTGGGGCTTAATTTTCTCACTTAATTGTCATTTGTATTTTCAGCTTTCCATTTGTAATATTCTTCATATCATAAACCCTATTTCACCCTCATTCATGCAAAGTGGTATGTGGATACAACTCCGGGAGAGCAAGGCAGTCATACAAAATATTAGTCACTGTTCTATTTTTCATGTTTGAGTGGCTTATGCATATTTAAATCTGATTTGTTATATTCTTCACATCTTGGGTTCTATTTCATCCTTGCTGATGCAGTGTGGTATGTGAATGCATATCAGAGAGAGCAAGGCATTCACACCAAAATCAAGTTGTTGTTGTTGTTGTAGGGTTTAACGCCATTTTTCAGCACAAGATAGGCTATACATGGCGGCCAGTATTAATGGTGGAGGAAGAACCCTGGAAACCCCGGAAGAACCACCGACCCACGAGAAGCTACTGGCAGGCTTTCTCACGTACCCACGTTAGCCGAGCCTGAGACTCGAACCCACGCAGACAGAGGTGAGACGGCAGTGATCCGTAACGGTGAGCGCTTTAGACCACTCGGCCACTCGGGCCCCCCAAAATCAAGTCACATTGACTTAATTTGTATCCATAGCAAGGCATTCCCACCAAAATTAAGTCACAGTGACTTAATTTTTATGCATGAGTGGCTTTTATATTTTCAGCTATTTCACCAACACTTAAGGAAATTAGTTTGTGGATACATTCTCAGTAAGAATAAGCAACCAGACCAAAAGTAAGTCACTGTGACAATTTCCATCCTGAGTAATTGATGTATTTTGAGCTATCAGTGTGTTATGCTTTCAATATCATGGATCCAATTTCATCTGCACTCATAGATATGTGGTTATATCTCAAGGATAGCAACTCAACCATACTTAAAGTTAGCTCTATATTGAATAGAGTTATGATCCTTGACAATTAACTTTGCTTGCAGCCAGCAAAGCGCTGCACCCTTACATGCAGTTTGATGCCATTTGATATGTGAATTGCCTGTTACATGTACATATGCCTTTTGAAGGTTTTGTCTTGTCATATCAGATTTTTATTTTTCAGTGAATATTAAATCTCCATTACAGCTTCCATAGCTTAGGAACCATTCAAAATAATCAGATGCAATTCAGTGTTGTACAGTCTCATAAACCTAGATGTACAATTAATGGGTTTTATCTTGTGAACTTTATCTTGAATAGAGTTATGGCCCTTGATATTTAACTTGATATCTTAAAATGGGATGTTGCTGTAACTGGTGTAGTTCAAGAACCATTCAACATATTATGAATCAGTTTGGTACAGCTCTCACTCGTTATAATGCACTTCATTGTAACATAATTTAGATAGAAGTACCATGACCAAAATCATGTATCTATAACAGCATGGGTTGAAAGAGGACAGGATGAAATTTAGTGCTATATCTTTATTTCCTTTTCAGAACATGAGTATTTAATCAGTTTTGCTTGTTCCTGCTATAATGCAGTTTGGTATATCATGCTATTTTCAATAAACAGCACTTTAGTATATAACATGGTTCACATTATAGCATGGTTCAGTACATAACAGGGTCTATGCTTATGTACTCTGAATACATTGTTATAATGAGGGAGAGCTTGATGAATGTAACTTACATGTACTTTATGCATTTAGTTGACATTTTCACCTTTTATTTTGTAGTACTTCATTATTGCATTTATTCAGAAGGATTTATACTAATGTTCTTGTGCAATTCTTTTATTTACATATTTCTAGAACTTTAAATTGGCCTCTTATTTTCATACTCGCTGTTAATTGTTATACATACATAATCCTCTTTTAGAAGAGTTTTGGCCATCTGATTGTTGGGTCTCCTGACTCTGGTTTCATCAAGGCAACTTCACCAAAATTCTTTGGATTTCAGCTAAATTTTGCATTTGGCTTCAGATTGATTTGGGATTGAGAGAGTTTGATTTCCTGCATTACATGACATCATTTACAGGAGTTATGGTCCCTGAGTACTGTCCGTCTGACTTTGGGTTCTGATGCACATCTATACTAAGATTTGTTGCATTTCAGTCAGCTGTATACAGGGAAGACCTTGAATGAGTCAAATTTAAAGTGTTCCACCTTATCATTAGAAGAGTTATGGCCCCTGATTGCTGATCCTCTTACCTTTGCTTTCTGCAGCATAACTTGACCAAGGAATGTTGCATTTCAGCCAAAGTTATGATAGATCTGTATCTACCTTAGACCATGAATTGTTTTGCTTTTTCAGCATTTCATATTATCATTTGTAAGAGTCGAATCCCTCAAATGCCCACTTTCTTCAAACTATGGTTTATTCCTGCTGAGCAAACTGTGGAGAGAGAATCAATTATATTACATTCATTGCTGCTAGCCTTACTTTCAAAATAAGTTACTTCAAATATAGATGGTATCATCAGCCACAAAATTTGCTTAAGAAACTTGTGTATGTGTCTCTTTCTCAGTCTCCTATTCTCACCTCTTCCCCCAAACATCAATTTTGAAATTAAATCTGTATAATTTTGCTTATATAGTGATTTATGTTGGAAAACATGCCTTGATTTTATCTTGTATTATTTGATTAAAAATGTTCTGGAATGTAAATTATGGCATGTTTTCTTCTATTTCCAGTGGTATTGCTTCAGAATGGGGAGGTGTACACGTTTGGAAGCAATCAGTATGGACAACTTGGTGTTGGAGACACAGTTATAAGGTTGGTGGATTGAATTAAACAGGATATATAAAAATCTGAACTCTTAATATAAACCTTTAAAACTTAACACTGGGTAAAACTATTGTTTTCTAGGGCCTTCATTATTACTGAGTTTATACTCAGATTGGTACAAATGACAGTCTGAACATTAGCAATCAAACAGAATAGGGTAACAGTGAGTGGAAACCAGTTTTTCTTTCAACTTGATGCAACTAGCATCAGTTTGAACTGGGGTAGCAGAAGAGCATAAATTTGGTGTGACAGAGTTACCTACTCTGTACTACAGCAGTTGGAATGACATTAATAGCAATTTGACACTTAATCAGACTAGATCTTAAGTGGTATGTCATCTTTGGTAGGAGCTAATGCCAGATTAAACACAATGTTAGTAATTTATTATTAAGTGTTCACATGAGCAAAAAGAAAAATGGACTCAAATTAATCTGGTGTTGATTTCCTTTGTTCTTAATGTTTAAAGTAGCACCTTAACACCTTATAATTCACTTGACAAAATCACTTGTTATTTGTTCTTCTTTTGGACTGCTCAGAAAGCATGATGTCATACATTCAACAAATTTTGCCATGACTAACATGACAGTAATAATACCACCATGGTGACAAGGTAATCAGAGGGATGGAGAAGATGTAGGCCAGCTTGTTAAAGCAAGTCTGAGAAGAATGCACAAAGAAAAATGTGCATTTGATAAAAATACAACTTATATGAATACTGATGGTCAGCTGGGGCATTGGAGTACTCTGAAAGGTGAGTTTGGGTTGAAGGCAGCACAGATATGTTGGAGATTTTTCTTGTAATTGGTAAGGATATGATACCGACTTACTGTATAAAAAAATATTTAAAAAATTGCCAGTTATGTTTAAAAATAAATGCTAGGTATAATAATACTTACTGTCAAACACAAAATGAGAATAGGAAATTATTCTCTTATCATATGATATACTTATTATCTAACAGTTACAAAGTTTAGCCTAATTTCGAGGATGCATGTTACATGACAGTCTGCTTCTAGGAGTATAAACCACAGTGGCTGGTGTTTCAGTTTTGAATTCTGTAGAGAAACACATGTTCATCACTATCTGGAACTTTTTTTATTCAGATATTTTGGCACATACAACTTTTTGTGCACAATGTCACTATCGGGCCCTTAGTATGTTCTTTTGGACTAAAAGGCTCAAAGAGGTGTTGAGAGGTACACGTGTCAATTATGAATATGTAGTTTGTACATGTTATATAGTAGAACCCTCATAATTAATATTGTTGCTGATGTTTTGCCTCTAAAATTTCAATTTAGATTAGTGTTGTGGATCTGCAAAATAAGTACCTTATATTTGGGGGTTATTAGTTGATGTGAAGTACAGTTTCAAGGTTTTATTTTTCATATTTTCATTATGTCATTCATAGATAATTTGTCATGGAATATAAGACAATGTTCTGACTCTCAATAGCAAAAATTTTCCATGCAATCACCTCCACCCCAAAATTTGTCTGTCTGATACAGTATTAATAAATACTGTTTGGTGTGCTTTCTATACATTTATGATGTTAATAAAGCCCAGAGTTAATAATTCTTGTACTCTTGTTTAATAGAAGCAACATAGTTTCTTTACTTTTGTGTGCTTATTATACAGTCTGTCAGAAAAGTTTCCTGATTTAATTGATTGTGGATAATTTCCACTGAGTTTACCAATTATTCATTGATTTTGGTGTGAAATTGACCAGAGCTCATAATTATTAATACTTTTGTATTATCTATTTCTGATTAGTTTTTATAATGTTTTACACATTTCAAAAGTAAAGATAGGTGTTTTGAATAAAATAAGATTCACTACTCTATGCACACCACCACTAATGGCCAGCCCTTTGGTGTAAATCCATGTAATTGAAAATGTCACTGTTCAGGCTCACTTTGCCTAGAAGTAAACTTTCATATTTAAAATCCATATTTAAAAGAAAACTTTGTCTACACTTATTTATGAAACTGATATTTCCACATGCCTGCACTATAGATGGAAGTCTTTGGGAATAAATCCATTGAATTCCATGAAATGTAATCAACAAATTATCATTAGAGTCATTACTTTTTGTAATCCCTTTTATCAAATTTGAAAGAATGTACTCATCTTTTAATTACGTCATGCTATATGGATTACAACATTATCCATATATGTTAACACTGTATGAAAAACACATACCCATGAGAGAAGATCTTGACCCCAGGGTCTTTCCTGCCTGGAAGTCTCACCTTTTAATTTCAAATATTTAATTGCAAGCTTGAGCAAGCCAGTTACATCAGTACCCAACTAGTGTTCATATTATGATTAGTTAAGAGGCTTGTGATGGAATAAGGACTTACTTTATCTGAAGGTTGGATTTAATGTAAACAGAATTGTAGTATTGACAGCAGTTGTTGCATCCTCAAAACAGAGACCTAATAAGTTATTGTCTCCAAGCAATACTCAGATATCAAGCAGGAGTGAATGCATTGTTTGGACATAATAAGGACTAATTATTTAATGATTATTAACATCAATACAATCTGAAAGCATCTGCAAGGTCAGTAGCATCTATACTTCAGTTGTATTCATGTGGAATTTTTTTTCATGATTCAATCATCAGAACTAAATTGTCTGATATTCTTAGAGGTCTCCGATATTCTTACAATTGAGATCTTTAATTATTATTATTATTATTGTTATTATTATTATTATAAAATCAAATCATATTTCTTGGATAAGTGATCAGATTGAAGGTTAATTTTGCAGAGACTTTGAAGGACTGTATAAATAATAGTAGCTAAAATTAGCACAAATCCTGCATACATGTACTTTGCTATTCATAATCTTTTCCATGGCAAAAAAAGGTTATAGCATCTTTTTTCATGTTGTGCAGTGTTCAAGTTAGAGTTGATTATAAGACAACAGTCAGTCATTATAAGGAAAAAATATCAACTGATACAGACCTGCCAATCCTCACGATTTTGGCATGAATTTCACGACTCTTGATAGTGATTCGTGGATTGACGCCACATGCAAAAAAAACCATGAATTCCCAAATTCTCAATCAGCTTAAATCATGAATAAAAATAAATTTTATCCCATTAAGTGCTCATCAGAATAGCAGCAGTGGTCACTGATACCCATAACAGTCCTGTATTGCTTGTTAGTGGAACTATATCCAATTGTTACAGTTTGCCCAGTAGCGAGCATTGTAAAGTATATAATCTATATTTAGAACAGAAGTTTTACAAATATTCGAGAAGAAAACCAGGGCCCAACTGATTTTTTTTTAATGGCATAAGTACATGCTCGTAGCAGCTGTAATTTTTTTTTTTTTTAAAACAAACACCAAATGAAGACAGCTTTTCGAGTCTAGGAATTTTTTATTTATTGAAAGATTAGCATTATCATAATTTTGCTTGAGTTCATAATTTTCTGCGCATGCACAGACACCACTAATCATTAATCGTTTGACGTTTCATTTTTTGGATTACTACCATTTTGTAATTAAGCTACACAACAGTTAAAATGTTTTCACCTCCACGGAAAAAGATATATATTCCATAAAAAGTGAAATATAAATTGGAGGACACCAGAAATTGGCATTGCATTCAACCATCAAACATCAATGTTTATTATGCTTTTCGTACAGTAGTATGCTGTGAATTTTAGAATTGGGAATGTGCACAGAGGCTTAGTGTTGCTTACAATTTACCTGTCAAACATATACTATTTAATAATGTTGTTATATAGTACATGTATGACAGAAAAATTGTAAACAACGATACGAGCCTCTGGGGGCATGTGGCAGAACGATATGAAAAAGCACACAGCTTGCAAAAAGCACATAGATATTGGAAAAATGAGCACCCATCGGATATCAGCTCTGGAATACTTGAAGCCAACTTCTCAAGTCCTGCAAGCTACCAATTCTGAAGCATTGTTTGTGAGTTTTCTTGTTGAAAATAACCTGCCTTTCTCAGTTGTAGATCAGCAACAGTGACCGTGAAAGAGTATTTCCTATTGTAAGGAAAAATAAGACAAACTTTAGTGCCTTCTTAGGTGCTGAAACTTTGCAATAATATTAGTCCCAAGATTAAACAGCAGGCAAGAAGCCAGAACTGTTTTGAAGACAAATTTACATTAGCCCAATTGAGGAATGTAAAGTCTGCCACAGGATCATATCAGTATAAATAATATGTTTTAGTTTTATTTTGAGATTTTCATATAATGCAGTATTGACCATTTAAGTGGATGGAGCTAGTGTCGTGGTATAATTTTTCACTAGTTGTGTTCAAAATTCATTAATTTTTATCCCTCTTTTCACTAATTGCGAGTCTGGAGGGTTGGCAGCTCTGCTGATACATTCAAAATAGAATGTTCTATTAAACTTAGGATTGGTTGATATCACAAGTTTGGGAATATAATATAACTTAGGATTGGTTGATATCACAAGTTTGGGAATATAATATAACTTAGGATTGGTTGATATCACAAGTTTGGGAATTAACATAACCTGAATACCAGAATTTGTTGTAAATGAAACAATATAAAAAGTTAGAATTATCTTAAAATGGCAACAAGCATATATAATAGTGTGTCTTTAGACAAACCAATCATGTGAGTCCTGCTTTCAGGGGATCACCTGCCAAGATGCAGCTCCCTGGAGTAGCAGTTCAGGTGGCAGCAGGCAGTCATCACACAGTCATTCTCCTTGCCAATGGGCAGGTTCTTACCTGTGGAAACTTTCAGGTAACTTGGACAGGCCAAACAGAAAATTCACATATTTTTGGGTTAGCGTAAGCCAGTTAGTGGAATTCATACCAAAGGGTTCAGTAAAACCTGTTGTTTTTAGACCATCCAGCTGCCAGTGAAACACGGTCTGTCAGCATGGTCTCTTAACAAAGTTGGTCTCTTGTTAGAGGCCATCACACCATTTAAGAGATTTATCCACATATTGAAAATAAGGTCTCTCAAGACAAGTAGTTTTCTATAACAGTGGTCTTTCAAGACGGGTTTGACTGTTGATTTATGATTAAACACTGTTACAAGAAAAGTAAATATTTAGTTTTATGGCATACATATTATTTTTTCTGGACAAGTTAATAATATATTTAGGACCATCGATCCAGTCTTTGTGTGTGTGTCTGTGCGTGCATGCATGTATGTGTGTGCGCATGCATGTCAGTAGTGGGCTGAATTTTGTAAATAGGTGCCTTTGTACACATGGTAACCTGAGGTGGTGGTGGGTGGGCTTTTCAACAAATGTGAGATAAAGTACTGATATGTTTATGTTGTTGAATAATAATTGTAAAGTGCAAAAACAGAGACAGACATACTGTTTGAACCCTGCTAATAATGCTTGATGAATATTCTTTTTTTTGTTTTGTTGTTTTGGGTTTAATGCCATTTCTCAGGGCAAGACAAGCAATACATAGTGGCCAGTATAACTGGTAGAGGAAGAATCCATGAAAGCCTTGTAAAAACCACTGACCCATGGGAATCTACTGCCAACCTTTCTCACATACCCACATTGGTTGACCCAAAGATTTAAACCCATATAGAAAGAGGTGAGATGGCAGTGATTATTAAAAGCAAGCGCTTTAGACCACTTGGCCACGCAGGGCACCATTCCTTTTTATAAAAAGATTTATATTCATTGAATAATTAAGTGCTTGACAGAGAAGCCTGTCTATAACAAAAATTTGACACGTATGGCTATAAAAGTTCAGTATGTAAAGTAATGTATAAATCATTTGATATATTTAGAATATTAGGCATTATAGAATTAAAGGTACAGACATAATATTTGAGGAACCCCAATGAACGAATTCCACGCTCGTTTTTGGGTGGTTTATGGATCAAAATGTCAGCTTCTTTAAAATCACTTTTGACAGTGCTTGTTTTTGTGGATGTAGTGGCCAACAGGGTGTGGGTCTTAATGCATAAAATGTATTTGCCATTGACAACGTTCATTTCGTTGTTAAAGCTGCAAGTTTAAGCGCTAACTAATATTTTCATTTGTAATTTTTGCAAAAGCATGCATATTTCCCATGAAAAGAAATTCATGCACAATAGAATCTTCTGTTTTCTTTTTCAACTGCATTACACACTTTGTTTCAAACACAATGATTTGTACTGTTTTTTTATGAGATTCTGATTTTCATAAGACAAAACTGCTGAAATTGGTTGTATTTATTGACCATTGCAGAAGGGTGCCCTTGGAAGACAGTGCCCAGATGAGGGAGGGGCAAAGTCAAAAAAGGGGCTGTGGTATACACTGCCAGGGGCTGTTCCAGGAGTAGGTGAGTTCAAAATTTGGATATAAGCAGGCTGGTTCAAGCTGGCCTAAAGCTTGAAAGTTTGTGCAGTGAGTTGTTTCCAAGTGTGGTAAATATGAACCTTTCATATACTGGTTGAGCATCGTTTTTATACCCCTGTCTCTCATCATGTGTCCATCCATGCATCCTTCTATCCATCACAGTCTTTTGAATGCATCTAGTTTCTCATTTTTTGATGGATTGCAGGGAATCTTAGTAAACATGATCATCATCTTTCAGTGTACATAGTGGCCAATGATGTTGCTCCTTTTTTTTGGTCAGTTATTTCCCATTTTGACTTGCACCTGAGTGTATTATATGGCAACCTTGTAAATGCAACTTGTCTTGCAGTTTCTGATGGATCACTATAATACTTAGAACAATATCGTCATCATTGGAAGAGGCACATGTCAACAAATCTTTTAAGTTTCCACAGTGTTTGTAAGATTTGTTGTCTTTCATGTCTTGCAGCAGGTTGTAATATATGACAGAACACATCTGTTCTAAGCAGTTTTTGATGGATTGCTGTGAAACTTGGTTTTGGTTTGGTTTAGTTTGGTGCTTTACAGCACATCAACACAAGGAGGCTATTTAATGCCAAGACAATTGGAGTGTAGTGCCTTGCACAAGGACACAACATGACAGCTGACCCAGACTGGTCTAATTACAGATTTTGAATCCACATCCATGAGTCCAGCAAGCAAACCACTGAGCCACTATGGTTCTGCACAAAACTTAGTATATATGTTTATTGTCTAAGATATATATGTTTAGAAATCACTGTTCCCAAGAAAATATTGCCCATTTTGACTGGCAGATGGATGTAGTGTATAACAGAATCTCACATTTTATTTTGGAGTGCTGTGAAACTCTACATATTACAACCATCAGCAAAAGATGTGTTTATTGCCATTATTCTGTGTCCCCACTATTATGGTCAAACTTATTCCCCTTTTTGACTTAAACCTTGATGCAGAATGACATATTTATCTTCCCTGGACCTGAAATTAAGTTTTCACTGGGAGGGGGGGCATGTGGCTATATCGTACTGAACCTTTTATGTATATTTACATCATACCAAGAATGGTTCCCAAAATAAATTTTAAGGAAAACAGTGTAGAGCCCTGAAGGATGGTCCACCCCTTGCTGGCCCTTGTGGCTCTCATATTGTGAGAAAATTTACTTAATATGGCACATTTTTTGTTTTTGTCAGAGATTAAGTGATTTTCAGCATCTATAGGGTCCATTACCTAAGTAGCATGAAAGACTGCAGTTAGAGATAGGGTAGCCAGAGTGCATACAGCTACCATACTGGTCTCCTCTATTTCCTGTATCAACCATGGAAGTAAAACAAAACCTTGTCAAGTATGGGTATCTACAAAGAAGAGTGCCACAATCCACCAGCTTGGCAAAAACTCTTAGAAGAGCAATCTTGCTCCTGACGCCTCACACACCACACTGTTTATAGACACCTCCAGCTACTGTAGACAACCATATGGAAATTCAGACCCCCAAGCCAGACAGTACCACCAATGTCTGCATATTGGCCTCAATTTTTATACAGTAGATGAAAAACGGCATCATTGCCATCTTTAGGATGGTTTTCTGTATTGAAATGGACAGTGGCAGCAAGGCCATCTCTGCCCAGTTTTAACAGTAAACCTTTTGCCATTGTTTTGGTAAATGTTTACGTCTGAAATTTTCATTGAGAAGTTGTAAGCAGCCTTGACTCATTTCAGATGGATTTTTATGTCCAGTGGCTATGGACTCTGCTCCATCAACTACAAAAGTGAATTCTTGAGCAATGCTTAACTGACCAGCCTTCAGATTGCACCGCATAGAACATGATGGTATGTGAGAAAACAGGTTATAGCTACAGCAAACAGGTTATAGCTATAGCAGTTTGCAATGGGAAACTCACCATCCATAACAAAACAATGTAGACAACATCAATATCACTTCTAAAGGCTACACATCCATGCCAAGGTCTACAACAAGGTAATTTGGAATTTTTAGGCAGGTGAGATGCAGGAAGGCTTCAAGGGGCACTTTACAGAATGCAAAAAAGTAAGAGTGAGTGCCTGTGCAAATGTTTCTACACATCCTGATGTGCATGTCCATGGGTGAACCTGCATTAAGGTTTCTCTTTAGGCCTGCTAGGCTGTCCTGGAGTTCTGCACCAACACAACCCAAATTATTGTGCAAGATGTATTGGATACCATCTTCGCAGACAGTACATTTTACGTTATAGATATTAGCAATGAGTTTATTGAAAGATTTAGAAAATTAGAATACATTGTAATAATGATCTTCCATGAAGTGGCTAGGCAATATACGTGATAATCAGAATACATTGTAATAATGATCTTCCATGGATTGGCTAGGCAGTATACATGTTAATCATTTGCACAACTTTAGTCCATTGTCATTTAAAGTATCCACACACAAATAACCAAATTCATGTTGACCAGTTAGGGTGAAATCTTGGTGTTGAAAGTTATATTGAAAAATGGTTCTGAATATTGTACAGAAAATTGCAGTGTACTTTTCTAATAAGATTGCTGCAGATAGGTTGTGAATTTTCTTAATTTACTCGGTTTGCATCAAAATAGATTATGAATGTTTTTCACTGGCAGGTGCTCGTTTTGGTAGGAGAGCCACATGGATTGGAGCTAGTGGAGATCAGACCTTTATGAGGATTGATGAGTCACTTATCAATGCTCAGATTCTCTCCACTTCCAAAGTTTTTTCCAACCACACTTCCATAGGTAAGGACAGTTACCTCAGTTGATACTGGTATACCCTGCCTATTGTGTTGTTTTAGTTTCTCCCATTGTAAATCAATATCAAAATATTACAATTGTTAAAAGATAAAATTTCTACAACATTAAAATTAGAATCCTTGCTTTTACCATTTTTAGAAATTTACAGCCACCAAACATTATATGCACATGTAAAAGTAACTTTTTGATTGTCTGTAAGCTTTCTTGATAATATCGGTAATTTGTACATTTCTACATTTGAGTTTGGACCTTTGAACTCTAAAATTGTCCAATTCTTGCATTGGGTTCTAGAAATGTATGCAGCATATTATTTGCTATTTAACCATATTGATAAGATATACATAATTGCTTAATAACTTCTGAGTTTGCATAGTTTTAAGATTCACCAACACAATATTTTGCCCTATCAGGTTTAATCCCCATGGGAGAAGATAATGCTGGAATCATGAAATGCCTCATGATTAACAAGATGGATGGAAGCTGTCGCAGGTAAAGAAAAGTTTACGTTTTAGTTTAGAGCAGTTCCTGTATGCAAATAGCTCTTATCTTCTGTGGTTCAGGTTATTTATTGTTTAGGTATGTATTTTGTATATGCAGCCTGTTTGTCCAACTCACACAGAGAAGTCAGATAGCTAATTTGGTGTGTGATTTAGATTTTTAATGTAGCTTTAACAATTTTTCAATCATATCGCTGTGATGTCTGCAGTGTGACAGTTTATAGTGATGTCTAGCACTGGGGCATCATGCCGCAGACATGTGGCATGATGTCCCACCCAGTCACATTATCCTGACACCAGACCAACCAGTCCTAACACTAACCTCTTAATTCTGAGCACCAAGCGAGGCAGCTTTTAGTACCATTTTTTAAAGTTTTTGGTATGACTTGGACAAAGTTCAAACTCGCGACCTCCCGCATCCGAGGCAGACGCTCTAACCACTAGGCCTCCGGAGTGGCTAATTTGGTAGCTAGAACAGTAAACTATTTCAGTCTTTCTGTCAGTGTATATATTAACTCAGTTCATTTAGTCATGTTTTCACTGGTATGAATTTTCATTTATTTTAATGACATGGATGGATGAATGATTCCAGATATACTTAAGAAAGAATCTTTGTTGGGTCTTAAATTTGATGAATGGCTCCAGATGTTTCCAGGTAAGGATCTCTCATTTGTTGGGTCTTAAATTTCATGGATTGACAAATGGCTACAAACGTGTCCAGGTAGGCATCCCTTGTTAGTTGGGTCTTAAATTCATGGATTTATTAATGGCTTCAAATGTTTCCAGGTAAGGATCTCTTGCTAGTTGACTCTTAAATTCATTGATTTATTAATGGCTCCAAATGTTTCCAGGTTAGGATCCCTTGTTAGTTGACACTTAAATTTATTGATTTATTAATGGCTCCAAATGTTTCTAGGTAAGGATCCCTTGTTAGTTGACTCTTAAATTCATTGATTTATTAATGGCTCCAAGTGTTTCCAGGTAAGGACCCCTTGTTCGTTGATTCCTAAATTCATTGATTTTATTAATGGCTCCAAATGTTTCCAGGTAAGGATCCCTTGTTAGTTGACTCTTAAATTCATTGATTTATTAATGGCTCCAAATGTTTCCAGGTAAGGATCCCTTGTTAGTTAACTTTAAATTCATTGATTTATTAATGGCTTCAAATGTTTCCAGGTAAGGATCCCTTGTTAGTTGACTCTTAAATTCATTGATTTATTAATGGCTCCAAATGTTTCCGGGTAAGGATCCCTTGTTAGTTAACTTTAAATTCATTGATTTATTAATGGCTTCAAATGTTTCCAGGTAAGGATCCCATGTTAGTTGACTCTTAAATTCATTGATTTATTAATGGCTCCAAATGTTTCCAGGTAAGGATCCCTTGTTAGTTAACTTTAAATTCATTGATTTATTAATGGCTTCAAATGTTTCCAGGTTAAGATCCCTTGTTAGTTGGATCTTAAATTCGTGGATTGATGAATGGCTCCAAATGCCACAAGATAAGAATCTCTTGTTAGTTGGGTCTTAAATTCATAGCTTGATGATATATTTTAATATCTTATGCTGTTGTTGATACCAGTATATTGTAATATCTTATGCTATTGCAGATACCAGTATATTATAATATCTTATGCTGTTGCAGATACCAGAATATTGTAATATCTTATGCTATTGCAGATACCAGTATATTGTAATATCTTATGCTGTTGCAGATACTAGTATATTATAATATCTTATGCTGTTGCAGATACCAGTATATTGTAATGGCTTGTGCTATTGCAGATACCAGTATATTGTAATAGATACCAATATATTGTAATATCTTGTGCTATTACAGTTACCAGTATATTGTAATATCTTGTGCTATTGCAGATACCAGTATATGGTAATGGCTTGTGCTGTTGCAGATACCAGTATATTGTAATATCTTGTGCTATTACAATTACCAGTATATTGTAATATCTTATGCTATTGCAGATACCAGTATATTGTAATATCTTATGCTGTTGCAGATACCAGTATGTTGTAATAGATACCAGTATATTGTAATATCTTGTGCAATTGCAGTTACCAGTATATTGTAATATCTTATGCTATTGCAGATACCAGTATATTGTAATATATTAGGCCATTGCAGATACCAATATATTGAAATATGTCCTTGCAGATATCAGTATATTGTAATATATTATGCTCTTGCAGATACCAATATATTGAAATATGCTGTTGCAGATACCAGTACATTGTAATATCTTATGCTATTGCAGATACCAGTATACTGTAATATCTTATGTTATTGCAGATATCAGTATATTGAAATATCTTATGCTAATGGAGATGTCAAAAATGGATCATATCTTGGTATTCCAGTTCATTCTTATTCCATGCAGAAGGTCACGGGTTCGAACCCCGGCTGAGTCATACCAAAGACTTTAAAAAATGGTACTAACAGCTGCCTTGTTTGGCGCTCAGCATTAAGAGGTTAGTGTTAGGACTGGTTGGCCTGGTGTCAGGATAATGTGACTGGGTGGGACATCATGCCACATGTCTGCGGCATGATGCCCCAGTGCTAGACATCACTATAAACTGTTACACTGCAGACATCGTAGTGATGTGACTGAAAAATTGTTAAAGCTACATTAAAAAATCTAAATCTCATACACACACATTCTTATTCCAGAAAAATCAAAGATCTAAACATCAATTAAAAATTTTTAAAACTTCTGTTCAGTATAACTATAAAGTCTCTGAATATATGTCAGCTTGTTTTGGAAATATTTGTGTCTATGTGTGTGATTTGGACTTTTAATGTAGCATTAATAATTTTTCAGTCAAATCACTATGATGTCTGCAGTGTGGCAGTTTGTAGTGATGTCCAGTACTGGGGCATCATGCTGCAAACATGTAGCATCATGTCCCACCCAGTCACATTATCCTGACATCACTCCTAACACTGACCTCTTAATGCTGAGCACCAAGTGAGACAGCAGCTGGTATCAGCCAGGGTTTGACCCCGCAACCTCCCGCATCTGAGGTGGACACTCTAATCACTTAGGCCACCAGAGTGGTATATTTGGAAATATAAAGGATGTAAACTTTATTGTGAAATGTTTATTGATGCAATGTAGTCAATTGATTTACAGAGTGGAAATATCCATATTCATTGTTACAGTAAATTAAAGACATCATGATCAAAGACTTAAAATTCTAAACAATAGTTATATTTCAGATCTCAAGATAATCATATAAAAAAAAATGAAAATAATTGTGCAGTCAAAATTTCAGATTATAATCCTGTTTCTTAGAAACAAAATATTGGAAACTAAAAGTATCTGGCTAAAATGACTGTGACATGGATCCCCTCATTATAGCTATTTTCATAGTATTGGTTTAATATTTGATGCATGAGACCATAGTTGTATTTGGAAATGTGCATGTGACTGGAATGGAAATTCAATGTAAACCCATATTTCTATACACAGACCTTTCTCTCTAACGGATATATAAATTTTATATTTATAAATATACAGATGATTTATTCAGCATAATTAATTTTTTAGATGAAAGTTGCACATGCTTTAATTGATGCCTTTGATTGTAATTATACATGTATAGCTGTCAATATGTACAGTGATTGTTTGATGCTTAATGGATATTATAATCAGCACAGAAAAGGAGATCAATTCACAGTAGCATCTTAAGCCCGTATATTAAAATCATACATACATATAAAGATACAGTGATAATACACAGGTAAGTAATGATCAACAACAACACACTGAATACACAAAATGTTAAACACCTCTGCATGAAGCACAAATACATTATTATCTCTCCTTGTCATCAAGAAATCATATTAATATAAATGTTGAAATAAATTAAATCAATAGTAGTAAGATTTTTTGCTGTAGACCTACAAAGAATTTAAATGATGACCTGGCAATGATATATTTAAATATATTTATATATTTTGTTATAAAATAGGATAGATACATTTGAATGTAACTGAGGAAATTTTGGCATTTGAAAGACATGTACCAGTAATTATCACTCTGCAGCTAGATTAACTTGACCTTGAATGGTAGCCATACAGGGATGACAATTCTGTAGCTGTTCTCTCACAAATGACATCTTCATTCTGATTGTGGATGCTGCGTACAATTTGTACTAGCTGGGTGTTCACCTCAGATATTTTCTGTCCGACCTCTCTGTTTGAAGAGCAGTCACGGATGACTAAGTTTGTCAGCCATTGAACTTGAAACCATTTGTAAAGACGATACTTCTGGTACACATCTTTGACACTGTCTGCCACAGATTTTCTTCTGAGGATTCGGATTATTTGTTGTATGTGTCCTTTGCGGGCAGTATCAAAAGCCATTTTAGTCAATTTTAGAATGTATGCATCTGAAAGAAAGAAGGAGCAGTCAATAATTTTGAAGTTTAGTTTCATTGATAAGAACCCCAAATGTAGAAATACAAGGATGTGCTATAGGAAAGTTTTAATTATAGATAAATAAAGTAGAGGCTACAATCATCAGGTTTAAATTTGTTGATTTTTGAACAGTATATGGCTGTTTATTTTAATATTATTTTTGTGAGATATTTAAAAGAAGTTGGCTATATTTGAGGGAAAGTAATCTCAATATCAGGACCTTTCAGATTTGATAGACATTCCATGTTTATTTCTGTCATTGATAGTTTGGAATCATAAGGTGGAAAAATTATGAAATTCATTTGATTGAAACCCTGAAGACACATGGGATTAAATATTGTTTGTTAGGGAAAATCAAGTTTAGTTATTGTTTTGAGTGCAGTTATATTTCCCTTTGGAATGTGATTTCTTTTGGAAATGCAGTTTAAATTGCTGTACAATTTCATGCTATGAAATAATTTTTGGAACCCAAGTAATTTTGAGTAGCATAAATAAGAAAGTTTATTTTGAGGAAATTTAAGATGAAGAAAGGTATTTTTTGCCATTGTTATTGCTAGCTATAGATGACATATTTTACACCCTATCACTTGCATGCTCTTTTTTGTTGGAAAGACCCCAGCTACATGACCTGTATGACTTGTACTATAAATCAAAATGTTTCCTAAAAAAATTAAATGGGGAAAATTGCAAAGCCGCTGCAGTATGAGAGCTCATCTCACCTGCAGAAATAAGGCTTCATTGTCATCTTGGCTTATTGGCTTTGAGGCTCACACTTTTTGCCAGTAGCCACCTTCTTCAATTGCATTTTTGTTAAATTTAGTGCTTGAACTGACTTGTCAGATGGGATGTGTCTGAGGGAGACTTGATAGCCCTTGACTTTAATATGCCTTTCTGTGATATTTTTATAGACCCTAGAGAGTGCGGCTCATAGCCTGAACCAATCAATTGTGAATAGTTACGAACACTTTTGTTAAATAAGTCTTTAAATGATCAGATTGATATTTTCAATAATGCATGTCTTACATTTGTTGTAGATGTCATGTTCTGACATTTGACTGATGAAAGTTTATTTGTCGACATTGTCAACATGATCATGCAGTGTTTGTTTACAATCAGAAGTAGTTCCTAACATAATACTATTTTTAGGCACAAGCAGTACGAAGTAGTGCAGTATAGAGAAATACTGCATGATTTTGACAATGTAAAGTTAATTGAGAAAAAAATTAGAACATAATAATTGAATTTATCCATTAGTATTACATGTAATATTGGACAAATGAATGTGGACAAAAGAATTTTTGTTGTTTGGGAAACCTTGCTTCTTTTGTCCATAATCCAGTTTGCACCCAAAACCATTGTGCTTCTAATCCTTTTGCCCCCAAAGCATATGCCAGTAATTTAATTTCAGTTCTAAGGAGATGACCGTTTTGTCTGTGGAAGGATAATGTTTCCATGATTATTGTATTTTAGTTTTGTGATTTTGTATTATCATTGGTTTAATCATGTTCCTTCATCGTAATTCAATATGAATTCCGGTTGAATCATTACGCTACAAGATCTGCGCAAGAAAAATCACTAAAAGTACATAAAGCAACTCTGAATAGGAGGCAAGACAACTAGGGGCAAACCAGTTTGTGGTTGAGTAACCAGTTACCAGCTTGGATATTAAACTTCTGAATATATTTTTTAATATATTCAAAATAGTGCATATATATAATCTGTTTGATACTCATTAATTTACAAAAATTTCATGTCAAGGGCACAATAATAATAATAATAATGAGGACTTTGTATAGCGCCTAATCTTTAGAAGCTCTAAGCGCTTTACAACATTTGACAACACTTAAAAAAAAACAATAAAAAAAACAAACATATATAATGATATGATTACAAAAATAAAAACAAACACCACGAAAGTAGAAACAGAAAATATGCTGTAAATATTTAAGGCAAGGATACATTATTAGGTCTTTAAGTCTGTTCTTGCAGTTGAAATAGGTGAGTTTTAAGAGCGCTCTTGAATGAGATCACTGTGTCTTTGTGTCTAAGTGCAGTGGGCAATTCGTTCCACGTTGCTGGGCCCTGGTATGCAAAAGAGCGTTGTCCATATGATTTCATCTTCATAGTGGGAATGATGAGAATACGAGTGTCAGAAGAGGAGCGTAAGCATCTTGCAGGTGTGTACACATGGGTGAGGTCAGATAGGTATGTTGGACTGGAGCCCGTCAGTGAAATGTAGCACAGAGAACAAATTTTGTGTTTAATTCTGGATCGTATGGATAGCCAGTGTAGGGTAGAGAGTAGGGGAGAGGCGTGCTCTGATCGTGGTACTCTAAGGATGATTCGAGCAGCTGTATTTTGAACTTTTTGAAGTTTCTGAAGTAGATATTGAGACGAACCAGACAGAATTGAGTTACAATAGTCCAGTCTTGAAAGTACTAAGGAACACACAAGTGTTTTAGTGGCATCAACTGAAAGATACTTGCAAATGGAGCTGATTCGTCTCAGCTCAAGATATGCAGCCTTGCATATGTTCATGACATGTTGATGCAGTGAGAGAGTACTGTCAAGAGTGACACCGAGGTTTCGTACTGACTGTGTGAATTTAATGTTGGTGTTGCTGATATTTATTGTCTGAGGTAAAGGATGTGAATGAGAAAGTCTTTGTGTTGTAATCAGGATGGCTTCAGTTTTATCATCATTCATCTGCAGCTTGTTACATGTCATCCATGATTTCACATCCGAAATGCACCTCTCTACACCTTGGATGGTAGCTTCAACTTTAGCTGGATGGCTAGATTTGTATAATTGAGTGTCATCAGCATACAGTTGGTGAGACACTGGATGATGATCTATGACACTTGAGAGTGGCTGAGTGTATAGAATGAAGAGAACAATCGGTTATTACCTGGCAGAAATGTAAATATGGAGATATAATATTATACCACATTTAATTGCAGCAGCCAACAAGGTATTTTTAACTGATATTTGAGTAACAATTTATTTTTCACTGATATTTTAATAATAATTAAACAAAATAATAAGTCTTATATAATTTTGTTTCTCAATCAGAACTGACTTCACAGGAATACCAGACAAATGAAAAGAGTAATGAAAAATCAAAATTGCTTTTTGCAGGAATTAATAATGCAGTTTTCCACCCTAGTCTGACACAAGGATTTCACAGAATTAGAATTCTAGATGAGATATAAATATATATAAATGTAAGAGTGTGTTTATGTCAGTTCCAAGTGCAAACAGCATAGTGTGGTGGTGGATTATTAGAGTGTATGTTATTTGTTTTACTGATTAGTAAATTGTATAGACCCAGCTCTATCAATGCATTACGAGTTCTTAGTTTCAGGCCTATGCAGTTTGCAGTTGGATGTAACTTGTGTAATGTAATGAGTGTTCTAACCCAGCATCAGTATCTCCTTAACAGCAAGGTTATGTTCAAGTATGAATCTTCTTAGATTTTGTGCACGTCCAGCATCTGTAGCCATCTTGTGAATGAATTCTTTTTTGCAGAACAGTGAAGGAATTTGAATTAACTGTTTATAAAACAAATTATCCCCAACACAGTATGAGATTATGGGTCATCAATATAAAGTAATGCTGATCTTTTATTTCTTCTAATATATCAAATTTCTGGAGTTGTTATTTAATTCATAACCATTGTTTCCTATAAGTCTAAAGTTTAATAAATAAAAGCTAAATTAAATTAATTCATATTTAATTTCTATTAAGTATAGTTTTATAGTTTTAATAAATACATATCTATTATACTGTTTCTGCTTTGCGCATAGGTTGTTTGAGATCTTAATTAGGCACGAGCAGCATTCACACTACACTTTCGCGATCACGTGAACACTAGCTCAGGTGCCACGAGTTTCTTGTCTAGTAGACGAACGACAATTTTGATCATAAATATAATATTAAGTGGCTATAGTTAGGTTACTAATAATTTAATAATTTAATAATAATTTATTAAAGTAATACATGAATAATTGTTTAGTTTAGTCAGTTTAATTGTAATCAGTAAATTTTGAAAATTTAGCTATAATATTTATTGGTAAAGTTAAATTAATAATATTAAACTGTTTAATAAGTGTTCTTCGTATTCGTTTAAGTTGTTTAAACATTTCTTACTTAATATGAATCATAAGTCCGTTTTCCATTGCGTTAAGTCATCTTTTAATCCATACAGTATGGCGAGTGTCCTTTCTCCTTGATCACAGGAAGGAGTCTCAATATCGCAATTTTGTCGATCTGTCCTTTCTTCCTGCTCAACAGGAAGGAGTCTCATCATCACATATTGTATTCCATTTCTTTTGTATTTCATTAATTTCTTTTAATATTCTTGCTCCATGGCCTTAATTCAAAGTCCGTTTCATTTCCGTTCGTTTGATTCTGTAATTCTTCCTGATCTGACATTTTGGAACTAGGGGGCTCCTGTACTGAGAAAACTGCTTGCTGACAAGACGTTCCGTAATGCTCATCTAGTCTAAGTCTGAATTGTTGAGAGCTAAACAGAAATGAATGTTGGATTCATGAGGCCCTTTTGTACTGTTCATATTAGACCAATCAGGTTGTATTATTCACATAAAAGTAGCTATGACATTTGAATCTATTTGAATTTTACTATACCATTGTTATTATCCCTTGAGCTACATATTAATTACAGATAACAGTGGATCAAAATACCTCTTGATTCATTAAGTTCTTACTGAGTAGTTCATTTGTTTCAAGTCTGTCAAATAAAGTGAAGTTCCTGCTCAGTGATCAGCCAGGTGTTACCTTAATTGACTAAAGCTTGAGTAGGCATACAGGAAGTTTGCAACTTTGGGATTATTGGGATTAATAATTAAGAGTCCCATTGGATTAATTATGTATGGTACTCTTAAGCACTACATACTTACTGAGTAGAATACAAAATTACTAATTTGACATGTATCTTAAAGTTGTATATGTTTTCAATCTTTATTGTGAAATCTCTGACTTTTAATTTGCCTAATAAGAAAAATGTGTGATGATAATGATGTTTGGAAATGTAATAAAAGTGTACAGTACCGCAAAAAAGTTTAGTATTTTATCCACATTCTTTATACATTAAGATGACATGAAATGCAGATATAAAAAGCTACATGTACTTGTAAATACTCTTCATCCATTGACTAATGATCAGATGGCATACATTTGTCTTATTTATTTGTAATCAGAGTGCATATTTTAAATGCAGTATATTATTGAATTGCTTTTTCACTAGCATAATCTGTTGTCTCTCTTAGATTTTTTAAATACTTGTGTTGGTATTAAGTATATAAACTGAATAGCAAAACCCGTTGTCTCTCTAAGATTGCAAAAGTCATGTATTGGTATTAGGTACTTAAACTGAGTAGTGTTATGACTCTATGGTCTTGAATTAAATAACAAAACAGCAAAAACCAACACGTTTTGTAAAATTCAATAAATAATTTGTCTCTAGAATGCAAAGTGAAAATTTAGAAAGAACTTACATTATTTTGAATTAAATCCCAAATAGTCCTAAGTGTTACATTCATAGGGCTATGTAATATCTACTTTACAGATCAATGTCCTTTGTCAGGTGCACAATGAACTTAAAGTGTTATGCAACACAGTTGACTAGAGAAATAATAGAGAAATAATAGTGTATCCAGCATACTTATTGTAAACCAAACAGAGTAGCTGACAAAGATGACCTGGTTAAACTCTCCACTGTATATCGATCAAATGGAGTCTTATCAGTCTTGTTCATCAAATATGAATACTTAGCATACACAGTACCATATTTAGTTAGCTGAGGAGTTTGGCTGGCTTTGAAATAAAACTGTACAAAGCAAGAGATCCTGTGTATACATTTATAAGTTCTTCTCATTGTTGGATATGGGATGCCATTTAAGAGCACATGTTTTAGCAGCTGATGTTCTGCTCTATCCAGCCAGATTAAATGTATAGGTAGCATACATATTCATACCCTTTCTTCATGGACAGGATACTAAAATGATCCTACATTTATTAGTGGAACATCTAGAACATCATATAGTCAGAAAGTTTAAAGATATTGCGTGCATATCCTTAAACAAATCAAGTATTCTAATTTAATAAATATTGCCAAATTTGACTGCAGAAACACAAGTAAAATAGTGTTCAGATTCATCAAAAACTTCCTTTCGTTGTATTGTCAGCCATATTAGTTCATATAATTACTTCAATTTTTAGCTTTGTTTTTCGGTGTGCCATATAAGGGCATTACATCCTTCTCTTCTTTTTGGAAATGTAAATAGATCATAGTAAATATATTACTTCACTGTCTCCAGCATGTATTTGGCATTCACGATACAGCCTTATTGTGGTTCAAGTCCTACTTGGTCAACAGAACACAAATTGTGTCCGTAAATGGAATACACTCCAGCCCAGTTGTTTTATGTTGTGGTGTTTCACAGAGGTCTGTTCTTGGACCTGTTCTCTTCATTCTATACTCAGCCGCTCTCAAGTGTCATAGATTATCATCCAGTGTTTCACCAATTGTACGCTGATGACACTCAATTATACAAATCTAGCCACCCAACTGAAGTTGATGCTACCATCCAAGGTGTAGAGAGGTGCATTTCGGATGTGAAATCATGGATGATGTGACAAGCTGCAGATGAATGATGATAAAACTGAAGCCATTCTGATTACAACATAAAGACTTTATCATTCATATCCTTTACCTCAAACAATAAATATCAGCAACACCAACATTAAATTCACACAGTCAGTACAAAACCTAGGTGTTACTCTCAACAGTACTCTCTCATTGTACCAACATGTCATGAACATATGCAAGGCTGCATATCTTGAGCTGAGATGCATCAGCTCCATTTGCAATTATCTTTCAGTTGATGCCACTAAAAAATACTGTGTGTTCCTTAGTACTTTCAAGACTGGACTATTGTAACTCAATTCTGTCTGGTTCGTCTCAATATCTACTCCAGAAACTTCAAAAAGTTTAAAACACAGCTGTTCGGATCATCCTTAGAGTACCACAATCAGAGCACACCTCCCCCTGCTCTGTACCCTACACTGGTTACCCATTCAATCTAGAATCAAACTTAAAATTTGTTCTCTTTACTACGTTTCACTGACGGTCTCCAGTCCAGCATACCTATCTGACCTCACCCACGTGTAGACACCAGCAAGATACTTATGCTCCTCTTCTGATACTTGTATTCTCATTATTCCCACTAGGAAAATGAAATCATATAGACAATGTTCTTTTGCACACCAGGGCCCAGCAACATGGAACGAATTGCCCACTGAACTTAGACACAAAGACCCAGTGATCTCATTCAAGAGCGCTCTTAAAACTCATCTATTTCAATTGCAAGAACAGACATAAAGACATATTAAAAATGTTTCCTTACCTTAATTATTTTCAGCATGTTTTCTGTTATCTAATTTCATGGCATGTATTTTTTGTAATCATATCATTATATATGTGTTGTCCAATGTTGTAAAGCGATTTGAGCTTCTAAAGATTAGGTGCTATACAAGGTCCTCATTATTATTATTATTATTATTATTATTATTAATATTATTATTAAATATGGTATGCATATCAGAGTATGAGATTATGGTATATCAAGCCTTATTTTGGAAAGCCAGTTACAAGAATTTTGTGTCATCTGTCATGGTGGTCCAGGTAGGTTTAGTCTAAACATACCAATGTATTTATCCTTATAGAGGCATAATAACTTCATGAATAGCTAAACTTCCTGAATAACATAACTCTGTTTATCTAATACTTTGTTATTACTGAGGTCTTTTTTGTTTTTCTTTGACAATTGGTTTATTTGCTCTATTGCTGGGTATGGGATCACTTTGTAACCTCAATCATCACTGAGGCTATGATATCATAGCAAACATTTAGTTTAGAGGGCCATGATCACATGATAGTTAGGATATTTCATGAGACTTCATATTCTTTTGTGTCATAACTGGACATTGTGACACATTAAAAAATGGAGCCTTTGGTAATCATTTAAGAATGTCCCTTATTTGTTACAATTTGTGTTATCCATATTTTACATTCAACTCTGGTTAATCAGTTGTGAACTATTCGAGACATCTTCATGAAACTTGGGATGCATTTGTGTAATGACAAATTTTTTGTGTCCCATATAAGATTTGGCTTTCTCATTTTGGTACTTTTGAGTTAGTGCAAATTGTCTGTCCAGCCATTAGACCAAATACGCTCTTGTCTGGTTAATATCCTGAAATGTTTGAAAAATATTCACGAGACTTGATCTGCAGTTGTATGATGAATAGAGTTTATGTCACATGTAAGAAGGGTTTTGTCAGATTATTAGTTTTACCAGTTCTTGCAGGGTTTCAGAAATCCATTGTCTGTATCATCCAAGTCAGAAATTTATTCTTGTGGAGTAGCATCTTTTGCAAGGTTACTTGTCTGCAGGCTAGTAAGTTGTAGCCTGTAACTTGAAAGGGCACTAGTTCCCATTTTGTCTGAGCAATGTTTACATAAGTGCCATTCATACTTACCAACTAGTACCATAGTGTATGCTGAAATTTATCATTTAAGATTGAAACCAGCCACAGCTTCTATGGATACAAAAAATGGAATCAGACAGTACTAGTTTGGGCAATATCTTGTGATGGTTGCGATCAGAATGAATTTCATTGCCTGGAAGATGGGGCTTCCCAAATGGAATCTGTTGTTTGGAACCAATCACTGGACTCCTTGAAACCATTATGTGTGACTACAATGAAATTTCCCAGAAATGCATCTGGATGGATTGTTTTGTTATAAAGTTAGGGTAGAGGGTGAAAAGTTGAATGCAAAGTCAACAAAATGGGTTACAACTAAACTTGATTAAGACAGGAATATGAAAAAAGAAGACAAAGTAAATGAGAGTTCAAAGATTTTTGGCTGCAGGAGTTTCTTGGGCCAGTAAAAGAAATGCATCTTGTATGTAAGAGATACCCCTCAACAGCAGACAAAACCATTGAATTGTTTGCAGGTCATGTTGCAGAATACACTGTTAACACACCCAAAAAGTGCAAAGCACAATACAGGTTGGTTAAAATTTGATAATGAAAAGTCTAATTCAAAAAAAAGTTTTGGGTGATTTAGTTGTCAATAAATACGTGAAGCCAAACTCTAAACCTTTTTCAGACTATGAATTTCTTTGTGACATTCAAATAAAAAATGGAGTTGAACTTGGAACTGATCACATCAAGAGAACTGCATGCATAGATTTTGTCAACAGTATATCTGACGTTCTTCTGAAAAATGTGAAGGATAAAATATTTTGAGCTAAATTCATATTCATTGATTCAGATGCTAGTACTGATTCAGCAGTTGTAGACCAAGAATGCATTCTTGTGAGATTTGTAGACCCTGACTATCAAAATCCCAAAATAAGACAAGTTGAAATATCAAATATATTTTACATGTCAGATCCTTACTGCTTGCATTTAAACAGTGCAGCATAATGAAAGTAAACATTTTAACAGTCCTGTCTTCCACTTGCCATTTTAACTATGAAAATATGGACAAGTTAACTTTTTAATTTACTTGTCTGTGGACAACTCAATTTTGACAAAATGTCTGCACCACCAGAGGGGGTTATCCTATAAGCTGCTTGCATACAGACGTGTCTAATCTGACGATTGAACAGTTATAGTGGTAATAGTAGATATTTAACCACCAAGATTATTTATGGAAGCGAGTCTTGTTAGTTATGTAAGTAAATGTACATAGAATGGTTTTAAATTCAAGAAAGCATTTGAGTACATGCAGATGTTCTATACATTTCAGTTTCAATAATGCAGAGCATGTTGATTTATCAACCCAAGCTGTTTGCCTGGATCCTGGATATGATGTCCTATGGAGGTAATAAAGTACAGAATTCAGATTTATGACAGAAAAGTTTTGAGATTATCAAAATAAATTGCAAGAAATTTGACAAATACTAGAATAGCTGTCAAGTATGATTTGATGATGTGCCGTGATCTTGTATGTATTTATATTAAACACACACACACAAACACACACACACAGGTCAATGGGACATTTATGGCACAAAAACTTTTCAGTCCCTTTAATCTTTATTGATCCTATAAAAACACAATGGATACATTTATGTTTTTTCATAACGTATTGTACCCAAATGTTACATTCAGTTGTGTCAGAACTTCATTCATGACATATTCTTATGCTGATTTAGGGAAGGTTGCAATCTAACTGTGTAAGACAGTCATAACCAATAAAGTTATTGTCTTGGTGTAGCTGATGTTGATGGTTGTGACATGCATATGGGTCACTAGGACCTAATATGAACATAAAAATTCTTATATGATCTGGCTGGTTTTAGTTAATTAAATCCATACAGTTTTTGTTGCTCCAGTGCATTGCAAGTTAGATATACGTTTCAGTTTTCCAATAGCACTTATCGTCACCTTTTTTGTAGACTTAGGCATTAGTTTTTATGCATTTATCTCAGTTTCTCTCACTTTGTTGTTGTACAGTCATGAAAATTGATCAGTTTATTCATCATAGAAAGTGATGCTATTCGCAGAAACAGTAGGACACAGACACTTACTTTCATGCTACAGTGATAACATTAAGGCTTTGCATTTAGCTCATTTTTTTTTCTGATTCTGTTGTATGTATTGTGATGAAAGTTAATGGATATATTCATCTTAGAGGTTACTACTTACAGGCAAAAGTAAGTCACAGTAATATACTTTCCATGCTCCATTGATTATGTTCATTGTTTGTATTTGGCTTAGTTTTCAAGCTCTGGTGATTACACTTAATTTTTTCATTTTGTTCTTTCTCTGACACTATTGTATGCAGTCAGGAAATTTGATTGGTCTGTTCATCGTGGAGGGTAATGCTCATTTTAGGTAAAAGTAGATCACTGAATGGGTTTTCATGCCCAAGTGATTACATTTAGTTTTCAGTTCAGTTTCTCTCAGACTGTTGCATGCACAGTCATCAGACTTGATGGTTTTATTTATTTTGGAAGGTATTATTGACTACAAGTAAAAGTAGGTCACACTAACCGACTTTTCTTCCTCCAGTGACTTATATCAAGGTTTTGCATTCAGCACCTTTTCTCTGACACTTATATAGATGACCATGAAACTTTGTGGGCACATTCATCCATTCCTGTGACTTAGCCCTTTACTTTATATGCTTTACAGATTTTGTTATTGCATTGACTTCATTTATCTGTCACCTTTGCTTTAAGGGCATTCATTTTTTCTTACTAATAATCTCTTATAAAAAGTCAATTTCTTGTATATGTTATTTTCTTCATTATGTGGAATTTGCTTACTCTTTATTTAAGTATGTTGTATATAATTTATATACAGCATAACTGATTTATATAAGAAAAATGACTTTACATGGTTTACTGTGTGAAAACATTTGCTGGAGCTTTCCTGATAGACTTTACACCATAGGGCTCAGATTCTTCCCTTGTGCCCCAGTAAATGTTTCTACATTAATATCTCTCAACTGTGATGCTGCTCGGCCAATGTGGTTATGTGAGAAAGCTTGCCAGTAGCTTCTCGTGGGTCGGTGGTTCTTTGTGGGGTTTTCCCGGATTCTTCCTCCACCATTTATACTGGCTGCCATGTATAGCCTATCTTGTGCTGAAAAATGGCATTAAACCCTATAACAACAACAACAACTTTTCTGTATGTTTGCATATAAAATGCTTAATCATTTCACATTTTTTAAATATTTTAGCATTCCCGTACTTCTTGTAAAACATACTGTATAAATGAGGTGGGTTCCAAATAAATCTTAATACAGTCTGAGTTGGCTTCAAATTTAAATTGTTCTTATAGTCTAAAATGCATATCTTCAGTATATTATCAAACCTATTGTGTAATTTCTTACAGTTATAATCCACAGAGCCAGGATATAAAGTGTTTCAATGTAGTAGCCATGGAGGCCAGGTCTGTAGCACAGGTTGAAGGAAGCCTGTGTGATATCTTCAAACCAGAGGTTGCCATGCCAACCAGATTAGGAGCCACAACCAGCAGGTCCCACTGTGCACTCCATATCTTGGGTAGGTTGTGTGCAGAGGACTTGGCAAATGAAGTAAAGGTTTTATGTGTTTAAAACAAGTGTCTGTAGAGTTTCAGATATTACTTCAGTGTTGCACCTAGCATTCTTTGGGCAAGGGACAATGTGTCCCTCTGACCCACAATTAAGGAGACATAATTTAATTATAAAGGGACAGTGCAAGAGATCTTGAATTTTGTAATAAAAAAGCTCAAATACACATGTACTTTTCATAGCATACAGATCTTTACTTGAGTTTGCATGTAAATCTATGACCTTATCTATTCAGTTGTTGAAACAATCTTTTCTCTTTCTCTGCTCTCCATATCCTAAGAGCAGGTGAGAGTTATTTGTCAAATATGTCTTCTAATAGTCTATTGCATTTCACTGTCTTTGTGCCATTTTGTGTGTTAAATCCATGTTCACACGTAGCTGTTTGGAGAGGAAAGACAAGAACAAGCTGTATTAACTTGAACAGATTTGGTAAGTTTGAAGCATGATTGGCTGCAAGCATTCTCCATTGGGCTGGAAAACTGTCTTGGGATAGTTACAACCTCTAAATACTTCTTTCGCAAACTTCCATTCCTCAAGTGCCAATTTGGCATCTAGTACTGTCTGATACTGATATTGTCCTACTATTTTCACAGTATTGTAGTGATCAAGAGTCATCTGAATTTTATCATTGCCATGTGAAACTAAATCATCCTGTGCAACAAATGAAATGGATCTTGTTCATAATGCTTCACTAGTCCAAGTTTTCTCTGACCCTTCCCACCCCATTTTTGATAATTGGACATTTATGTTTGGGTGTAGGGTCAGTGTGTGTGTGTGTGATTTGGATTTTTAATGTAGCTTTAAAAAAATTTTGGTCAAATTGCTACGATGTCTTCAGTGTGGCAGTTTATAGTGATGTCTGGCAATGGGACATCTTGCCACAGACATGTAGCATGATGTCCCACCAGGTTACATTATCCTGACACCAGGCTGACCAGTCCGAGCACTAACCTCTTAATACTGAGCACCTAGCGAGGCAGCTGTTAGTTCTGTTTTTATGTCTTTGGTATGATTTGGCCAGGGTTCGAACCCACGACTTCCCGCATGTGAGGTGGACACTCTAGTGTTGGGTCAGAGTCAATTGGTTGTTGAAAACTTGGAATTCACCAAACCATGTGGTGTCAGCGTAGGGCAGCCACTTACCTGAATGCCTAGCAAACTGAAATGATGTTTCATCGAGTCATATATGAAATCCACAGGAAAATGATTTATTTTCTGTGAAATTGCAAGTATTATATAGGATATCTCTTTAAGCCTTGGACAGATGAGATGAAACTAGTGTTGAAATTTGACATAGTGTTCACCATTTGCATTGCTAGTCCACATGGTTATTCAAATCTAGCAACCTACATGTCCAGGAACTTGAGAGGTCCAAGAGTCACATGATATCAATAATAAACCCATTTCCAATGTTATTGTACAAAAATTCAGAACTATTAATGAAAGTCACTTGCTGATTGTAAAAGAACAAAAGTATACATATTCTGAACATATTTATTCTGAGAGCAACAATCAGAAACCTTTTGCTGTCTTCAAGAATAGAGCACATGTCTGTGATCGTTTTGTTGTGTTACATGGCTATCATGTTGGCATGTGCTCTCTGCTTGATGAATCTGGCTTTGTCAGGATTTCTCAAGTAACTAGCAAGTATTCATGAATTGCATATATCCCTCTAAGCTAATATTTACCAACAGACTGCTTGTTTTTTTGAGACAAATTTGATTCTGCAGATAAAGGAGGGTACCATTTTTGATCAAATTCTCACAGTTGTTCTTGGCATTAAATACATATGGAAACCATGCATGCATTAGCTGATTACGATATTTCCTAAAAAGGATAACATAAATAGGCCACTCCTATTTCCGAAATTAATGTATGCCAAGGGGATTTTTAGATTTTGTTTCTCCAAAATATAATACATGAAAAAGCACATCCAAGGGTCGCACTGGGTCAAAATTTGGGTTACATTGGGAAAAAATTTGTGCAGACCAATGATCTTGGTGTAACACCGTTGATGTATTATAATGTACAGATTATGATTGTAATAAACCTTTGGTTAAATTAAATTGGGACTAAATTTTTATATGGCTTGAGACATATTAATAATAGTTGGTTAGAATGACATGTATACCTTTAAACACCAGTTTATGACAGGTATTAGTAACATTTAAAAAATGGATATAATAAAGTTTTTTACCTGATAATTATTTCCCTCCCCAGTAATCACCTCCTTTGTAAAGCTAGAAAGATGTTTGAGAGAATGTATTATAATGACATTATTGCTTAAGATAGAAAGCGAGTTTGAAACTGTATGAGGTAATAATAAAATTAAATTACAACCAAAGAAAGGAATGAGTATTCAAGTTGTAATGATATTTAGATGTAATTGTCTGAAAGTTACTTTGAGAATAGTGATTACAGAATGACTATTCACACAGAATTATATAATAATGACACAGTTGAACAACTAAGGACAAGTTAATGTTTGTCATAATTATACAAGTTCATCAAGTACATGAAACTATAAAAGAAATATTTGACATGTATATCATTAATATACCTGAAATAACTTTGAGTCCCTGTGGTTGAGTGGTCTAAGGCACTCACTTTTATGTGTGAGAAAGCCTGCCAATAGCTTCCCATGGGTTGGTGTTTTCTTCTGGGACTTTTCTAAGTTTCTTCCTCCACCAGATATACTGGCCACCATGTATAACTGGCTTTTCTCCTATGTATGTGGGGTTCAAGTATTGGACTAGGCCAATGTGGGTATGTGAGAAAGCTTGCCAGTAGCTTCCCATGGGTCAGTGTTTTTTTCTGGGGTTTTTCCTAGTTTCTTCCTCCACCAGATATACTGGTCACCATATATAACCACCATGTGATAAATTAATAACAAGAACATTAATCACTCAGGCCACAAAGCTGTGGGCCTGCCACATTGTCACATATGTACATAGATAAATAAAGATATGAATAGTTGGTACATACACTAACTCACATAGTCATAAGCCATCAAAAAGTATCCTGGTAGATCTAGATCTTCTACTGAAGGATCAAAGATCAGTATTAGTCCATATATGTTGATGGCCAAGTGGCCCAGTGATCAATTCTTCACCTGAAAGTTGCATAACTAAACTGATGAATTTGTCTGGTAGTAACTGCATGCACTGAAATGTAGAGAATTAAGAAAGTATCATTCGAAAGAATTACAGAGGTATGATGACACATAAAAAAAAATACCAAAGACAAGCTGCTCTCTCAGGATTCAAATGAAGACCTCCATCTATGTTGGCAAACAATTCCAACTTGAATTTTCTTTTATAAAAGAAACTTTGTAAGTTGCTATATGCGTGGCATTCAATCTGGGCATAAATTATTTCATTGCAGGTTGCTTGGACACCCTGACCACAGCCCGTCAACACAACCTGTCAGTACAGGAAGAGGCAAGAGAGAAACAGGCAACCACCAAAGTCTATGCCAAGGAGGACTTCTCTTTAGTTAACAGATTTGAGAGTAAGTAATAGAAGACTTCCTTGCTTCTTGTATAGTTGTCCCTGACTATAACAAATCCCTGATGTGTTCAGCACCCAAAGGAATTCCTTGTCCATATCAGTTTTCCCTTGCTGTAACTTTGCCTTAATGTGTTGAACATCAGTTTTGGATCCCACATGATGTATACTTTTAGACCACAAACTGATGGTGAGGTCAAATCAGTTAGTCAAATTTTAGCTTGTGTTTGTAGGTGTGCATAGTTTTTTTTTTTATCATAGCTGACATGGAAACCACTTGATCACAAACAAAATAATGTGTTTAGTTCATTGGTTTCCACATTACTGGTGTACATTACCTGAGTGAGCAGACATGTATTAACTAATATCCACATGTGTAATCCAACTCAAGTAGAAATTACTTCGAGTTACATCTGTAATGGAGACTCTTCCATATGACCTTTGACTTCAGGAGTTTTAGCTCTTCTGGTCTTTGACCAGAAGAACTTATAGGATGATTTTTCATCCATTGTCCAGTGTATCTATTGTCCTTTCATCCATTAACACAAGTTTTTTTATTGGAACTTCTCTTTAACTACTTGGATGATTGCCATGTAACTTTTCACACACATTCATCCCATGGTCTGCTTGGTCCTGAATGAAAATGGTGCCACTTGGACATCCAATATGGCTATCACTGTGGCATCTTGAAAATATTATCACTACCACGCCTGAATGGATGGTCCTGTCAGCATGGGGTTTTCATTTAAAGACTTCTTATGATGTCTACTTGGACCAAAATGATAATGGTACCATTCTGGTATCCAATATGGTTACTGCAGTGGCCATCTTGGAAATGTTATTGCTACTCCTGTTTCATGGATGGCCACATCAGCATGTGGTCTTCACAAAGACTTCTTATTATGTCTTGCTGGTCCATTATGTTTTGCTGGTCCTAAATAAAGATGGTGCCTGCGCATGATGTCCAGTGTTTTTAAATGAAAATGGTGCTGATCTGACATCCATTGTTGTTGCCACACAGTGTCCAATAAAGAAAGTCATCTTATCACTACTCCTACTGAATGGAAAGTCACACTGTCATAGGTTTTTCACCAGAAATATCTGGTCTAATATGGCTGCCACAGTGGCCAGCTTAAAAAGTTTGCTGTCACTACTACTTCTGAATGAATACTTATATCAGTATGCGTTTTTCATTAAAGACTATTTATATAGCTTTGTTGATTCAATGTGTGGCCATCTTGAAAATCTTATTTTGGTTTTCATCAGAAGAACATTTATGGTGCCAATTTTGTCCTTGATGAATATGACTAACCCTCAATATGGACACTATGATGGCTGTGTAGAAAATATTATCACTGCTCCTCTCAAATGGATGGCTGTGTCAATTTTGGGTTTTCTTCAATAACTCCTTATAATGCCTAGATCGTCCTAAATGAAAATGGCGCCAATTGTACATTCAATATGGCTGCCACAACAGCAGTCTTAAAAATCTTGTTCTCGCCCCCCCCCTCGGGCGGGATTGGATGATCATTAGTATATGGGATTTTCACCAAAAGACTTTCAATCATACCTGCTTGGTCCTAAATCAGAATTGTGTCAAGCAAAATCTCCACCACAGCAGCTAATTTGAAACTCATATTATCATTGAAGAATATCAGAGATAGTTTCAGCATTCAGCAGTTAAAAGGAAGAACTGGTCTTATCTCAATTTGCTGGAAATTATTTTCTCTCAGTAGAACATCAGTCCCTTTGAGGGACTTTTGTTCAGTGTTATGGTCATCATCTGAAGATGTGCATATTGACAAAAATCAAGTATTATTACAGTTATTGCCCTTTTTGTCTCGCAGCTGAAGGTAGTGTTTGACACAATCTGCAGAAATGTTGCCAGGCGGTGAGATCGCAGTTTTCTCACAATAAAGATCATTACTCATGCAACTTCTCAAAACCAATGGGGGGGAAGGTCATGAAAATTATTTGTGGTTCCCGCAGTTTGTTGTAACCAATGCATGTTGCTTTTTTTTTTAAACAATATAAAAATTAAAAATAAAGGTTTATCAAATTAAGTCTTGGTCATCCATTTTGTCGGTGATCTCAGTCAAGCTAAACTAAAGTAGATTTAGTGTCTGTATACAACTCTCTGAGATTTGCTGTGGGATTTTTCAGAAAATATCCAGGGTTGCCAATATAATTGTCTCCTAGACGGGTATAACGAACTGATCCATTGATGAGCCATAACAGAACTTTATAGAGCATAACAAACATTGAGTTTTTGAATGTCAAAATAGATGATAACCGATTTATTTATGGTTCGATCATCTGCTGTGGTCGATAGTATAGAGCAGGAGAAAAGCTCTCATGTTCCGACATGAAGATGTCGTAAAAACTGATGACACGGAATTAGTCGGCACCTCATCTGCAGCATGTGGAAGGGGAACTGGAGGCTGTGAAAAAGAAATGAAAAGGAACTAAAATTCCAAGACAGGTGGTTGAGAACTGATTAAGAAGAGAAACAGAAATCTGATTAAAATCACGGTCCTGTGTGGAGATCTGAATTTAATCAAATTGTAACAAGGCATGTCATGCTAAATACTCAATTTTGGGTTGTGTTTCATGAAATACAATTCTCAGTAATCTTCAGTTGTAGAATCTTCAGTTGTAGAAAGAAACAAACCCACCACATTTCAGTATACACCCGTTACATGTAACAAGTATTAACAGTAAACAGTCATGATTGGTGCTGATGTAAAATATCCTTTGAGCAGTTTAAATAGTGGCAATTAAAAGGCAAAGAGTGAGTTTAATAAATTTCACTAAAATCTGGTACACATGTAAGTTTCTATTTGTCACATGACAAATATAAATTATTTTCTGCCAATTAATAAAACCATTCATGCAGCAAAATTACTTTGAAATAAATTCGGATGACTTGGACAACATCTTTTGCCTTATTTGTTGTCATGATGATACATGTTACATTATGGGGTGATATTACATGTGTGTAATAATGAAAAGTATGAGATTGGTCTTCAGAACATTGTGTAAGTGAGTCTTTTGATAATGAAATGAAAGTCAGAAGGTAAGTCTGTAGAACTGATTGTCAGTCATCATAATCAGAATGCCAAGATACAGTTACTTCATCACTGTGAATGTTTATAGAGGTTTTCAAACAAAAATGAGCTTTGAATCTTAAATTCTTGCTTCAACTTTCAATCTGTTTCAGGTCATGGAGGAGGCTGGGGATATTCAGGCCATTCTGTGGAGGCTGTACGATTCATGTGTGACACAGACATACTGCTAGGAGGATTTGGTCTTTTTGGAGGAAGAGGGGAGTACTATGGCAGAATAAAGGTAATGTCAAACAAAAACAGACCTCATAATTTTTCATTTCACATAATATGAAAAGTTAAACATTTTGAAGAGGAATGCAGTTCTGTTCAGGTGTAAAGTTCTAGTTTAATCTTTATTTCTTCAAATGATTTTATTATTTTCTAGAATTTTACTTGATGAAAAAAAAATTACTCAAATTTTAAAATGTATATTTTGTGACAACTTGTGCCATATGTATCATTTTTATGTGTAAATGTTTGCATGAAGAAATGAATGCATATTATTCAAATTATGGTCCTCAAGAATTCATCATGTCTTAGGTGTTCGTTGATGTTTTTAAAAGTTATTTTATTGTCTGCCATATAAATTCTGCTGAGCTTTCTGTCTATACCTTTTGGGGCTAGCAGTCACAATATTATCCCTCAGTCATTTCAACTTTCCAGAATTCACTTTTTGGTTAAGTTTTTATTTTTAAGAGCATTATTCACAATTTGCGACAGTGGTTTATCATAAAACTTTGCCCATAAATGCATTGGATGAGTGGGGGAAATATCCTTAGAAATTGAAAGTCAAAGTCACAGGTAGCACATGCTTCAGTTTTAGTTTGGTGGCCCATGTTTAAAGTTGGTTAATCAGCTATTGCTGGGGATTAATTGTCATCTAACATAGCAAATACATTTACTATAGCATACAAAGTATCACTTCTGCTTTGTGGTCAAAGGTCAAGGTCAGCATTAAGTTAGTTTAAATTTAGCAAAAGTGACCCAAAAGTGTGCCCATAAATAGGATTTAGGTACCGAACCAAATTTACTAATGTACAGTTGGCTTTCTTTTGGGAGTGAGAGATTCAGGGGTCCAAGGTAAAGTTGCAGTATGAATGGTTGTTACATTTGGAGGGGGTGGTGGATTGTTGTGAGCATTATGAAAGTGCTGTATCTTTTTTGTAGTATGTTACTAAGGCCACAGTGATGTTATCACAGGTGAGACAATAAGTTTATAAATTTGTAATATGCCTGTCATAAACAGGGTGTATTATGTTATGGCATTGTCCATCTTCTGCACATCTGTCCACAGAGGGGGGGGCCCCAAGTGGCCGAGTGGTCTAAAGCACTTTCCATTACGGATCACTGCCATCTCACCTCTGTCAGCATGGGTTCGAGTCTTGGATTCGGCCAGTGTGGGTATGAGAGAAAGCTTGCCAGTAGCTTCTCATGGGTCGGTGGTTCTTTCCGGGGTTTTCCCAGGTTCTTTCGCCGCCATGTATAGCCTATCGTGTGCTGAAAAATGACGTTAAACCCTACAACAACAACAACAACAACTACAACTGTCCACAGAGGTACTTTGATTTGATCTGAATTAAGTCCCTTTCTCTTCCAGGGTTGTCACACTAGCACATATTGCTGGTGATAATGGTTAGAATTTGCACACTTTTACACAAGCATACATTCCTCAAATTGCTTTTGTATTTACATATTTGCAAAAAATTTTAAATCTATATTTATTAAGGCAGATATTAATTAAAACAAATATGTGTTGTGTGGTATCGTAGTTTACTTGCTAGTTCTAACTAATAACTGCTCCCCTTAATAGCTGCAATATTAGATAAAGACTGCTCCCGGAGAGAGGGGGCATTGCAATCCATCATGGAAGATACCTGATGTGTATTAGGAACCTGTATTAATAAACCCTGTGTGTGTAACGACTTGAGACTTCCTAGTTTTCATGACATTGTGTCAGATGTGACTCCAAAAGATACATAAACTTTCGTAGTGAGTGAAAATGGTGAAATTCCAGGTACCAGAGAGCTTTAACTTTGGGAAGCCAGTGGAGTGGCCAGATTGGAAACAGCATTTCGCATGCTTTAGGATCGCCACCAAACTAAACAAGGAAGATGAGGCAGTTCAAGTAAGTTCATTAATATATGCAATGGGGAAAGAAGCAGAGCAAATATTTAAATCATTTGAGTTTGCTAACAACGAAGATGCTAACAAGTACGCCCCAGTTTTGCAGAAATTTGATGATTACTTCATCTCCAAGGGCAATGTAATCCACGAAAGAGCGTGTTTCCACCAACTTTGTCAAAAACCAGGAGAGTCTGTGGAGGAATTTTTAAGAAAGCTGTATGAAATTGCCAATCATTGTGACTTTGGCACACAAAAGGATGAAGCAATAAGGGATCGTCTTGTAATTGGAATTCTGGATAAAGAAGTATTTGAAAAGGTACAAATGGAGGCCAACCTTACCATAGTGAAAGCCATACAAATAGCGAGACAGTCAGAACTGGTAAAAAGTCAGATATGCGACCAAAGTCAGATGGTCAAAGATTTGGATGAAATTTCTAAACAAAACAAGGCATCAGGCACTAAACCAGGATCGACCAACCGAAATGGACAGTGTCAGTGGCAAAAACCAAATCAGATTGGTCAAACAATAGCACAACAAACATGTCACAAATGCAGCAGGAGGCATGGTAGAGGTGAGAGATGTCCCGCTAAAGGAAAATGGTGCAGAAGTTGTAACAAGCTCGACCACTTTGCCATTGTCTGTGGCTCAAAAAGAGTAAATGAGGTCACAGTCAATGAAACACCAACTACAGATTATGCAGACCGCTCCGGTGGCCTAGTGGTTAGAGCATCCGCCTCGGATGCAGGAGGTCGTGGGTTCGAACCCCAGCTGAGTTATACCAAAGACTTATAAAAATGGTACTAACAGCTGCCTCGCTTGGCGCTCAGCATTAAGAGGTTAGTGTTAGGACTGGTCGGCCTGGTGTCAGGATAATGTGACTGGGTGGGACATCATGCTACATGTCTGTGGCATGATGCCCCAGTGATAGACATCATTATAAACTGCCACACTGCAGACATCATAGCGATATGACTGAAAAATTGTTAAAGCTATGTTAAAAATTCAAATCACACACACACACACACACATTATGCAGAATACTAAGAAGCATTCTTCCTTGGCTCAGTAACTATGTGCGATGATATAATGAGGCATGGCGCGTGATGTTAAACATTTGTGGAGCCTCAGTTCATTTCAAAATAGACACTGGAGCAGATGCAGCAGTTATGTCTGAAGCTACCTACAACTCTCTTCCAACAAAACCAAATCTGAGACAATCGGTATCCAAGCTGTGCAGCCCTGGAGGGATTCTGGATTCAAGAGGTGAGTTTATGGCACATACTGCCTATAAGAAAGTGTCGTACCAGTTTTAGGGTATTTGTCATCAAGGGACCACGTGCCAATAATCTCCTTGGATGTGCAGTTGCACGTGCAATGGGTCTTGTGAAAACAATTCAGGAGATCGACAAAACAGCCTTTGGGCACTTTGGCCTGTTGAAGTGTGAGCCAGTAAAGATCATACTCCAGGATGATGCCAGGCCATACAGTATAGCTGCACCCAGGCATGTACCATTTCCTTTGTTGTCTAAGGTGAAAGAAGAATTGCTCCATATGCAGCAGGAAGGCATCGTTGAGGAAGTAACTGAGCTCACATAATGGTGTGTGCCTATGGTAGCAGTCCCTAAGAAAAATGGCTAAGTCAGAATTTGTGTTGACTTAAAGAAGCTTAATGAGGCTGTCAAACAGGAAAGATATATGCTCCCTACTCTAGATGATATATCACCGAAGCTGATAGGCTCCACTGTCTTCTCCAAACTTGATGCAGAAAGCGGATTTTATCAAATACCTTTACATCCTGAAAGTGCAAAACTGACAACCTTTATTACACCGCTGGGTCATTTCTGCTTTAAACGAGTCCCATTTGGTATTATGTCAGCACCAGAGATTTTCCAGAGAAAAATGACAGCTGCTGACTGGTTATGAAGGGACAGAGGCCATTATGGATGATATACTAATTTATGGCAGAACTTTAGAGGAGCATGACAGATGCCTAAATTTGGTACTGGAGAAACTCAATAGGAGTGGTCTCAAGCTCAACAATAAAAAATGTGAATATAGGAAGAACAAACTGGAATTCTTTGGTCACGTGATCAACTCCGATGGCAAACTTCCCAGTCTAGCAAAAGGTAGCTGCAGTGAAAGAGCTACCTGCTCCATTAAATATCAGTGAGCTTTGTTGCACCATGAGCATGATAACCTACCTTGGTAGATTTCTCCCAGATTTGTCTACAATAATGCAAACAATTATGGACCTGCTGAAATCAGACACAGCCTGGTATTGGGGCCCAGACCAGGATTATGCCTTCACGAAAGTCAAGGAGATGCTGACATCCACACCAGTCTTAGCATTTTATGACCCTGGCATGGTGACAGTTGTCACCTCTGATGCCAGCAGTTATGGAATTGTTGGGGCAATATTCCAACAACATGGAGAGAAACTCAAGCCAGTTGCCTTCTGTTCCAGAACACTCACCCCAGCTGAGGTCAAATATGCACAGATAGAGAAGGAGTGCCTTGCATGTGTGTGGGCCTGTGAGAAGTTTTCACAATATCTTGTTGGACTGGACTCGTTCAGATTGCATACTGACCATAAACTGTTAGTGCCACTGATCAACATACATGATTTAGATAAAGCTCCTTTGAGGTGTCAACGACTGGTGATGCGGTTGGGACGCTTCAATGCAAAGGCAGAGTACGTAGCTGGGAAGCTTTTGGTAGTTCCACCCTTTATTGGAGCCCTCTCCTAGGCCAGGAAGCCACATATGAAGAGGAAATGGAAGTTTTTATAGAGTCAGTGGAGGCATACAGGCCAATTTCCGATAGGAAATTAGAACAAATAAAAGAAGGTTACAGGAGTGACCACCATCTGCAGACTGCAATGACTTTCACCAGAAATGGATGGCCAGATAAGAAAAATAGCTGTCCCCTAGATGTGCATCCATACTTTGCTGTACGCAGTGAACTCTCAATTCAGAATGACCTATTTCTCTTCAGGGACAGAGTTATTATACCTACAGTCTTAAGGCCCGGAATTCTTGATAACATTCACGAGGGTCATCAGGGATTAGCCAAATGCCGTGAGAGAGCCCAAGGTTGTGTATGGTAGCCTGGAATCGCGAGACAGATCCAAGACAAAATAGAGACATGTGAATTTTGTCAGATTAGGAAGCCAGCACAGAGTAGGGAACCATTGAAGACAACCTCTCTACCAGACAGACCATGGCAGAAAATTGCAATTGATATTTGTGAAGCCAAACAAGAAAGATACCTGGTAGCTATTGACTACTTTTCACGCTATTTGGAAATTATGCATTTAACAAACACAACCTCCCAGCAGGTAATTGGAGAGCTAAAGAGCACATTTGCACGATGGGGAATCCCAGAAATCATAGTATCAGACAATGGGACCCAGTTCACTTCCTCAAAGAGTTTGCTGAGAAATACAACTTCAAATAAGTATTTACTAGTCCTCACTGCCCACAAGCGAATGGTGAAGCAGAAAGTGGTGTCAAAATAGCAAAGTCCATACTTAAACAGGATGATGTATTCCTTGCCTTGATGGCTTATTGAGCCACACCGACAGCTGCGACAGGTGCCAGCCCAGCCCAATTGATGATGGGACGCCAGATGAGGACCACCTTGCCCATTACTGAGAAGAAGTTAAACCCCAAGTGGCCAAACCTCAAAATCATCAGGTAGAGAGACCTTAAGACAAAACAAAGATATGAATTCTTTTACAAATAGTGCCACACTACATGTAATTTACCAGATATTACTGAGGGAGACAGCATCAGAATCAAATGGCATGGAAATTACAACAGGTGGTCAACACCAGGCATAGTTATTCAAGCCGACAAAGACTGAAGAAGTTACTTGGTAAAAACTCCCCAAGGGATATACAGGCGCAATCGAATCCCATGTATAGCTGATGAAAAGCCCTGAGAATCTACTTCCAGTCAATACAAATTCATCTACAGACATTGTAACAAAGTCCTCACATTGTCCAGTCAGGACCCATTTAGAGTCCAGCACAAAGTCTCTCAATAACATGGAGCCCATGCCACCATCTGATGATTCTACCACCCAGCGTGACCCAGTGCAGCCGACCCCCAGCAAGCCAGCAGTACCCAATGGGCCCAACAATCCAAACACTCCAGTGCAGATGTCAAGTGGGAGAGTCGTCCGAAAACCAGCCAGATTCAGTGATTTTGTCTAAGAAAGTTACTTTTATAAATGTGCCAACACGTAGTTTAGTATTCGATTTCTGAATTATTGCAATAGAATTGGACTTTTAGGTCTTCTATAGTATTAGAATCAGGACTATCCTGTGTAAGTTTACAGTAACCTAGTATATAATTCAATTCTGTCAAATTCTTGCAGTGGACAGTTCAGATACAAAGACAGTAAATTCATTGCTTACTTATTTAATGTTTTCATACTGGCAGAATTTATTCATTTTATTTCTTATCTAGTCATTAGCAAAATGTTATGTTCGGATAGTCTCAAAAGAGGGCAGATGTGTGGTATCGTAGTTTACTTGCTAGTTCTGACTAATAACTGCTCCCCTTAGTACTGTAGCTGCAATGTTAGATAGAGACTGCTCCCGGAGAGAGGGGGTGCCACGATTCATCATGGAAGATATCTAATGTGTATTAGGAACCTGTGTTAATAAACCCTGTGTGTGTAAAGACTTGAGACTTCCTCATTTTCATGACATGTGTGCATTAGAATTCATAATTTTTAAAAGTGGTAAATTAGTTCTGTTCACAGAATTTATACTTTAAACAATCCATGCACCTCTGCCCCCCCCCACTCGTACCCACACATAGACACTCAGAGGATGTAGAAAGGGACAGATGTGCTTAATAGGTGACTAATGAAGGCAGGAGACACAGAGACTCAGTGGTTAGAAAGACAGTCTTGCAACTAAAATGGTGTTGATTAAGTCCTGTGATCAGAATAAACCTAGTAGGTTACCATGGTGTTTTCCTGGTTGAGGCACTTGGCATTAAATAACCTATGTGATTACTGTGCTATAAAACAACGAACCAAACAGTCATACAGGATCTAGTTTTCTGAAATGAAATCTTGTAGATGTCAGTGTCAGATGAAAAAGAAAATCAGAAATAGATAAGTTAATAATACATGCAAAGTATTTGTGAGCAGGAACTTTTACATGTGCATGCATATGTCCCTGGTGTGTAGGTCCATTGTTAACTGATTGGTCAAGGAGAGAATGATTCATTTGACGTTGATAATATGTCTCATTGTATGTCCTTGACAGTATGTGACAAACTTTATTTTCACATCAGTTAAAACATAGATAATTTGTGACTGAAAATTCAGCTAGCTTACATACTGCAATACTAGTAAACACTCATGGTCTCTTGTGTGCATGTGCTCATTCATGCACATGCACACACTTGTACACATTTTAGTGAGACTTTACTAAGGTATAAAGGATGTATAGAAACAGTGTCACTTAGCATATTCATATCCACAGATCTAAGGTTAAGGTCACAACAAGGAGAAAAAGAAAATTAATTATGTTTCTCTGAGAATACTTACCCAATCACATTAAGTTAAAAATATTTGCCTGCTACCTTACAAATCCAACCCTACTAAAAGACGAAAATCAGCTTTCTCTATTTCAATAGACAAAAGTAAAAAACTATTGCCCATTACCTCCCCTTGGCACCACAAGGTGTCACTAGTTTTTAGCTGAGCAAGAGCGAGATAGTAACGAGGATGCTTGCATGGGGGCATGGTTGGGAGGGTTTTAATGTAATTGGGTAATTATTCTTGGAGAAACATAATTTACTTAAAAATTTGCTTTCTCCTTAGAATATATTCCCCAATCACATCAGGAGAACAAGTAGTAGGAGGAGGGGATGCTGAGCATCTTATCACTATCTCAGGTATCCTTGCTGGTGGTTGGCTTCTCATGTGAATGATAACCTGTATACCTAATTACATAAGCAACACAGCTTGGGGTCACTTGACCTGTGACCTATACATATGTTCAAGAAGATGAATATTTAAATCTTCTGACCTACAAAATTTTACCAGTAAATCCAGCAAAGCTAACAAGCTGAGTTGATTGATCTAGTTGTGTCTGGTGGCTGGCTGTGCTGCTGCCACCGGACCAACCAGATGAAAGGTTTTCCTCTGTGACACTAAATCTTGGAGATAAAAACTCGAGAACGTTCACTTTGCATGCCAGCCAACAGCTTCTGTTATATCTCTGATTAAAACTTTATGTTTGAACACAAGGGTCACAGATATGGCATGCATCTGAGCCATAATCTTCATGACATGACTGATCTGGTGAGAGACACTAGAGTACACCAAGCATACAACCCACTTCAGCCATGAAGCAAAGGCCTGAGGAGTGATATCCTGTGTCCTGGCTCTCACAAGAAGGAAGAGGCATTTGCACATGCCATGACTTGTCTGTGTGTTTCAAATAGTACTTGAAAGTGCAAACAGGCTCTTGCACGGCTGCTGTTCCCGACCTGACTGTGGAAGAGAGCGAGCGATGACTCTTTGATGACTGATGGACGGTAACCAAGTTTTGGCTACAAAGCCTGGTTTTGTCTAGAGAACCACTGAACCCTCCAGTCTGAGCTGAAGAGAGTTCAGATCAATAGAAAGGGCATGCAACTCACATAACCTGCATGCAGAAGCTAAGGCTGTCAGGAAACATGTCTTGTATGATGGTAACTTTAGTGAAGTGTGGGCTGGAGGTTCAAATTGAGTTAAATCGAGCCAAGTTAAAACCCAGGATTGGTTCCATTTGGAAGCAGAATATGGGATTTTGGTCAGTGAAGACCAAAGACAGCTAAAAGATCCAATAGGTCTTTATTGTGCCCAAAATCATGTCTGCCATGATGCCAGAAAGTGTCCGGTGGCCTTTTTGATAGAGATTGGGGCCAAGTGTTGCTCCTCAAAGATCCAGAGAAAAACAAGTAGGTCAATTCAGAGATGGGAACACTCAAAGGGACGATTTTATTGGTCTGGCACCAGTCCCTGTAAACACGCCAATTTCCCTCATAAGCCTTCCGAATGGAGGGCCTTCTTGCTCTTGAGATTCTCTCCACAATCGAAGGTTTAATTTGTCTCCCCCACAAGGCTGTCCTGATAAGGGCGAAGTATGGAGAAGAAGATGGTGCAGGACGGAATGGAACACCCATGCCCATGGTTGCTTGAGAAGAGTCAGGTTGGCTGGAATCCTCCAGGAAAGATCTGTCGATAGATCAAGTAGATCAGTGACCCAGGACTTGTTTTATCTGAGATGGGCTATCAGAATCATCTTGCAATTCTGACCCCATAAACTCTGTATTATTTTGGTAACAGGACCAACAGGAAAACATGATTTTCATCTTTTCGTGAGGTAGCAGGCTAATATTCCTAACATAATGGGATTGGGGAATGTATTTGAAGAAGAAATAAAATTAGTGATCTAATCTTTGTCAGGGCTGTAACTGTTGAAATGTTGATATTTCAATACAACTTTATGCAGAGATATATGAGATCTAATTGATTTGTTGCACACCACAGCCTCACCCCACCCACCCCACCTGAAGGTCAAGGTGACTGATTAGGGAATTGAAAATCTGATTTGCATCCTTGTTCAGGTTAAAGTTTTAACCACTAAGGATATTTGAAAAAGAATTTTAGGCACATAAATCATGACAATATTTGGAGTCTTGCATGCCACATACATGCTCCCTGTCGAGGTAACAGCAAGGAAAATAAGAATCATTGACTTACATATTTGCTCAGGGTATAAACTAGGAACCACTAGAAACATCTTTAAAGGAACCTTAGTCATGTCTATAGCATGTCCAAATGCAGTGTCACACATCACAGCCATGCACTCAGTCTCAGGGTCAATGTTACCTACATTTAGGTCAGAGTAAAATGGAACTCAATGATTTATCCTTGTCAGGTTCATAATGAAACTTTAATTACTTGTATATTCATCATGGGCAAAATTTAACTCGATAAAATATTGACCTCTACATGCTGTTTCATTCATAACATATTTTTATGAATATTTTGTCCAAATATTTGTGTCATTTTCAGGTTGTGAGGAATGATATGCCCATATTGACATTTTTTTATACATACTGCTTAGGACATCAGTGTCAGCATCAAGGATTTTTTTGTAGTAATTGATTTTGCATGTAGTTATCTTATACTTTCAATGAATTGTCTAAAATCCACTATCCTTTGCATCATGGGTTCCTTGTTTGTGGGGTCTCATTTTTATAGTTTTCATTCCGAGGTTAGGAGGAAAAAGTCATTAAGCTTCCACTCTGCATCTAAATTTCACCTAGTTATGGCCATGCTTCTGATTTGCATCTTTTATCAGGTTCCTTCAGTTTTATCATTTGCTTTTAAAGCAAAAGAATTAGCAGCATCTGCATGATCCTAGCAACACAATTTTTGTAGAAAATGCAGGATGCAGATATAAAGATTACACTGTAGAACTTCTAAAAGATGTTATATCAAATTTTATTCCAATGTCTATACTGTTTATTGAGTATACTAATAAAGGATTTCATTGTCCATTGTTTATACAATATTTTATAACTTATATAAGTCATGTTAAACAGTTTCTTTTCAGTACCATATATTATGCTTCTTTATAAATCAAATGCAAATGACACAAATCCATATCGGGGCCCCGAGTGGCCGAGTGGTCTAAAGCGCTGATCGTTACGGATCACTGCCATCTCACCTCTGTCTGCGTGAGTTCGAGTCCAGGCTCGGCTAACGTGGGTACGTGAGAAAGCCTGCCAGTAGCTTCTCGTGGGTCGGTGGTTCTTCCCGGGGTTTTCCAGGGTTCTTCCTCCACCATTAATACTGGCCGCCATGTATAGCCTATCTAGTGTTGAAAAATGGCGTTAAACCCTATAACAACAACAACAACAACAACAACAAATCCATATCTGCAGTCACATAATGTGCTGGTATATCTGGGGCTATGCAGTTTGTTAGGAGTAATCCATAGAACAAACAATATAGACCCAGATCTGCTGACACATTATGTGATGGCAGATCAAGGGTTGTGTCATTTGCAGTTTGATCTGACTTGTACAGAGGTCTATACAATATATTTCTTCTTGCCACATTAAGATATTGCAGTTTTTACCAGCTCTAAACAATATACCCACACATCCAGTAATTACCACATCCAGTCCACTCACAGACTTGATTAGTGGGGGATATCATGTACCTCATACAATGCTCTTGTTTCTACACTTGCAGCTGTTTGAGTTGGGTCCTGATGGAGGGGAGAATGAGGGGGATGGCGAGATACTGGCAGAAACAGAGGAAGTTGCTTTTGAATGTGGGGCCAGGTAATGGATACAATGTTAAGAAATATTTAAACTTCAGTGGCAAGACCTGCACATGTCTGACCCTCCTTTTGGTTGAGTTTTTCATCATTGAATAGCTTTATTTTGCTGAATCACCACTTAGGTACAGAGGTCACCCTTCTATAAGACAACCCATTCTGCAGCAGGAAAATGGCCTTAAAAATAGGGGTTCACAGAGACCTTTGTAATAATTATATATGAGGTAAGAAAGGCATAAGTAAAATATTTAATATTTCATTACAAGATCACGTGTATGTTATGGAATTAATGTGATAAAACTTATATTAATATAGTTACAAATGATTATGAATAATCATCAATCGTGGTGCATTATTATGCAAAAGCATAATGACTTTATATCATTTTCTGTCCTTGTTGAGGCTTTAGTATCATAGCTGTTTCCATCTGTTCCATTTTCCCCCTGCTGCAGGATGCATACTGACAAGTTTAATTAAACCTTTCGGACAATAAAATTTCTCAGCAATGGTCATAGTTGAATTGCATTCCCTTTTCCTTCTAAACTGAGAATGTCTTCTGACAGTTTGCACATTTTTACAACTTATTCCTTGGGTGGCAGCCACATCACTTTCAAACTATACTATAGCTATTACTGTAAACTTGTGTTGATCTAGGTATTACACAAATTGTTCAGTGCCTACAAAGGAAGTGAGCTTGTCACATGATCAACTGGTTATAGTCTGGTACCATTATTTTCTTGTAATCTAACAAAGAGAAGCCATAATGACTAACTTGCCAATTTAACTTTATGGTGAATTGATATCATGCTGACAATAATGTGCTTCTCAGCTGTTGACTTTTGTCATTTCAATAATTATCAGTTGTAATAATTGATGGTGATTATTCAATTGACAAATCCTGATATATAAGGATCACGCGGCAGTAAGGATAATTGGGTTACTGACCTTTATATGGATTAAATTTAGTTATTTTATTGGAATGTTGAAACAAATGCCAGTGTGTTGATTTAGAAATCAGCAGATATTTGTGTTTACATCTGTAAACCCCAATAAGTGTCGCTCATAGGGGGTAAATTTGACTTTTTTTTTTGCTATTATGCTGGCCACATTAGAGGGTTGGTTGCCCTAGAGGGGTACATTTGAAGACAAACTCATTGGTATCACATGATTTAGGCTATAAAAAGCAGCTTGTGGAGGTGGAAATTGAAAAGGAGGACCACTGTAGATATCACAGTGTTATATGGGCATCATGTGCTAGAATTTACTAATGTGTAGTCAATAGCTTGGTAGTTCAGGTTATTAATTTGAACTTGCAAACTTATGAAATTATAACCTTTATTGCTAAAGTGGAATAATGTAATAATAATACTATTGTTTGATGATGGTTTTTATGATGATGATGATGAGTAAGAGGATAGTGATGAGGATAATGATGCTTATGAGGATGACATAATGTGGTTTCAGAGAGAAGCACGCTATGCTGTTTGATGAACCAGTTCTTATACAGGCCAACTGCTGGTATGTGGCATGGGCCCGTATCTCGGGTCCCAGCAGTGATTGTGGCTCTAGTGGGCAGGCAGTGGTCACCACCGAGGACCAGTAAGTATATATCTCTTGCAGAAAATATGCATAGTATCTTCCTAATTTATTTTTTAGTGCATCAGCAGTTTGAATATTCTTTTTACAATGATTCATTCTCAGAGAATACCCATATAGTTATTTTTTCTTTTTGAATGAAAAATTATGTGATACATTTGTCAACGATCAAGGTTCCCCGAGATCACACAGATGAATGCAACATATTCTGTCTTTGAGAAGTTGAGTCTCTTGTATGTTGAATTTAGTTATTTAAGCAATTTAGCTCTTTTGTGTATGAAAATTGATACATTTTTGTAAATGCTTTTTTTGTTTTGTAGAATTCAATAACATTTTAAAAGCTCTTATTTATATTCTTTCATTCATATCTATTTGTCTAATGTTAATATCTGTAATCAGTGGAACATTTATCTTAGCATAGCAGCTTTTGGAAGAACTCTTAATTCATTTATTTTTGTGGTATCAGTTTCCATGGTTTGGTAGTATCAATTTCCATAGTTAAGTGGTATCAAATTTTTCAAATTTTTTGGTATCAGTTTCCTTGGTTTTGTGATATTAATTTCCATGGTTTTGTGGTACCAATTTCCCTAGTTTTGTGATATAAATTTCTATGTTTTTGTGGTATCAATTTGCACAGTTATGTGGTATCCATTAACCTGTTTTTTGCAAGATTATATTTTCATCAGGACAAAAATGCTTGGACTGGGTAAGTGGGTATAATCAATTCCTCAGAAGAATACTATATATTCACATATCAGTCGAGTCCAACTGCGCACTGCACAGACCCAAATCTGCCATCACTTAATGTGCTTCAGAATTTTGATCTAAGCAGTTTATTAGGAGTGATCATTAGAACAAACAGCATAGATCCTGATCTGTAGGCACATCATGCAATGGCAGATCAGGTTCTGTCTTGTTTGCAGTTGGACTTATGTAATTGTTTTATCTTGATGATCATAATTTGTAGCACCCTCAAAATCCTACGTACCCTAATTTTAAAACCAGCACAATAGGAAACACGCATATTTTGTTTTGGTTTTTTCTTTATAAGTCCGATCCAACTATAAACTGCATCACATAATGTGCTGGTTAATGTGTTAGGACTACTCAGTAAAAGGAAAAATAAAGATTCTAATCTGCTGTTGCATAATATTCTGGTAGATCTGGGTCTATTTGTCTGCAGATGTACCCAGCTTATATGTGAGTATACATGGTAGCTTATTGTCAGGCCAATTAATTATCTTCATGTTGTCAGACCAGTTAATTATCTTCATTGTAACCTATGTAACTCTGATTACTCACATCAATTGATTTGAATTTATCCCTTCTGTGACACGAACTCAAACTATGAACAGTTTAGCATTGTTCAATATGTTATATATATTTTTTACTGCATGTATAATCAACGTGTTAAAATGCCAGTGTTTGATTCTGTAAGTATTTATCAATAATCTTTTATTTCTTTCTCAACAGGGTTATTTTTAAATTCAAAAGCTCAAAGAAATCCAACAATGGCACAGATGTAAATGCAGGCCAGATACCTCAACTGCTTTACAGGTAAAAACCAGTTTTCATTTTATATATAAATCAGTGTATCATTTACAAGGTAATTGCTTACTTTTATACCAAGAAATATGTCAAATTTGAACTAATATGATGAAGACAAAGCTTTTATAATGGACTATTTTATGTGGAAAAATTGCAATGTAAGTCATTCTAGATCCATCACATTTACTTTTAGCATTATGGATCTCAATTATTGTGGTTTTGTAAAAAAAAAAAAAAAAGAAAAAAAAAGACACCTAAACTTTTGGTTTTGCATGTCAAACGTTTCATATTTGTAGGAGATATATTTATTGTGGATTAACTTCTACAAATACCACAAAAGAAAAGAATACAAAAAAAGAGAACAGAACTATGCTGAAAACAAATGATGGTTTCTTTAGTGGTTAAAAAAAAGTACTACTACCCTTACGAGCACCAAAACAAACACCTGTCAGAATCAATAATTTCAAAGGATGCCAAAGTAGCCAACCACACTAAGCTAAAAACTTATTAAAATACATGTATATGATCTCTTTAAAACCATGTTTGTAAGTTGCACCATCAAGTACTTTTTGATAATTATGGCATTAACACAATGGCTTAAGAGTGGCAAAATTCAGCTTAGATAACTGAAGATTGCATTTCATCGTTCCATATATGAGCGAAACATGTAATCACTCCTTTGTTTGAGCCTGCCTCATGTGTAACCAACTTCAGCCACAAGACATTAATTGAAACTTTATCAATCAATCTGATTCATGCTGAATGAATAATTTGTAGCTTGTACAAAAATGTGCGAAAGATCAGACCTAATTATCCATGTCTTTGAAAATGCTGTACTTATTTAATTCAACAATTTCATGATTATTTAAGTGACAGATATTTGTGTGTACCATTAGATTTAATTGACATGATTTTGATTTAGTGGTTTTGACCAAAAATCAGTGAAGTTTGATCTTCAGTACTCGGCATTGATTAGTGATATACCTATGGTTTCATTAGTAATTGTGCTCCAAGCAATAGTTCTTGCATTCAACATTCTTCTAGCTCCTTGGGATTAAGCATGCATGGATAAAGGAAGATATGCTTTGATGAAGATTTATGTGTTTTGACAACAGATTCACTTGAATGTAGAATTGATTTGGATTAATATTAAATCATTAAACGTGTGTGTATGTATGCATTTAAACTGAATGAAATGCATTATATTTTGGGGTTTTTAAGGCTTTAAATAAAATAAACATGTATAGATGCAAATATTTTATTACCAGATTACAGAAATGATGTTCATTTGTTAAATAGCTTTGTTCATCTCTAGGAATGAAACACATTAAGAAGATTTTGGGAGAGGTGGCTTCTTTATCATTTGTGGTTAATTTTTCACTGGGTCTTTAAATTCATGGTTCAGGGCAACCAAGAAATTCAAGAAAACTGGTGATTTTATAGTATCTTAATTTCATTTGTAGACAAAATTTTTGGAGAAAATGTTTGTTTTATCATCCATTTTATGTTATAATGTTGGAAGCATGACTAAAGAAGTTATGAACATCTGTTTTCAGACTTCCATCTCGGGACAGTCCAACAGTATCCAGGAAGTCAGACAACGTTGAGCCAGCCCATGTTCTCAGCAGGGATTTTTCCAGTTCTGTATCTGCTGTAAGTGTCCTAGACTTGCGAAGCTAAATCTGTCTTGCTGTTTATCCTGGTTTTTAATTGCATTTGGCCAGTTTTATTGTTAGAAGCTTATAATTTACCCCGTTTCAAAAACCATATACCTTGTAGTTTCAAGTTGTAGTATTTTAAAACATGGTATATCTTTATTGTAATGAGTTGTATTCAGAGGGAAAGATTTAATGAAGAAAATGTATGAACTTTGTTTATTGCTTTAATTTTCATTCCTTGTATAAGGAGAGATGCGGTGGTTCAGTTGGTATGGCATCTGACTTCTAGCTCCAGGGTTGTGGGCTTGATGCCCAACCAGGTCAGCCAAATTGGCTTCTTCAGTGCATCCTTGGAAATAACATGGCTCCCATGTCCTCAGCGTGATATAGCCAATAATGTGTTAAAAGTTCCTTTAAACCCCCAGCAGCTAGCATTTCTCATTGTCGGTGCTTCTGATATCTGAAATATTGTAACATTTGTCACCATGAATTAATTCTTTTATCACCATTGACAGCTACTACAGAAGACAAGACATCTTATTATTACAGTGGTGTACATCAGTATCCTGCAACAGTATATTTTTTCTAATTTGCCCACCTCAAGAGAAGCAACTTGTTTACAAGGCTGGCTTTTCATTGTACAGAGGAGTGGCTTTATAGAAGGGAGACCATTGTGATGGCATTTGTCATATTTTTTATTAAAACTCATTTCAGTAGACAGTTTCACACTTGTACTGTACATCATTATGTTGTCAAAAGACTTTCATGTTTGTAGGATTGCAAAGGTATTATGATAGTTAGGATGAAATCACAGGGTAAGAGGTCTGAGACAATGGTGTCACAGCGTTATTTGTTGCAGGCAGGACAGGACATTTCTGTTTCTATTGTGACTTGGAGAGGAGTAACATTCAAAACATTGGATACCCCTCATTTAGTAATCACATGGTTTTAGATGTCATGCACCAATGCTTTTGGCCCTATTTATATTTATTTTAACTTCAGGAATGTTTTGATGCACTCCTGAGACTGTTAGAATGGAGTTGGAACACGTTCCATTCAGTTTCTTTGGACATGGACCAGGTAGATGATAACTATGTGGGAACCCTGAGTGACCTTCACAGACTAGTGTATATCAGCTGTGCCTGTCTCCGCCTTATCAAGACCTATGTCACTGAAATATATCCTGATGGAGGTTAGTATTACAGACAAGTGAGTTTATGCTGTAATCCTGGTGTTAGACAATCCAGGTGTTAGACAATTCTGTTGTTAAACTTGTCATAGTGGTTGTTGATATTTCTGACCTGAATTTAATTTCCTATCGCAAACTCTTGTCTGTGGCATTGTCAACCTTAATATGTGTGTGCATCTTTAGGGGCTATTACATTATTTGCATCCTTTGTCAATGTTATTTCTGTGGATATATATCTTATTATTTTTCAGATTGATAAATCCTGAACCAGTGTACCAGAATTAGGTTACTGTACACGTATCAGATGTTAAGTTGTTGCTTTTTTTTTTGCTACCATACCATATCAATTCACTTTGAGCTATTAGTGATTCAGTGGCAAGGGCTGATCTCTGATTACATATGACCTTGTTTTACACATCTTTTAAGTGCTGTCATAGAATAAACTGCACTTGTATATTTTGAGGGGAAACAAGTTCACTGCATAAAGAGGAGGGAGCTAGTGGCAATCCACAATCTTGTTTGCTTATTTTGCTAGTTAAAGCTTCTGTGAGATTAATGTTTTGGGGCACATTATTATCATGTATGGATCTGACCACGGCTTTAGTCCACTTCTGTAATGGATAATTTTTTTCCATCTTCAATTAGTAGAATGTATTCTAAATCTCAACATTAAGAGGAGAAATTCCCAACTCCAGCTTGCAATCACACATTCTAGAATAGACCAAGATATCATTTAACTTTGCAACTGCATCCACCCGAACATATGATCAGTTGCAATAAGCAACAAGGTCAGATCAGGCAGTACACAGTTTTCACATTTTTCCTTTTAGTTTCTATCAAGAAAGGGTTGCAAGAAACTAGCCGGTTGGCAGAGAGTGTAGGCAGTGCCCAGGAGTTGTTAAGGCGGATTTTGGCTGAGGAAATCGGTCCACTATCCAAGGTACAGATTTTCTTATCAGAGCCCCCAGGAGCTGTACATTCGCAACCCTTGGTGGAGGAAATCCTTACAGAGTGCCACCTGACATTTCGGTCCTGTTTCCATGCCTTTTACCCCACAGGGAGCCTCAAGTGGTTTTGTCTTTGTGACCTTCTCACCCTGCTGGAACCAGTGAGTCTCACCAGACATATTTAGTTAAGTTATAGCATTTGCATGCCTCTATAAACACTGTATGAGGAGATAGTTTAGGTAACAGAATTAATACTTACCAAAGGCATTTCAGAATAATAGTATGATTGGTAGGAAAACTCTTATTATTATGTATTGAATGTATTTGCATATCAGTCAAATCATACTGCAAACAACAAAGATCCAGATCTGCCGTAGAATAATGCAACTGCAGATAAGGGTCTGTGTTGTTCATTCTACTGATTACTTCTAACAAACTGCACAGACCCAGATCCGCTGTCGCATAATGCACCAGTAGATCTCGGTCTGTGCAGTTTGCAGTTGGACTCGTATTGTAAGTGAGTGTATACAGTACTCCATTATAACAATTACAGATATAACGCAGTACTGCTATGGATCCAGTGACAAAAATCATAACAGTGTATAACAATATGCTATTCTCAGTATATCACTGTCCTCTACATAACACAGTTATCGCTGTAAAGTTAATCAATACATAGTGCAGTTGGTGGTTAAAGGGCACTGACTACTGCATTATAACAAGGGGAGCTGTCCTTTGATTTGATTCAAATTTCAATAAACAAGGCCTTAAGATTGTGGGTTGTTTGTTTTGTTTTTGTTGTTTTTATACTTTTGCATCTACTCCATTTAAATTTGTCATTTTGTAAGTAGAAATTATGCTTTAATTATTTATCTTAAAGCGTTTGTATCTAGAAGATAAAGGGATTATGGCACAGGCACTTTGATAGCTGCCATAGAGTTGGATTGTCTTGCATAAAAGTCCTTTACAGCAGCTTTGTCGAATACTTGAGTTGCACCAGATTCTCTGTTCAAGCATTCCAGTCATGGTACCATTTGACATTGACAAAGTAAAACCTGTAAACTCCAGGCCCAGTATTCTTAACATTCATTAAGCAAGAAATGTACGTTTAAGCACAAAGTCAGAAAATTTTGTCATACATCCTGTGACTTTAGTGACAGAGATTTCTCTAGGTCTTCTTAACTTTGGTTCATTGACTGGCATGCAAAATTGCAAGGATTTAGATACACTTTTTGGCTATTCATGGAAATCAAAAACTTCTGAGATTGGGTTTTAACTTAAGATTTTACTACAGTCACTCATAAAGCCCTTGATGTTTGGAACATTATGTTTGTTTGGCTGAAAATGACAACCTCAATTTCAGACACAGGTTTGAGTTTTCTGCATTATTTGTCAGGTATAAAACTTGAACAAGATTTGGGTCAACTCCTAAAATTCAAGGAGTGAAAGATAAAGATATAAGAAATTTCTACAGCAATGATTGTTTGCTTGTTTTGCATGATGACTGCCAACAAGGCAATGATGTAGTGTCCAGCTTAAGTACAGAGACAAGTTGTTAGTACAGAATTATAGTTTATAGACAGTCACATTACTTGCTTGTCTAAACTAATCATTCTCTGAATGCAAAAGTTGTGTCGTCACACTGTCCCATCAGCTCAATAACTTTAAAACTGTCTGAGATTAAGTGATGAAACTTGAGTTGCCTGTACATACCACATTGAAGGGCCTACTTTTAAGGTCAGGCCTATGGTTTAATATTATAAGTTTTCCATCTTACTTTTCATTTTGCTCTGTTGCTATTGTGGTGGGCTTAATGCCATTGTTCAGCACATGATAGGCTAAACTGGCAGCCAGTATATTGGGTGGAGGAAGAACCACAGAAAACCCTGGGAAGAACCACCAATCAAGGGTAGCTACTGGAAAGCTTTCTCACATACCCACATTGAATGAACATGAGACTTGAATCCATGCAGACAGAGGTGAGATGTCAGTGTTCTGTAAAGGCGAGTGCCTAAGACCACTTGGCCATTTGCAGCCCCCTTTTGCTTTCTGTAGGTTTAAAACTGTTTGCAGTTAAGTGATGAAGCTCGGTATGCTTGTATATCATCATTAGAAGGTGTGTTGTGTATAACATTGAGGGTCCTATCTTTAAAGTTAATAGAACAGCTCATTATATTATATTATCCGTCACACTTTTCATTCTGCTTTATAACATTAAAGCCATTTGAGAGTAAGGGATGAAATTTAGTACATCACCACTAAAAGATGTGTTGCATACCACATTGAGAGGACAATTTTCAAGGTCCAGGTCACATTAATTTTGTTTTCCATCACACTTTCCCTTCTGCTCCATAAATAACATCGTTAGAAGATTTGTACCAGATTGGGGATTCAGTTTTCATGGTCAGAGTCTCTGCTCATTATATGAAGTTTTGCATCACACTTTTCCTTTCCATTCTGTAATCATGAAGCCATTTTTGGTTAAGTGATATAATTTGGTATCCTTATAGATACTCATTAACAGATGTATTGGTGTTGGCGGTGGTGGTAATGATCTTCAAGGTCAGGATCATTGTACAATATTTTTAAGTTTTCTATCAATTTCCCTTCTGCTCCATAACTGAAGAGCCAGTTGAGTTTACATGATCAAACTTTGTATAATTATGTATCATCACTAGAATGTGTTTTGCCTACCATGCTGGAGTTCCCAACTTTAAGGTCAGGGTCATGACTCGTTATTAGCTCTGCATGCCATAGACCAGAAGATATTATGGGATAACTTCTTGTCCATCATTCATCATACATTAAATGTCATCCATCTGCCAGGTAGCAATAGTTGTCAGTGTACATCTTAAATTATTTGGAGGATTGCCATGAAACTTGATTCACACATTCATACCAGTTCCTATTTCTTTTTAAATGACAGTTGTACTGCATGGACATCCAGTATGGCTGCCACAGGGGTCAGCTCAAAAATTTTTTTATTTGCAACTCCTCTTGAATTGAAAGTCATATCAACATTGAGTTTTCACCAGAAGGCCTCTTATGATGTCTGGTTGGACCTAAATGAAAATGGTACCACCCAGATATGCAGTATGTCCAACAAAGTAGCCATCTTGAAGATCTTGTTATTGCTACCTCTCCTGAATGGATTGGAAAGATGTTGTTTTCACCTAAAGACTTCTTATGAAATCTAGTTATTGATATGGTGCAGATCTGACAGCAAGTATGGCAGACAAAGTTGCCATCTTGAAAATCTTATCATTACTCCTCCTGAATGGAAAGTCTGATCAGCATTGGGTTTCAACCAAATTATATCCTTTGATGTCTAGTTGGTCCTAAATAAAAATGGTACCTCTCAGACATCCAGTATGGCTGACAAAGTGGCCATCTTGAATATCTTATTGATTCTTTTCTTGAATGGATGGTCATATCAGCATGGTGTTCTTATTAAAAGACTTCTTATGATGTTTAGCTGGTTCTAATTAAGTTTGTTTCTGATCTTATGTCCCAGTATGGCCACTGTGGCATCCATCTTGAAAATCATTTTTCGCTAATTCACAAGAATTGAAAGAATTATTAGCATGGGGTTTTCACTAAAGACTTCTGATGTGGTCTGGTTAGTCCTAAAATATATGGTGCAGATTTGACTGCCAATATGGCAGACAAAGTTGCTATCTTGAAAATCTTGTTATCGCTGCTCCTCCAGATTGAAAAGTCTGATCAACATGGGGTTTCACCAAAAGACATCCTATGATGTTTGGATGGATGGTCATATTGACATAGGTTTTCACCAAAAGACTACTTATGATATGTAGGTGGACCCAAATGACAGTAGTGACAGTCTGATATTCAGTGTGTCTGCCATCTTGAAAATATTGGTATTTATACTCAACAGAAAGTTATATTGACATGGGACTTCCACTAGAAGACTCCTTATGATATCTGATTTGTTCTAAACTATGATGCTGAATTTAGCTCCAATATGGCCATGACGTGTGTCAGTTTGATAATTGTATTCTACTACTAGTTGAATGGTCATATTAAAGCAAGTTGGTCACCAAAATAATGATTAGTTGGTCACAAATAAAATTGGTGCTGATCTGACATCCGAAATGGCCACCATGGCAGCCAGCATAAAAATCATGTTATTGCTTCTCTTGAATGAATGGTCATATGCACATGGGGTTTTCACCAAAAGACCTCTGATGATGCAAATAATGCATCCAAAGAAATGTGAGTAATCAGAGCTACATTGTTCTCATTTCAGATAATTAACTGGCCTGTTAGTGTGCTACTGTATATACTTGCATAGAAGTCAGGTCTGACTGAAAATAAGATAGACCCTGATCTGCCAATGGCAGCTTAGAGACTGTGTTTTTCTACTGATTTGTCCAAGCAAACTGCATAGAGCCAGCTCTGCCAGTTGGTCCTCAATGAAAATGGTGCCTATCTTAATTCAGCATTGCTATCCTGACAGATAATTTTAAAATCTTGTAATTGCTCAGGAGTATCAGAGAAGTTTTCAGCACTCTGCAGCTAAACAGAAAAAAAAATGGTCTTATCTTGAATTCCTAGAAATTCTTTTCCGCTAATAGAGCATCAGTCTAGAGTTTCTTTTGAGATTCAGGGCTGTACTTGTACATCATCATTAAAAGGTATGTCATGTACCACATTTTGGGTTCTATCTTAAAGGTAAGGGTCATGACTCAGTATTTTAAGTCTTCCATCTTACTTTCTGTCCACTGTAAAACTTCAAAGCCATATGAGATTAGGGAATTAACCTTGGTATGCTTATGTATCATCATTAGAAGATGTCTTGTGGGCCACTTTTGGGTTTCTCTCCTCGAGATCAAATTCATGGCTCAGTATTTCAAGCTGTCCATTCTTTTCCCTGTTATAATTGTGAGCTGTTTGAAATTAAAGAGTGCAAAATAGGTATGTCATTACTTTCATATGTCTCACATACCTCATTGGTAGTCACATCTTCAACGTCAGTATCAGTGTATAGTATTTTGAACTTTCCGTTATTTTCCTAACCACTCAATCATTTTAGAGCTTTTTTTTGATGAAGGGATGAAACTTTTTATACTATTTATCATCATTAGATGGTGTGTCATGTACTGCATTAGGTGTTCAGATCTTTAAATTCATGGTCATGTATCAGAAATTCAGGTTTCCGTCACATTATCCCCTTTTGAGCCTAAAAGTTGTTTAAGATAAATATATAAAACTTCTTCCACTTATACAGCTGTATATTGCCTATGTATTCCTCATTTGGGGTCCCATCCTCCAGGGCAAGGTCACAGGTCAATATTTTTAGGGTTGTTTTTTTTCTTTCTGCATTATATTAAAAAAGCCATTTGATGTACAGTGATCAGCCATGGTACACTGTCTTATAATTCTTAGTTTGATGACATTCCATGTATCACATTCTAGGTTTTATCTTCAAGATTAAGGTCATTCCATGTATCACATTAAAGGTTTTATCTTTAAGATTAAGGTCATTCCATGTATCACATTCAGGGTTTTATCTTCAAGATTAAGGTCATTCCATGTATCACATTAAAGGTTTTATCTTCAAGATTAAGGTCATTTCATGTATCACATTAAAGGTTTTATCTTCAAGATTAAGGTCATTCCATGTATCACATTCTAGGTTTTATCTTCAAGATTAAGGCCATTCCATGCATCACATTAAAGGTTTTATCTTCAAGATGAAGGTGATTCCATGTATCACATTAAAGTTTTTATCTTCAAGATTAAGGTCATTCCATGTATCACATTAAAGGTTTTATCTTTAAGATTAAGGTCATTCCATGTATCACATTCAGGGTTTTATCTTCAAGATTAAGGTCATTCCATGTATCACATTAAAGGTTTTATCTTCAAGATTAAGGTCATTTCATGTATCACATTAAAGGTTTTATCTTCGAGATTAAGGTCATTCCATGTATCACATTCTAGGTTTTATCTTCAAGATTAAGGTCGTTCCATGTATCACATTCAGGGTTTTATCTTCAAGATTAAGGTCATGGATTAAGGTCATTCCATGTATCACATTCTAGGTTTTATCTTCAAGATTAACGTCATTCCATGCATCACATTGAAGGTTTTATCTTCAAGATTAAGGTCATTCCATGTATCACATTCAGGGTTTTATTTTCAAGAGTAAGGTCATTCCATGTATCACATTCAGGGTTTTATCTTCAAGATTAAGGTCATTGCATGCATCACATTCAGGATTTTATCTTCAAGATTAAGGTCATTCCATGTATCACATTAAAGGTTTTATCTTCAAGATTAAGGTCATTCCATGCATCACATTAAACCTTTTATCTTCAAGATTAAGGTCATTCCATGTATCACATTCAGGGTTTTATCTTCAAGATTAAGGTCATTCCATGTATCACATTCAGGGTTTTATCTTCATGATTAAGGTTATTCCATGTATTACATGAAAGGTTTTATCTTCAAGATTAAGGTCATTCCATGTATCACATTCAGGGTTTTATCTTCAAGATTAAGGTCATTCCATGTATCACATTCTAGGTTTTATCTTCAAGATTAAGGTCATTCCTTGCATCACATTAAAGGTTTTATCTTCAAGATGAAGGTGATTCCATGTATCACATTAAAGGTTTTATCTTCAAGATTAAGGTCATTCCATGTATCACATTAAAGGTTTTATCTTCAAGATTAAGGTCATTCTATGTATCACATTAAAGGTTTTATCTTCAAGATTAAGGTCATTCCATGTATCACATTCTAGGTTTTATCTTCAAGATTAAGGTCATTCCATGTATCACATTCTAGGTTTTATCTTCAAGATTAAGGTCATTCCATGTATCACATTCTAGGTTTTATCTTCAAGATTAAGGTCATTCAATGCATCACATTCAGGGTTTTATCTTCAAGATTAAGGTCATTCCATGCATCACATTAAACCTTTTATCTTCAAGATTAAGGTCATTCCATGTATCACATTCAGGGTTTTATCTTCAAGATTAAGGTCATTCCATGTATCACATTCAGGGTTTTATCTTCATGATTAAGGTTATTCCATGTATTACATGAAAGGTTTTATCTTCAAGATTAAGGTCATTCCATGTATCACATTCAGGGTTTTATCTTCAAGATTAAGGTCATTCCATGTATCACATTCTAGGTTTTATCTTTAAGATTAAGGTCATTCCATGTATCACATTCAGGGTTTTATCTTCAAGATTAAGGTCATTCCATGTATCACATTCTAGGTTTTATCTTCAAGATTAAGGTCATTCCATGTATCACATTCAGGGTTTTATCTTCAAGATTAAGGTCATTCAATGCATCACATTCAGGGTTTTATCTTCAAGATTAAGGTCATTCCATGTATCACATTCAGGGTTTTATCTTTAAGATTAAGGTCATTCCATGTATCACATTCAAGGTTTTATCTTCAAGATTAAGGTCATTCCATGTATCACATTCAGGGTTTTATCTTCAAGATTAAGGTCATTCCATGCATCACATTAAACCTTTTATCTTCAAGATTAAGGTCATTCCATGTATCACATTCAGGGTTTTATCTTCAAGATTAAGGTCATTCCATGTATCACATTCTAGGTTTTATCTTCAAGATTAAGGTCATTCCATGCATCACATTCAGGGTTTTATCTTCAAGATTAAGGTCACAGATTGGTTTTTAAAAACCCTTTTCTGCACTCTTGCTCTTAGAGATAGGTCCTAGAAACTTGTTTTTATAATGTCTACCCCATAACTTGTCATATTTTTTTTAAAGGTGATAGTCAGATGACCTCACCATGATAAGTTGCATATATAAATTCATTGAATTTACTTGTTATCCCCTAGTTTTAGTTGGAATATTATGGTACTTCATGATCTTGCCGTGGTGGATGGCCAGGAGTAAATTCATTGAATTTACTTGTTATCCCAGGCTTTAGCTGGGGATAATGGGAAATTTTTTACTTCACCATGATGAATGGCAGGTTTAAAGTCATTACATTTGGTTGTTGTTCCTGGCATTAGTTGGGTATTGTGAAATATTTTGGCTTCACTATGGTAAGTGGTTGGTATAAATTCATTGAATTTACTTGTCCCTTGCTTTGGTTGTAGATTGTATGGTACTTTTATGACCTTAACTTGGTAAGTGGCAGATTCATCAAATTTACTTGCTATCCCTGTCTTTAGTTAGTGATATTTTTATGACCTCACCATTGTAAGTGGGAGGTACTAATTCATCAAACTTACTTGCTATCCCTGGCTTTAGAGATATTGTGATATTTTATGACCTCACCATGGTAAGTAGAAAGTATAAATTCACAACATTTATTTGTTATCCTTGGCTTTAGTTAGGGATATTTTGGTAGTTTTATGACCTCACCATGGTAATTGGCAAGTATTATTCATTGGATTTACTTGTTGTTATGTTGCCTTTGGAGTTACCATCTGCAAGAGGGATGTCAGTCTTGAAGCCCACCATGGGGGTCCTTGGGGAGGGGGTCAAAAGTCAGATGTACAAAAATTTTGTTTGCAATGTCTTTTTCAAATATTTCCTGACCAGACTTCATTATATACATTCATAGCAGAAAGACACATCATATACGTGACAGATTTTACATTATTACCTCATGGTCACTATCGCACAATAAAGGGTATGGAGGACAATTGGAGTATGCAGTCAAAAGCATGGAGATCTGCAGTGGTGAACTATTGCAGTTGCCATTGTTCTTCTGATTGTTCATGAAAAGAAAAGAAAATGTATTCCCAGCTAGTATTCTAATGTAAAGGATTAATATATATTCATGAAAGGGATATTTGATAGCGTATTGATATCAACCTTAATTTGGCATGCAAGTCTACTATCAGCCAACACTATTTCAGGGAATGATGAATGCTGGTGGTTATGGGCGTCTTTTGGCAGCCATCATGGAAGCCATGTGTCACCCAACCATTAAGCTGACCAACATTATGCCAATCAACTGTGAACCTGAGACAGAGGAAATTCTGCGTAAACAGTCACTTATATTGGATGACAACACCAACAGCATGGCCCGCTTAGGAGAACTGCATCGCTTTCCCCTTCTCGTGGATCACATGACCTATAAACTTGAGGTGAAATTTTTCTAACAAACATCAGAGACTAAAATTTAAATCTTTAAAAATTGTTATGTAATGGTGATTTATAAAAATTCTTCTTTACAGATTATCTGTGCTCATGGTCCTTTAAACTCAGCTTGTTCTCATTCTAAAAGTTTAGGTTGCAAAAATATCCTGATCAGTTTTTGTCTGTCACTCTTTTGCACAAAAAAATAATGAACATGGACCTATATGTCCAGTGGTTTGACTTTTTTTCCCCTCTACTTAGGCATTATTTGTCTAAATAAAACTCCCAAAAAATCATAGGATTGTCGTGAAAGGCAAGCATTACAATATTGTTGATCCTATCTTGTAATTTAGACCATTTTCTGTCTGATATCTACAATTGGTTAGTTGTTTTAAACAGTATTTTTAATTTTCATCATCAAGTAATAATTATATTGGCATGTTGACAAAAAATGGGTTTTTCAGGAAACAGGAAACATTTCCATTGACTCAAGATCACTGTGCAAAAGGTCAAGGGCAGGGCAGGGCATGGCATGGCAGGATGTAGAGGGTTTGTGTGTGTAAGGAGAAGTTGCATTCATGATAGGTTAGAGATTTGTACCTAGTAGTATTCTAAGCACAATTATGGATAACTTGTTTCCAACAGGTGTCAGGTGCAGGAAGCAGCCATATTTCTTTCAAGGAGATTTTGGATCGCATGCTAATGATTGTGACATACCCAATCAGACAGCAGCTGGGTGGAGACCAGACCTCCTTTCCCAAAGTCCTTGTGGCCAACACATGTGCCCTTCTGTCAACAATTGTCAGTGAACTGGCTGCCACTTCAACTGGGATTGAAGTAAGTCCAGATTGATTTTAAACTGTCTGATTTTACTGAAACCAGATGTCAGATACAGAGCCAAATGACCCCATTGTTCATCTAACTTTGCAACAGAAGAATTTCTTTACATAAGTTTTCATTTACCTGTACATACATATCTAATATCTATATGTTCAAGTATATGTACATGTCTCTAGACTTAAAATAATATGTTATCTATTGATAATGCATGTATATGTGTGTATTTATAACTTTACGATAGATCATCTTGGTAGGAATATCTCTGCTTTTTAAATCAGGTCACATGATCATCTTGCTTTAAAGGAACCATTGTATTACATTGTACTTGCATACTGCATATTTTTAAAGCTTTCTTTCAGGTGACTGAGTTTATACCAAATCATATGAGGCTACTTTTGTTTTATAAATTGATAATAGATTGATTTGACTTCTTTATAAAATTATTTACCCGTTATTGGTAATGCTTATATTATATGACTTAACTGACATAAAATGATTTAAGTTTTTTATGTTTGAATAACAGACTAACCTGACTACTACATCCCGCCCTCTGCTTGTGACCCCCAATCGCTTCACCCGTACAAGCCAGACTCCTATTTGGAACAGTGGGAATGGCAGCCCTGATGCAATAGAATTTTCTGTGGACAAACCAGGCATCATTATTGCAGGAATATGTCTCTATGGAGGGGGTGGGGGACACTACATCTATGAAGTGGAACTCCTGGATGAAGTACGTTAATATATGATTGTTTTAGTCATTAGGTTTCCACGGTGTGACTTGACCATTTCACATCAATGTTGAGATTGTTTAGGAATCTTCTATAATGAAGGTTTTTAAATTTTCTTTGTTTCCTTATTTTAATTTTTTCCTTCTTGATTCATGCTAGTTTAGCAGTTGTACTGATTTAAAAAGTCACAATATATCCACAAAAACTTTAATTTTTTTCTTTTGTTTGTTTTATTAATACTCTCAGCAAACAGTGGTGATTCTAGATATCTGAATTACTTTGTGGGACTGCACTGGGTACATTTATCAAATCATTTCTATCTTGATCTGTGTTTCCCTCTGTTTCAACTTGTATGTGGTTTAGCCTTTGGCCAAATGTTGAGTTTTTGAGTTGTATGCTGATTTATCTTTTGAGAAATCTGGCCTCACATGCTCAATCTCTTTTGCAATTCAAATTCCAGCTCAAGGTTGACAAACCAGTATAATCTCATTTTTGTCTTTTTACTTTTGCATACAAGTACAACAGCTAGGGTCAGAAAAATCTAATTTTCTGTCATCTGGTTCTAATTTTAGGATAGTCTTAAATTTTGTTTTTGTTTTGTTATCAATAAATTTTGAGGATATTGGGATTAATCATACATACACTGTATTACTCTTTGAATGTGCCTATACTAGCATTTCACTTGATGCTAAGACTGAACAGTTTATGGTCGTATTAGTTCAAGATGCTGGGAGATAAACTAGTCTATAAGTTGCTTTCATTTTTATATTTTGAGTAGCCTTCAGATAGTAGTCTATACATATATCACAGTTCCATTGTATAGGTGATGCTTTATGGCAGTTTGATTTACACGCTTTGTCTTAATGACATTTATAATGAAGAAATAACATTTAATTTGCACCGCTGTTCTCGTTTTTATGTGAGCTCACGTATGTGCAATCATATGCATTTCATAACTCATCGAGAGAGCACACAGTTACATTCAATTTATGTCAATTATGATTGACTCCATAACTTCAAAAACATGCCTGTGGTGTAAATCAAGCATCACCTGTATATGTTTGGTGAGAAAGCTCAGATGTTCCAATACCTGGTTAGAGCTTGGGAAATATCAGTTTCAAGCCCAAGCCTGGATTTTGCCAACAAAATCCTAGATTTAAATAAAAAATCCAGCAATGATTATATGAAAAATTCAGGCTAACTTAATCCTATCAATGATATAACTGAACCTATGACAGAGTGGTTTTATGTTTTAATATAATGAATGTCCTGCTACAGCTGTTTGGTCTTCCTTGTTACAATAATAACACTGTAAGGTTGGTTATATTGGTTTATATACTTTATATACTCGCTTATAAGTCAGTTTGAAAATAAGTCTACCCCCTCCTTTCCTGGGGTGGGATGGTGTACAAAAAGCCAATTTCTCTTGGACTGTCCCATGAGTCAGTGTGTATTTTGCAAGTCAAATCTGTCTGAAGGGGCGACTTGTCATCAGTGAGGCAGAGTTGCACTTAGGGAAAATAAAGAAGCCCAACAGTTTGTCCTAATTAAATTGATTGAAATGCATAATGCTTGACATTTTAAATCCATTTGTATGGTAAATCCACAAATTTAATTATAGGTTACATACTGGTATAAAAATATATCAGAATGATCCAATTCACAATATCCATAATATGTTAATTTGATGTGTCTTACAAATAAACTGTGAAAGTCCACATTTGTTTTCATTCACAGTATCCTATAAATGTCACTATCTAATGTCATCTGGTACAATGTCCAAGAATTCGTCCTCATTGTCTGATAAAGTTGAGAAATCCTTTATTGTTGTCTGGTCATTGTAAATCATTGCGGTCTAGTCTTTGTAAATATTGTCCAACTCCATTTCCTCAGCTTCACTGTCATATGAGGGTGCTTAAGTAGAGACTGAGCTTGGGCTCTTTAAGTAACACTTTGATCATACAGTCTGTGAAATGTATTAAAGGTTCCAACTGAACACTGTGTCCAATGTGTGGCAAGACAATGGAGCTTAAATAAACACCCTGTTATTTGGGACTGAGCAAGTATCAGACTAATGACTCAATCAGAGGGTTGTCACATGGGAAAATAATGAAGGAGCTGCCTTCACAAGCTAAGTAATGAAGGTCTGACATTCATTGGAAGATATAGAACTGTACGCGACACTGAACAAGTAAATGTACCAAATTTGTGGCATGATCAAAAGGATTGTCAACTTGAAAACAAGTGAGTGCTGCCTTAACAAGCCAGGGGCTTATTGGGTCACATGTACTTTCAGATAACTTGGGAAATATAACTTGGGTATTAAAATTCTAACTTATGGAAATGGCAATACAGCTTAAATCAAAACCTTCATTGCATCAAACATGGTGTTTATACATCAAAATACAAATATTAATACAAATAGAGGATGTTAGGACTTGCACAAAAATGGAAGCAATATGCTTGCTAGTAAATACCCACAGTAAACAACATTGACAGACACTTTACTTTGTGGTGGATAGTATTTAATTTACCATAATAGTTTAAAATCCAAATTATTGTAGATTCAAGTAATGTTCAGTGAATACCATAATGAAACAGATAAATGCAGTGCATAACATATATGCATTTGTGAATGGGAACAGTGGCATAGAAACATAAAAATATTTGAATTCACAGTATCTTTGTGTACTACAAACATCATGAATAGCCAACATCATCCCTAACTTTATCAATTTTTTTTGTATATCGTGCTTATAAGATGACCCCTACTCTGCATGAACCAAATTTTCAGTAAAAAAAAAAGGTCAACTTATAAATGAGAGTATACGGTATATGAAAGATTGCAGATCTTTGCCAGTTTCAGAAAACATGGAGGATAAGGGTTTTATCTCTAAAGATTACTGTTAGGAATTTTCATAGGTATGAGCTTGATTAGCTCAAATGGTGGAACGTACAACTAGATATAGCAAACAGGACTTAGGTATGAGTTCTAATTTAACAGTACCTATTTTCCTTCACTATCATGATAATTCATCATTGTCTCCTTGTGTTTTTTCAGCAAAGTGAAGGTCAGAATGATCCCTCACACACGCAGAGGTGGAACAGCATTGAGATTGTGAAGGGTCAATATTCACCAGATGACTGCATCAATGACATTGCAGAAATAAAGTTTGACAGGCCAGTTCCAATCAAGGTCAGTCACAGGCAAAGATAATTTCTATTAACTATCCTGTCTTCAGCTCAACATGCACAAAATTCATATGAGAAATTCACTATTCCATCCAGTGGACTGTATATCAGAGTTAATTCTTACATCACAAAATGCAGCAAATAAAGCTAAAAATACATCACATATTTACAACAAAATAGGTTTTTGTTTCATATCAGATTTTCTGTGCTGGCAAAAGCTAAGACAAGTTTTTTATTGTAACATTGTATTCTGTTAGACCTTATGTTGTCAGGTTTTGAATATAGGTATTGTTCAGGATATGTACATATATATTGAAGAACAAAGGCTGAATAATGCGGTTATCTTTTATCTTTTTCGTATAGGAGGGTGTGAAGTATGCAGTGCGTGTACGTAATAGTGGACCTAGAACACTAAATGGGGATAGTGGTGTGAGCAAAGTTAAGTGTCCAGATGGAACATCCTTCACCTTCTCTGCATGCTCTCTGAGCAGTAATGGCACCAATCATATGAGGGGGCAGATCCCTCAATTGCTGTATTACAGGTAAGATCATTTTACTTGTCTCCTTTATTTCTGAACACACAAAAGAATATTAAGACATAGCGATGATGTCCATCAATATGTCTCATCACTGATGTTATGTATAACTTGAAACTTTTTAGATGTGTTTGTTTCTGTGAAAAATTTAAGGAATCATTTTTTTGTCTCAGATTATGCCATTACAATCTCTTCTGCCAGATTCCAGTTTTCTGGTCAGATAAAATTTTACATAGGTGAACTGCAGCTTGAACGTTGGTTTAACTAAATCATAAAACAATTCTTATGAAATTATACCTGTGTGCTTGTATCACAACAACAGTTGAACATTAACCAATCAGAAATCACATCAGTTTATTGCCCTTGTTCACCACAGAAAGTTGAAGAAATATGTTGAAAGAGCAACACCTGATTAGGAGGGGGGGGATATGAGATCTTTACAAAAACCTTATGGTCTAAAAGAGGCAACTGCTAGTGTTATATGCCATTACTGACTTAATTGTGCCCAGACTTTATAAATGCAGAAAATATGACCAGTTATTTGTGTTGCCCTATTAGATAAAACCTGGCCACAGTGCCTGATTTCACATTACACTCTGTGTTTAAAAGTGATCATCTTTGCAGTGTGCTAATGATTGTTCTAAGCCATAACCTGCCATAAAATGTTGAAGACAGTCAGATGTTTTTCACCAGCATTGAGAATATAGTGCATGCACAAAGTCAAGTCCTACTGTGGACTGCATAGACTCAAATCTGCAATCACATAATGTGCCAGCATAACTGGGTCTATGCAGTTTGTCATGAGCAGTCAGTAGAACAAACAATATAGACCCAGATCTGATGGTGTGTTATCTAATGGCAGATTCAGGTTTGTATTGCTTGCAGTTGGACTTGACTTATGCACAAATATATACTGTATTGCCTCATTGCTCCTTTAACAATTAGGGTAAGAATATGAAGAAGAAGAAAACAATTGCAATAATGTTTGGGGCAGACAGTTTTTATACTAAGGAACTTTTACATTTGTTTCTCATAATGTTTTTACACCATGGATATGAAAATTTCTTGTAAAATCTTGTGTATACAGAAATGATTTTTTTATACTGAACTTTCACTTTACGTTTTGATTTCAGTGCTCCAAAGGATGGTGAGAGCCAGCAGCAAAACAACAAGTCTTTGGCAGAGCTACAGGCTAGGAAAAATGCTATTGATATTACTAGTGCTATTTGCAGGGTTGCAGCTGACTTACTACATCGTGCCCAAGGTTCAAAAGGTTAGGAAATACATCTGCAATCAGCTTGTCTGCTTTTTCTTTTAAATCACAGAACAGCATTATTTGAAGCATTTGAGGTTGAATATGTAAAGCAGTCTATCAGTGTGTTTCCTAACTTGGAAAGATCATGAGAGTTAAACTTGGTGTAAAAGTTTCTTATTTTCTTATCAGTACCACCAGTTATGATCACTGAGGTTTCAAAGAATATACTTTGAAACACTATTTTCATTGGTTTCAAATTTTTTTGCTTTTGCTGCTCTATCATTTACACACACACACCCCAAATAAAACTATGCAAATGTCAGTGTGTAAGTTTACTAGTATACTGACATTCATTTCCATGCATGTGTGAGCAAACATGTTTAATCTGTACTGCAGTAATTAAGTTGAGTATTTAAGTTATTCATTGCTAACATCTGGCATAGCATATTACATTTTTTACTACTGCTGTAGAAATTAGGTTTGCATTATTGAAACAGTATTTAGAATGAGTGGCTATTGTAAACATCAAGCACACATTGTGTGCAGTTCAGTAATATTCCATATTGTCTATATAAATGTACATTTGATACCCAGTATTGAGTATGCTTGGGACTATGCAGTCAAACATCATTTGTATGTTACATGTGTTATGTATATGTAATTAAATTGCTTGTGTGTTAGTTTTAAAATTCTTTTTTTTAATTTTATTTTTGTTTCATTACATTTTATTGTAATGATTATTTTCACGGGATTCAATATTTTCTTTCAGTAAATTCTGTTTTTCTAAAACGTAAAAGCTATTACATTAGCATTACTTTTAGCTCACTCTGGTACACCGTTTTGTAAACATCGATTGACAATGATTGGCTATTTCCAAGGTCATTTCGGCCCATGTATTAACTGGATTGTAAACAGCCTTTCTATTTTATATATTTTCAGTGTCAGAAATTGGTACTTAGATAGGGCTATTCTTGCATACGTGACAAATGGCATTTTATAATATTGCGATGTTCAAATTAGTAAATCACGCAGCCTATCACATGGAGTACCATGTGACCTAAAATCGAGGCTTAAAACAGCCAGTTGGTATTAAATTTGTTCAGTTGTATTTTAAACCTTGAGGGCTCGAGAGGTTTCAATTGTTGAAGCCAGATTGTTTTTGAAGTTCATTTGTTTTTGGAATTTAATAAATTATTCTATAGAAAACCAAACAAGTGTACTTTTTTATAAAACGTTCTGGGACAAAGAAATTCAGTGGAAATTTATTCTGGAGTTATACAGAAACATAAACTGTGATTCAATAGAGAATCTGTTACCGCCAGTACAACGGTCTTATCTGACGTCATTGCTTCCATATTGGAATTACATCAAGATTCGAACTCGAATTTTATTAGAACTATTTATTGATAGTATTTTTCATTCTTAGGATTAAATTTTGGATTATATTCACAAACCATAAGTCCGATTTCCAATTTTTACATTGTTTTCTAGGGAAATAAATTATTTTGTTAAAATATACAGAGCTTGTTGACTTCACTCATTTCTCTTGTTATTATTGTACAAGCCTACACGTAACACATGACTTTATAAACCTTGTGGAAGGTTGGAAAAATCAAAGGGTCATTTCTCCTTTGAATATGTTCCCCAATTACATTACTTGAGGAACATTAACCCGCTACCTAGCAAATCCACCCATACTAAAAGATGAAAATCTTATTTTCCTGTCTATTTTAATAGACAAAGTACAATGACTCTTGCCCATAACCTCCTCCTGGCACTCCTCCAGTTGTCACTAGTTTTTAGCTTTGCTTCTGTACAGAGCACACATCATACAGTTCATACTTCAACAGTCCAGCTGTTTTTGTGTTCCTGTGGGCGCATCCAACGTTCCTTTTGGATTTATTGGGTAGATTTATTGATTTACTACAGGTTGTATATATTATTTTACGATTTCTGCCAATTTTGATTGATTTTGTCACCTTATGGGACTTTGTCTTTTAAGACCACCATCCCATCACACTATTGTTGACCTTATACAAGGTCATTATGAGTTAGCATGCCTTTGACTTTGTTCTTTTACTCCATCCATTACAGAGCTCTTATTATTGAAATTCTGAATTGCTGCTTGATATTTATGTTTAATTTATTCATACTTCATGCTGTTTTGATAGAATTGTGGTTTAATTATTAACTAAGCATTGTGCACAATTTCGTAACAGGGCCATAGGTTTCTGATACAACACTTTCACTGATCTGTTAGTTATGACAGTGTTTTAGTGACATAGTAATTTCAATACATTACTAGTTTCTGCTTTAATTTTTTGTTATTGTGTTGTCTCAGCAGAATGTCATTTAAATGATATATATGCAACTTGGAAGTCTACCATGACTTTTGTTTTCTTTATACTTAGTATACATGGTCTGTGATATGCAGCATCTGTAATACACAATCAGTGGATGTCTGGGTTACTGCTTTAGCCCGTTAGTCGCATACTGATTTGCCAATCTATGCTATTAGCTAGTTAGTCGAATGCTAATTTGCTAATCTATGCTAGTTTTTTCTTCTTTTGTCATTTCAGGAGAAATGTTTACTAAATGCATGAAATGCATGTTCAGAGCAATAGTCCTCTCAGCATTGAAGGGAAGGAAAGATGGAATGAATCAAGGAAAACAACCCACAGTTCATTGTTGGTGATACCAGTTCATTGGGGAGTATTCCCCAGTTTGAGGCAGCCCAGTGGGCTTAAGTCCTCCCACATGTCCAAGAATGACCTTCAGGCCTGTAAGTCAGGGTGCATGTGATTCGTAATGGATCCATTACCAGACGTCTCACCATAACCGGCTGTCCTGACATCACCAGCTGTCCAGCCATCCTGCATGAGGACCATTTTGTTAAAGTAGTCTAGCCAAATTGTTCATATGGGGATATTAGTGATAGTTCCATTCATCTAGCCATGCCATTGTCATCTTATTACTACTATTTCAATGAGAAGTCAGCCAAACCTTCGGAGCAGCCAGCACCGGTGATTGTCAGACCATCTTATATACCACCAGTACCCAGACCACCACAGACTATCTTGTATACCACCAGCACCCAGGCCAAGCACACACCGTTTTCACCAGCCAGTAGTGCTGGCTATGTGGACTTTTAGTTACTCACTGCCTACCCTCAAGGAAGAGCTAGCGACATTACCAAATACGACCAGCCAGAGTTGTCACTGTTACCCAGCAGGACTTGTGCAGAGCTACAAGCCAATCGAACGATGACCTGGCATGCCATGAGTGTGATGAGACCCATCATATTCAGATCCAATCAGCTGCCATTGAGGAAACCTTTCAGGTGTTGGCCATTGCAGGATATTCTCCACCCCCTACCACTACCCAGGGTTACAAAGTTAAGGCATTTGTTGATTTTGGGGAGGAAGAAGAGACGCCATCTTTCCAGCAAGTTCCCCTTTGGCAAGATTAAAGAGATTAACAGCTGGCTTTTGGGTTGGATTGACGACCTGGGCAATGCTAAGGAATTTTTCTCAGAAAGCCAGGTTCCAGCAATTCCCTCCTCTTGCTGGTATCAGACGTACTCCAACTCCTTCAGTACAGTCCTTCAGGCTCTCGACAAAAAATTTGGCAGCTTTCCACATGTTGGTTCCATTGTACTAAAAAGTGGATAAGAACATGTTCCATGCCATGTCTAAGCTGGTTCGGAAAATCATGGCAATATCCTCTCTATTAGATTTGACCTCTTTGACAATCTTCAGCTCACCAAACAATCCAAAAATAGCTACACCTGGGACATGACAGCCAGGATCGCTCTGGTCCTTAACTGAGCTGCTCACCATACTATGGCCAATACCATGATGGCTTTAGTCTATTTAAACCAAATCTGATGGGATGCATGTTGGCGGTCAACATCACTTAAACTGCACCATACAGTTGCTTTTATGTCTCCTTTGCTTTTTGGAGGATGAATCATAGAGGTTTGGATGCAGGCAGCTCAGGAACTGCAATTCCAACTCACCCAGATTCTATCATTTCTGTGTCAGTGGTGCAACCCAGTTCGGCTGACCATTGGAATCCCGTTGGACTAGCCCCACGCAGAAATAATGTTATGTGCTGATGCCAGGTGTGGGTGCCCACCTGTTGCCGACCATCACTACCATCAGGAACATCTGGGAGCCATGGGGACAGCCTCTACACATCAACATTCTAGAAATGAAGGCTGTCATAAATGCTTTTCACTTCTGAAAAGATTGAATCTGAGGGAAAATGTCCTCATTTGGTCCAACAACTCTCTGGTGGTGACCTATCTCCTCAAACAGGGAAGCACCAAATCACCTGACCTGTTTGTTCTGATTTGGCAGTTTCTACATTAATGCAACAATCTCCATATCAATGTACAAATCATACACATTCCCGGCAGACTCAGTATCTTGGCCAACACTTTATCCAGAAGAGGTCTAGTCCTTCACATGGAATGGTCTTGCCATCAGTTGGTCTTCACTTGAATTTGCGCACTTTGGGGGCATCCAATGATCAACCTCTTTGTGTCAAGTTGGAATCACAAGTTGCCCACCTTTATTTATCCAGTTCCAGACCCGCAAGCTTGGGCTCTGGATGCACTGTCAGTCATTTGGGAGGGGTTGTGTGCATTTGCATCCCATCCCATGGTGCTGAGACCGAAAATACTTCAGACGTTACGGGGTCAGAATGGCAAAATAATTCTGATAGTCCCTCTCAGATGGGACAAGTTCTGGGTCACCGATCTACTCGTTCTAGCGATAGATATGCCCAGGAAGATTCTGGCAGAGCTGACACTTCTCCAGCAACCATAGTAACAAGTGGCCCTTCCCTCCCTGGACCATACTGTTCTACATGCTCAACTCTTATCAAGACAGCCTTGCAAAACAAACATTTTATACCTTCAGTTGTGGAGAGAATCTCAAGAGCAGAAGGCCCTCCACTCTGAAAGCTTACAAGGGAGATTGGTGTGGTTTTAGGGACTGGTGCCATACCAACTTCGCCCCCCTGAGGGCCGCAATCTTTCAACTGGTCAAAGTTTTTTATCTGGCTATTTTAGGAGAAACAGTTGGCTCCTATCTCTATTAAAGGTTGCTGCCCCGTGATATCAGACACATTTAGGTATCATGGCAGTCATGATTTTGGGCAGGATATATACCTATAGAATCTTTTAGACATATTTTGTCTCAGTCGACCAAAATCCCTCATTCTGTCTCCTACTGGAAGCAATCCTGGGTTTTAACATGGCTCGATTTGAACCCATTCGAACCTCTAGCCTATACTTTGCTAGAGCCACTATCATACAAGTCATGTTTCCTGATAACTTTAGCTTCCACTTGCAGGGTATGTGAGCTGCATGCTCATTATGTCGACTCAAACTCTCTTCAGTTTAGGTCTGAGGGTTCAGTGGTTCTCTTGACACAGCCAGGCTTTGTTGCACAAAATAGGTTACCATCTGTTCGTAACCCAAGAGTTGTCACTCGCTTGCTCTCTTCCAAAGACAGGTCAAGAACAGCAGCCATGCAAGTTTGTGCTCTCAAGTACCACTTGAAACACACACAGACAAAATTGTGGCGCGCACAAATGCTTCTTCCTTCCTGTGTGAGCCAGAAAACAGGATATCACCCTTCAAGCCCATTTATCGTGGCTGAAGTGGGTTGTACACATGGTGTAGTCTGATGTCTCGCCAGATCAGAGCTGCCTCACGAAGATTAATGCTCAAAAAATTTCGAGCCATCTCTGCAAGCCTATCATTTGAATGCAACATTACAATCAGAGATATAACAAAAGCCATTGGCTGGCATGCAGAGTCAACCTTCTTGAGCACTCATCTCAGAGATTTAGCATCACAGAGGCAAACCTTGAATCTGGTAAGCCCAGTGGCAGCAGCAAAGATGGCCATTAGACCCAACTAGATCAATCAACACATCCCGTTAGCCTGAATAGATTCACCAGTGAAATTTTATAGCTAAGAAGGTTAAAATATTCATCTTCTTACCCCAGGATGTCTTGCTTATGTAAGTAAGAAAACATGTTATCGTTCACATGGGGAAATTCAGCTATTCTTCCCTAGAAGGATACCTGAAATAGAGGACAGAGTCTCAGCATCCCCTCCTCCTATTACTTATTTTCCTAATGCGATGTGATTTGAAGGAGAAAGCAAATTTGTAAGTAAATTATGTTTCTCCGAGAATACTTACCCAATCACATTATTCAAAAAGCCTCCCAACCAATCCACCATGTGAGCATCCTTGTTAGTATTTCACTCAGCTTATTACTAGCAACACCTGGCGGTGCCAAGGGGAGGTAATGGGCAAGAGTTATTGCCCTTTGTCTATTGAAATAGGAAAAGCCTATTTTTGTCTTTTAGTAGGATGGATTCACAAGGTAGCAGACTAATATTCTTAAGGTAATGTGATTGGGTAAGTATTCTTGGAGAAGCATAATTTACTTATATTTTGCTTTCTGTTAAAAATGGCCAGAGGGTATTTCAGATTGGAGATTACTTTTAAAATAAATGTCTCCAATAGATAACATTACATGAAATTTATTAACTATTTACTTAATTTTGATATGTTTGCTTCTGGGATTTGATTTTGCTAGCCATAACAGGATCTCTGTACTGTTGCTAAATAAGCCAGGCCTCATGCAATCACCATGATTGTGCAGAGGTATACATGCCCTTTAGTTTTTAAAAGAAGATATATTTTTTAAGATTTGATCATATTGTTTCTTTTTTATTTCTTTTTATGCAGCACACAACATGAGAAAATTTAACTATTGTTACATTACAGTCATAAAGTAAATCCCTTACAAAATTTGGACTTTCTGAGGCAGCACAACAGCATGTGAGTTTAAATTATGAGCAATAACATACATTATGGATTGTTCATACTGAATTAGTTCAGGTAAATATTTCACGAATTGGAGGCATAGCTGGAAATTTGGTCACTGTAACTGGCTCAACTGTGGAGTTAAACCCCTCATCTGCCCTTTATGTCAGTGCCAAATTACCCCCAAAAAGAATTAAAGATAACAGTAGAAAATGGTTATTTACCGAAAGGTGTATATGATTATGAAGTATGTACATCATCACAGAGGTATTGATTGTAGATATTTTAATATAGAAGTCTGATGTAATACAAATTATATACACCATACAAAATGGAACTAAAAAAAATGAAATCAAAATTTCAAATATGCGTCTAATTAATGATGAATACTGTGCTACTTGCAGTCAAATATGCTAATGTAAGAGGCAGTCACATTTGCTAGAAAACATTTTAATAGGTGGTGTTTGGGCCAAGTACACCATGCACATCCTAGAGATCTAGCTGCATAGGTCTTGAGGTGTCCAATGACCTTTTTGCTATTTACAGAATTTTAGAGGGAGAAACTCCACAGCAACCTGCACTATAGAATTACAAGAATAAGACCATGGTTATCTGTCAGCGGAACAGAATAGACAGTTACTATAAACACAGGATGCCAGGAGCACCAAGAGAGCAACCAGCAAAATGTCCTGAGATGGCTGGTTTGTTGAAGCCCATATGTGTTCTTGAGCAAGCTGCATACATCTTGAGATGACCTATGACAACTTCTGTCATATATATAAGATCATAGTTATCAGTTCTTGGAACTGAATAAGCAGTTGCTGTAGATGCAGGTTGCTTGGGGCACCAGGAGATGAAGTGGCAAACAAATACATTGGCTATTGCAGGAACATGAATTGTACTTTTCTCCATTGCATACACAGTTGGAGCAAATAATATGAAGAGCATTAAAGTTGAAAATTGAGCTATTGCGAAATGCAAATTGAAAGGCTGAAATTGAATTTCTCGAGTAATTATTTCTGTTTCAAATAAAAGGTTGTCAGTGAAATATGTTCAATTAATAAGAGATTTTGCCCATTGATTAATGAGTTAATTAAAGTGAGAGGCATTCAATAGAGTTTAAGCAATGTTTCTGTGTTTCTCTCTGGTAATATGCATTGTAAAGTTGTAGTGATATCAACATCACTTGAAATAGATTACAGTTGCATTATTGAAGATTTGCAGAACCCATTCTTGAAGTTCTTGTATTTTTACCTCTGTTTCAGGTGTGAATGTGGGGCAAGTGCTCAGAGAGTCACACCTGTTTTCCTCCTTGCTGCCATTGACCTTGGCCTATATTGGACCCGTGGCCTCACAAGACCATAGGGTAGTGTTTTTGTTATTGAACTTATGTAAAGTGTATGTAATGTATGTAGTAAGAAAGCTACATTCTTCAAAGCATTTTATATCTTCATTTAATATCTTCGTTTGAAAGTAACATTAATTATTAAAAGGTTCTTCTTGTTATAATAATAGACTTATTTCAGCTGAATATGCATTAATAGTTCTTATTCTTGGCGTAAGCATGATATGCGAGCTGGTGGTGTTGTCATGCACATTGCAAAACCATTCAAAAAAATCATCTAAATCTTGGTACATACATAATTCTCTTTCCATTTGCTCCATTTTCCCATTGCTGCTGAATAACCTCCTTATCGGTTACGATGTTGTTTATTGAGTCTTTTCAACATAAAATTGTTTTATTCGAGTCTTTTCTGCCTAAAATTGTTCAGCAAGTCCCCCCTCCCCACCTCACCTGATGTCGTCGAGTAGAATATCCAACCTTTTCCTAAAATAATCGTCTCCTTTTATGTGATGACATGTTAATGTTTGGTAATGATTTATTCAGATGTTGCTAACAGTATGCGATTTAGTTATGCAGACGAAACTTTTGTAGAGCGGACAAAATGCCTTCTTCATAAAGTAAGCGATAAATGTGTTGTCACATGATTTTTCGGTCTTTGTCTGGTACCCTGTTTTGTTCAAGATTAATTTCTCTGTGTGTGTGTATCTGTGTGTGTGTCTGCACAAAATCTATTTTTAGCCTTTGCTAACCCTGTTATGATTTTGACAATTACGTCTGGCTGTAATCATCATTGTTGCCAACTACAAGACTGATAAAACAATTTTTCTGCATTTAAACAAAATGCCATGTGTTTTTAAAGGCAGTGATCTTGTCTCGTGATTCATTAGTTGCAGTCTGGTACCCTATTCTTTTTACATTTCTTTACACTAAGTGAGAGAAGCCAAAATGGCTTCAATATGTACGCAGATTTGACCTGAATAATAGCCACTAATTATGAAAGTGAACAAGCTCAACATCTTACTAAGGGGAGCCATAAAGGCTATCAAACCATTTTCCCACTGACTTGTGTATTGTACGTCAATACCGCCACTTCTCAGCTGTTACTACTGTTCAGTAATTGTAATCTTAACAATTATCAGAGTGACTAAACCGGACATCTCATGATAACACAGCAGTAAGGCTACTTGGATTACGTGTACTTACCTTTTTGTATGGATTAAAACTTGAGTCTTTCTTGGCTTTATGGAATAAATATGGCTTCTCGTGAGGTGTCAATGATATAATATTAACCTTAGTGGTACATGTACTTTAGTCAACACTTCTTTCAGTAACGAAAACCTGACATCGGGAAACAGAAATCAGATTACTTAACACACGTTATGAATAAAATATTGGTTGTGGATACATATTACAAAATAAAATGTGGCCGCTTGTGAGGGGTAAATTTTATATTTTTTGCACTAATATGCTGGCCGCGTTAGCGGGGTGGCCTTTCGTGAGGGGTACTTTTGAACACAAACTCGTTGGTGCCGACGGATTCTGGCCGCAAGGAGCGGGGGACCACTGTAATGTAGAAAAAATGTTTATATTACTGTATAGCTTCCTCTCTGGTCAGATAAGTACAGGTCAGTTTTGTATACAGTGATTCCCCTCCTATGTGGCCACTCCTTCTGCACTGGGAAAATGGCCTTATAAGATCGGTGGCCTTTCCAGAGGGGGACTATATTTGTGAGATGTATATGTATATGTGCATATAGTAGGAAAGCTACATATAACTTAAAGCAGTTAATATCTTCATTTAAAAGCAGCATTAATTATTAAAATGTTCTTGTCTTGAAAACAGATTTATTTCAAGGTAACATAAATGGTTCATATTCTTAGGCGTAAAATGTGACTGGGGTATTGTTGGCATGCGCATTACAAAAACATTCAAAAATGTTACTTGAGTCTTCGTACATATGCTGTTTCATATTTAAAATAAGTCTCTTTCCATTTACTCCATTTTCCCACTGCTATAGAATGTTCTCCTTATTTTATGCTCTTGTTTATTTGAGTCTTCCCAACATTAACTTTTTGGCATGTGAACTGTCCCCATTGTCATCAAGTCGAATAACTTTTATTTTTCTTCTAAAGTATTATTTCTTCATTTACATGATGTTATGTTAAAGTTTTGTAATGATTTATTCTTATGTGGCTAATCGTACAATACTGCAGTTTAATTTTGCAGACGAAACATTTGTAAACAAAATGCCTTATTATACAGGAAGTGATACATGAACTGTCATTTGATTTTTTGGTCTTTGTCTGGTACCCTGTTTTGTTTAATGTTAATTGTTTCCCTCTATGTGTGTGTTAATCCACAAAATCTATTTTTAGCCTCTCTGACCATGTTATGATCTTGACAATTGCGTCGGTCGTAATCGTCAGTTAACAAAAATAACAAACAAAGAAAAAAATGTGCTGTGTAAAGCCCAAAGCTCTATTAAAACACTGCTGACTCTATTTCTCTCTGATCATGTTATGATCTTGACAATGAAAAACATCTGGTCGTAATTGTAAACTAAAAAAAAATCCGCTGTGTGAAGCCCAAAGCTCTGTCACAACACTGCTGACCCCATTTCCTGCAAACGTCAGCGTTCATGATATAATAATAACCTTAGTGGTACATGTACTTTAGCCAATACTTCTTTCAGTAACGAAAACCTGACATCCAGAAACAGACATTGGGAAAGATAATCAGATTACTTACATCACCGTAATTAAATATTGGTTCTGGACAAATTAATAATAAAATGTGGCCATTTGTGAGGGGTAAATTTTACATTTGTGTGCTAATATGGTGGCTGCTGGTCGCATTAGCGCGGTGGTTCTTCTTGAGGCCGTAAAGAGTGGGTGGCTGCTGGTCAGTGGGGTGGTTCATGAGGGGGACCACTGTACTTGGCTTATTCAGCAGTGTTCATCTCATGCAGTGTTATTTGAATGATGCTTAAGTGTAATTAAGATTAAGTTTAATCTGTATAGATATCCAAACAGTTGGATTTCCTATGGGTAAGCTGTTACTAGAATTGATCTCTTGCTTTCCAGTTGTTACGCGTAAGTACAGCAAGCAATATTCCAGTGATTCCGCTGGGACTGGTGGTTAAATTAAGTTTATTTAGCATCCATTTCTGATTGAGGATATTTTTCTACCTGTACAGGTCAAGTGCACCCTTCTACAGGTGTTTGTCATAGTGGGGTAGTCGTGCACCATTTCTTACAAGTTCAATGCAGGACACTTACTACACTAAATGTATATAGGGTCTGCTCTATTTGGTCTTGCAAAATTAGATCATGTCTGGCAACTGCTTAACATTTTTGTAATTTTCTCTAAGCATGTACGTGTATATTATATCACAAGTGCTTCCTCTTTTCAAATTTGCATACTCGTGAGTTGATTCGTAATGTCCTGACTGTGGGATCAACCCTGACCACAGCTTATATCCATCCATCATGAATCTCAACAAAATAACTAGGTGCATGTGCATTGGAGGGGCCACATCATAATGTAGAGGTACAACATAATATTGCTATAATAGCAACTATGAACTTAACAAAACGTGGAAGAGATTCAGTGCTCTCTGCCCCTACATTACAGACCTATCTTGGCACAACCTCCATCATTTACTCTTCTCCTTAATGATCATGCCAACGGAATTCACTACAAACTGCCATCATCTCAATCTCAGCAATAGCGAATAGATTTACAAGGCAGCCAACAAGGTCACATGTACATCTCTAGAGTGCATACCACTGGGAAATAGTCTTAAAACTTCTAAACTAAGTGAAAGAGTCGGAGGAAGGTGCAGCATTTCCATGACATTATCCCTATCTTGATGATGTACATACAGGCCCCACATCCTACCCTTATCTCAGATTCATCTAGAAAGGAGACTCCCAATCTTTTGTGGCTGATTGGAGAAGACTTACCATGACAACATGGGGATCCAGTAGTAGTTCCAGGGGACACAGTTATACATTCAGCACAGGTGCCAAGCCTTTGGCCACAGCTGTTTCAGCTAAATTGCAGCACTTATCAATTGATCCTCACATTAAGTCAACTCTGTTATGCTCTTGGGTTTGCGACAGAATTCAACAATGGGTCCTAATGCTGTCCATTGTGAAGACAGCGCAATCAGTGTGGACTTGCAAGAGACATAATTTCACACCCCACTCAAATGGCTTTCAGAAGTTCTTTGATTTGCATGCAACAGGCTATAAACAACAGAGTAGTTATATTTTGGAGCAAGAGAAGATTTTACATGCTGCTCTCCTTTCATTCTCAATCTCTTGCCAACAAGAACATCTTAGACCTCGTACCCTTTCAAAATTCAGTTGACTAGGTCTGGACTCTATGTTCAAGTAAGAAGAATGTGTTCCACAGAAAAGAGATTTGAATTTATGCAAAGGCAAGTTCTCTGCCTCTTTGGAGCAATCCATTTGCTAGAATATTCATTCACCAGCCAGTTTTTTAGTTCATTACGGTAGTGAACACCTTAGCCCTTGGTACTTATTGGGCTCTCATGACAGTGATTAAGTGGATAGTTGGACCCACTCTCTGTCAGCAAGCATTATGATTACTATGGAAGCAATCACAGAGGGTGGGGGTAACAGGTGTCCTACCTTTTTGGACTGACATAGGAGAATGACCCTCTCAGGATCATTATATATATATATATATATATATATATATATATATATATATATATATATATATATATATATATATATATGTCCACATCAAAATGAATGCCATTTTTGAGAGCTTGTCATTGGTGGCTGGTGCACTTACATGGGAATGCTCGATAACTTTTCAGTGGTGATTAATCTCAAACAGCAAATTGGAAAGAGTACTGGCAGCTTTGTTTTCTTGTTTGGGATTTTCTAAAGTGGTGTCCTCAATGACAATCCAGGTGTCAGTTTGACATATCCTTGGCTGAATAATGAATTGGCAGACTCATTTTTCTGAAAGCCGGAACTTGTAGAAACAGAATGGCCTTTTCATCCTTCAGTTTTATATGATACATGCCCGATGGGATCATCTTATGATGGACATTAATGACAAGTTGGAATGCCAACAGTTCCAGCTTTTGTCACACCAATTCTGAGTCAAAAGACCTGGCTAATTGCTGCTTGCTATACATTGGAATGGCTGAATGTATACATTTCTAAATATCTTTGATTCTGAATGTGATATAGGAACCAAAAGTATCTGAATGTCTCTTCGCCCTGATTACTCGACTAAAATAGGGAATACAGGACCATCTGGGTCAATAATAGGAAGACAGTGGAATATAACCTCTGTGGTTCACACCTGATCACTTTATTCCAATGGAGACATTCATACCACAGTAGCTAACTTTCTAGGCTGTTCAATGAGAAACAGCACCCATTGCAGTAAACTTTCCATTTCACCAGCATTAGCACACTGTGCTATCACAGAAGAGAGGATATCACATGAATTAAAGACCTGTCTGATCTTCTGTTTGTTTGGATTTCACCTGGCCAAGGGCACTGGACCCTTGTCCTAGTGGACTTTTCATGGGGATTAACCTGGTTGAACAAGACACCAATTGAACTGCTGTCAAGAGCTTAATTAGTTCACTTATAATTCAAGTCCTGCCTTCTCACCAGTTTGTCAGTAGGCAGGCAAAATCAGCAATACATTTCTTGGTGGACCCAAGTAATTAGCATGATGGATCAATATTGCTTATGATGCCCCTCACTGACAAGGGCATAAATGACTCGCCTTTCATACAAGACCTGCTTCCTCATTTGTATTAGCTAAGTCATATAGAATCAGTGAAATACATGCCTTATCAGTGGACCCAAATTACAGTTCTGACAAGACAGGTCAGTTTCACTCATGATGGTACCCTCTTTCATTGCCAAGAACTCGCTCCTGTCCATGGGCAAATAGACTTCTTAATGAAATCACTGTCTGCTCTGGTCACTTCAGCTCAAGACCACCTACAAGATTCAGTATGAGCTTTGAAGTGGTATCTTAAAATAACCGCCATTGCTGCTATTCGCTCACAATATTGAGAAATAACCTCATTTGAAATGAATTTGTTACGCATTTTGGCTTCTGAGGTTAGAGCAACTACTACAAGCATTTCAGACCATCTCAATCTCATTCATCTCCCTAAAAAAATAATTGCTTGAATTATCTAGTTCTCAGGGTTGATGGCTATGAGTAAGTTTTTGTGACTGGTCAGTCTATTAAATGCAGTGGCAGATTTGATTCTCCTACACTGCCTCTGGCAAAAGAATATGTACTGGAAAGTAATTCTAATAATTTTAGACAATTCTTTTGTGCTAGCTTACCTACCAAAACAGAATGGGACCAAATCACCAGACGTATGCATCCTGGTCTGAAAGTCTCTATGCAGATGCTCCCAGTGCAATATAATGGTCCAGAATTGACACATTTCTGACAGACTGAATGTGTTGGCAGATTTGTGCCAGAATGGGGTAAAACTGAGTGGTCTCTTCATCAATTGATCTTTCAAGGGCTTACACACTTTTGGGCTGTGCAATGTTAGATCTCTTTGCAACAAGGTGGAATATCAAAGTTCCCACCATTTTCTCTTCTGCCCCAGACAGAGATGCTTGGGCCATGGATGATCTAGCAGTCAGAGTGGATGGGATTTTTGCCTACCCTTCAACTCTTCTCATTCCAAGAGTAATTAAGATAATCTAGGATGAATATTGCAAAGTCATTCTGGTAGCTCCACACAGATGGGATGGGTGAATGATCTGCTTGAAACAGTGATAGATGCCCCCCAGGAAGATCCTATTGAAATGTGTGAACAACCCTGCTCACAGATGATTCATCTCTTGAGAAGTTTGAACCCATTGTCAGAGCCTGTCTGAAGCTACTATCTTGCAAGTCATACTTTCTGCTTGTGCTAGCCTTGTGTGTGTGACCTTTCAGTGGACCTGAACAACAGTTCAGATAAGATGGTTTCATGCTGTTAATGACACAATCAGCTTAGAACTGGTTGCCATCTGTGGGCAATCAAGTGTTATCAGCGTTTTCTCCTCATTCAGCATTTCAAGAGAGACAGCTAAGCCAGACACAATCTGTGCTCTCAATATATGCATGAAATATGCATTAAAAAGCCATCAGTCCTGAAAACATCTTTTTTTGCCTGTTAAGGCAGGAAAAGAGGATATAACCCTGCAAGCTGTGGTCTTGTGGATGAAGTGGGATAAACACTTGGTGTATTATGAATTATCTTAGGACTGGATGCACCTCATAAGAATTTATGCTTGTGAGATTAGAGCAATCTGGGTGAGTCCTGCATTCAAAATCAATGTTTCAAGCTGAGATATCAAAGAACCCATTGGTTGGCATGTATAAAAAATCTTCTTTAATTGCTATCTCTGTGATTAGCATTATAGAGACATGAATCAAGTCTGGTGGGTCCAGCAGCAGTGGCCAAAACAACCACCAGACACTTTTGAGGTCAGCACAGCTTTTTATGACCATGGGTTTATTGCTTTTGATGAATTTGCTCAATAAGAGAAATTTATCCATTGTTCTTTTGTTTGTTATGGTCATAGGTAACATGACTATCCGTTGTGCTAACTTCATATTAGGGGAGCAGATTATACTTCATATAGGGAATTCAGACATTCTTCCCATGGAGGAGGGCAATAGTTGAGGTTGGATGCATATGCATTTCTTTTCTCCTCTTATGTATTTTTTTAGTGTTAATGGGGAACTTTTACAATTTAAGAAGAAAGTAGATTTTAAGTAAATGTTTCTCTAAGGATATGTACCCAGTTGCATTACTAGTAAACATTTGCACAGTACCCTGCAAATGTGAGCATCCTCAATGACATATTGCTTGGCTTAAATTAGCACCATTTAGCAGAGTCAGCTGGGAGGTAATGGGTAACAGTTTCTTCCATTTGTCTATATTGGTATATAGACATACCAGACAAAATTTTTGTCTTTCGGGAATTGGTGGATTTAAGAGGTAGTGAAAAAATATTCCCAATGTTAGTGTGATCAGGTAAGTATTATCAGAGTAACATAAATTTACTTAAAATGACCTGCTTTCTCTACTTTTTGCAGAAAATGAAATGTTATAAAGATTAATCATAGCAGTCTGTTCACAATAATAAAAAGGAACATGAATGACCATACTTCTGGGGTTATTTTCTTCCATCCAGTCTAATGTAAATTAGTATCATTTCAAACTTTCAAGCCATCAGTGCTTATTCACCAGTTAGATTGATTCCCACATTTATAACAGCATCTACAGCTTCATAAAATCTTCACTATTTCATTTAGCATCAGCATTATGGTGATTGTAGTTTTCCGTCTTGTTTTAATAATTATAAATGGACATTTAATTCTGTCAAGTTAGTTTTTTAAAATCTATGATGTGAACTTGTTAATATCTTTAAGATTAAAATAGTACACTTTCGCTTTAAAGCAGTGACATAATCTTTGTATATGTTTTAACATTTGCCTTTCTTCATGTAGGGAGCTGTTCAAGTCCTTGGACTGATACAGGAAATATTGCCAGCTGTTGTCAACCTTGTCACCCAGATATCCCAATGCCCAGTTCCTGCTACCATGCCTGAGGGTCAGGAGCTGCAAAATGGGGGTACCACCTCCCAGCATTATGCCATTGTAGAAAGTGACCATCCATACAAACCAGCCACAGTTGCAAATTACAAAGTAAGGATAAGACCAGCCCCACAGGTGTAAAACTGAGCACAAAAATTGACTTAATCTTTAATGTGAAAAATGTTGATTTGTAACATTGCTCTGAATAAAATTAGAAGCATCAGCATTTCACTATCATGTTATAGCTTGTATCTCTAGCAAATTTCAATACTGAGAAACCATAGTATACTTTTAGTTCAGTTTTTGTGTTCATACAGTTTTCTAAGGCCATGATTTGTCAAAGCTGAAGTACATTGACTGTGTCTATTCATTTGTAATGCACATTCATCTTCAAACAACATCAGCCCAAATATGCTGTTTCATTAATGCCAAGACGGATGTGGATCTTTGCTGTTCCATTATGTCATGACAGTTTGATCTGTACTATTTCAAAATGCCACACAGATCTCTGTCTGTGGTGTTCCATTATGCCATGGTAGATCTGGGTTTAGGCTGTTCCTGCATGACTGAAAAAGAAGTATCTCAGCTTTCTGAGAGGATTAACATGTGTTATAAGATCTTGACTTGCTTGTCATTTGCAGGTTACATTCCCTGATAATGTGAAATGGATGTCCCTGGAGTTTGACCCACTCTGTGGCACAGCTCAACCAGAGGACACGCTACAGTTGTTCATCCCAAGTCGATGCCACACACAAACTGTTGCCACTCCTAAACCAGTCAATCTGAATGAAGAGCATGAGACGTCCCCATCATATTGGCCTGTTCTGAGGAAGTTCTCTGGGACCAACAAGTGGCCTAGATGTTCTATCATTATGCCAGGTAAGTCATAGTTCTAGTATATTCTGTTCGTTTTCAAGATTTGTCTTAAGAGATATTATCCAATCATAATACCCTAACACATTCACTACATTGCAAATCCAGCTTTCCTAAGCTAATAAATAATAACCATGTCTTTTGGCATGATTAGCAACAAAATTCAGAAAAGTCATCTGCTACAGAAGCTAGGTGAGAGTGTTTTTTCCCTTGAATCTGCTGATCCACATTTGCTCCCTGACTAGCATCATCCAAGTCATAGGATGAAGGTAGAGTTGGCATTCTTTTACCTCAGAGGCCTTTTGTTCTAAAGGGGCCACTTAGACCTGGTGGGACCTGTAATAGCAACACAACAGGCTACATTGCCAGATCATTCATCAGCTGCATAACATCATGTCTTACTCCACTTCATTGGATTTGCGACTTTTATTTCTCCCAACTGCAGTCTTATATGTTCTCTCCCTAGTTTGTATCTCACACAAAATTCAGATTGCTTCACAATACTTGAGGAGATCAGAGACAGAGCCAGCTCTTGTGTAAGGTATGCAGCTCTTTCCTCATCTCACCTATGCTCCCTATTACGATGTGATAATGGATTTTAAAAAAGCAATTTTTGGAGTAAAATATGCTTCTTTTATAATAGTTACTTGATCTGTGCATTCCAAAAGACATGTGGCTTCATAATGAGAACACTTAATATTAATTTTAAAATGTCTGGACTCCCATTTAAACAGAGATGTTAATCCCTACTGGTTGTAGAGTATGTAATAGTTGTATCCAAAAAAGTTCTCTATCTTTCCTATAAAAAGTGCTACTAGAGAGCTCTGGATCAGATTTAATGGATCAGGTGAACAAATGAATCAACCCGAACTATTCCCTCTGATGAGATACAGTTGTAACAAAACTGGTCAGGGATATTGGGTGCCTAGACCACCCCAGCAGAAGGGAGGGAATGCCTCCACATCTTTTTAAATTGAACAATATGAAGGGATGCTATAAGGAATCACTAAAGTTCATTGGAATAGCAGGATATAACACTTATGCCAGGACACAGATTAAGTTTGAAGTGACAAATGGTGTCTGTGTTCTGGTTATGTGCATTTGAGCTTGGAAAACTTAAGGTGCTATAGGCACAAAATCTGGATGGAGGTTTTACTTGTTTCACAATTTTTTTGATGCCACAGGCAAGTGAATAATTTACACTGGGACTGAGCAAGCTGTATGTGATTGAGTATTCAAGTGATTGGTTATCAGAGTGTTACTGTACATTATAATACTGCAAAGGTCACATGATGATTCTTGTAATACCAAACCTGAATAATCCAGTAAATGTTCACAAAATCACCATGTACTGGACACATATTTGAAGTGATTATTGTTGATCATACCATGAAAACTCCATTCGATTCTTCACATATGATACACTGTCATCAACTGATCTTTTTAAATCATGAAGGAGGATAGGGAAACATATTCAAAACTTGGATGGCACATCCACTGAGGTAACACACTACAGTTGCATCTGATAATCATGGGATCAGATTTATGGTATGCCATATCTCCCTTAGTATTAACACTCTTTGTACAAAATTGAAATTTAGTGATGTATGTACAAGTAGATATTTTTTCAGCCTCTCCCACTGCCTATAGTACTTTTTGCTTGAAATGGTTACACATAAGTGCTAGATTGCTTTGAAATGATGGGCTTAAATCATTCAAACATGAGAATTCCTGACCATTTTTCTCTTACATATATTACAAATCCAACGGTCATGTAGGCATTCAGAACCAACTATTTTAGTGATGAGGGTCATATTTAGAATTTGATTACACATACCTTTGAATGGTAATTATTCAGTTTATTTGGATCCTCATACATCATTACATCAGATCATTATTTATATACCCTGAGAAGTACATACAGCAAACTTTCTGTTAAATTACATGGACGTTGTTCAGTGAGTCAGCCAAAGGGTGTGATCCTGTACAGGTTGGATTGAATGTCTTGCTGTGATGTCATGATGAAAGCAACATGTGCTGAAAACAAATTGCTACTACCCTGGTATTTGTTATAATAGACCTGATATCCTTTTTTCTTGACTCATTTTAACACCTGTCTACCATTGTAAAAGTAAATGGTGATCAGTAATTTTTGTCTGGAAGTTTATATTGACATATACTTTACAGAGCATTCAAAGATCATGACTGATAAGACTTTGGTTAAACTATTTTAGTATTAAATCTTAGAATAACAGTATTAATTTAATCTGAATAAACACAACTAGATGACCACATTGACATGCACTTTACAGCATATACAGTAAAATCAGGCAGCTCTACAAAAGTTATCAGTATCCATAATACGCGTGTGTGTGTGTGTGTGTGTGTGTGTGTGTGTGTGTGTGTGTGTGTGTGTGTGTGTGTGTGTGTGTGTGTGTGTGTGTGTGTGTGTGTGTGTGTGTGTGTGTGTGTGTGTGTGTGCTTTAGTCTTTTCTGATTGAGGTTTGTGAGTAAAGTAATATTAATACATTTTTTTAATTGTTTCATCTAGAATAAACAGTTTATGCACATAAATGTTGATGATTACATTTGATCTCAGCAGGCAGCAAGCTATACCAGTCTTCATCAGATATTCGTATTCCTTATTCTTTTCAGAGGTTTGTATTGATCCATTAGTAAACAACAAAATTTAATTCCTTTTCAATTCCAGGAAATGAGGTTATGTTTTCTCTGGAGACAGCTTCTGACTACGTGAAAGATGATAAAGCTACCTTCTATGGCTTCAAATGCTCTGTGGTGGGATATGAGTGGGACAGTGGTTCCAGTGAGGTGAGTCCACTAAATAACATCAATTGATACTACAAGAATGTCATAGATTTTGACAAAAGTGTTATAATTTTACGCCCTTTTCCAGATGATGGTTGGAACTTTGGGCTTAGGATTTTAGTGAAATAAATAAATGACAAAAATATTAGGAAAATAAATAGTTCTAGTTACTTAAAGCCACTTTGCTGCAGAACTGTAGTTCCAAAACACTAGTTCTGTCTTGAACCCAAATATCCTGTACCACCATTTTCCAGACAATGTATTTTCAAAAATTGTTATAATATTCAATAGTACATATAATTTCCGGAGACCAAATCTAATGAAAATAAAAAAATTCATGCTTGAACATTATCTAAGCAATGCTTTAATTGTACTGTAAACAGTTCATTGAATAGACATCCATGAGACTGTTGAACTGTAACAGGCAGCTTTAAAACAGCTCACAGGCTCCAAACATCATAATCATTCAGTGTAATATACCTGAGGACTTGATGTGCACAATAAAAATTCTGAGTCATAAAGGCCATCTTTTGGCAATTTTTGGGGCGATTTTCATCCAAATGCTAAATACAAATTCTCAGATGTTCCTGAGTTTGCATGCCCAACAGAGTTAATCTTGAACCACTTCAGGTGGTGTGAGTTCTCTACCTGATAATAATTTTTACAAACAGTGTTCATCACATTAGGACAAGAAGAACCAAAAGAACATTGTGTCAAGTATAGGGCTCTCAGAGAGGCTGGAAGTGTTTAAACTTGTTTTCCTTTTTCCAGTGACCTAAACTGGGTTGACGTTTATTTGTGATAAAGCAGTCAATATCTCTCACTCTAGTTTCACAAGTTCTTGTTATGTCAGTTCTATTCAGTGGTCTTTCCTTGATAACCTCATACTGAACATAGCAGGTCAGTCTTCATACTCTTTGCTGCATTACAGATAATGATATTATGTAATTAAATTTCTGAACCAGTCTAAGTGATATGGCACATTTACATGTTTAGGGCAGTCATTGCCTTATTTGGAGTTGTATTGTTGAGACTGGATCAGACATTATTAATTGAAAATATGGATTACCTTTCAGATTTTTAGAGGTAGGAAAATGTGCATAAATGTATAAATTTGTCAAAGACAATCATTTTATTGTGAAGCAATCTCACTTTTAGATCTTGCCACATCAGCAGTTTGCTTACATTATGTTAATCCGGGTCATGGTCATGGTTACATTTCTACCAGTGACTGAGATTTATTGGGCTTTAATCAGTTGATTTTGTTAATATAAGTAATTTGATACCTGTCCTGGTTTGTGAACTTGCCCAGTATTGATGTTAATTAAAGTAATTATTAATCATTTAGGGCTGGTCAGTGATGACATATGCTGTTCACATTTGTGAATACATTCGCCAGTGATGTGTCCATGATGAACAAACTGACAGTTTTACACAAACACCAGAATTGCAACACAATTTCTTAGTTGTAAATGAAAACACTGAAATATAGCATAAAAGCATTGATTATTGGCAAGCAAAGATACCATCTAACCTAGTTTACCATGACCACTTCTGACCAGTAATGAATTTGCCAAGTTCATTATACACATCCCTGTCAGTAGACTTTAAAAAATAGTGGGAAATAATAATTTTCATTAGTATATGAAAAATTATCTGGTCAGAGAAAAGAGTAATAGTTTTTGTTGTTCACATAATTAGGTTAATGATGGTAGCCATTGCAATCCTGCCCATTTGAAAAATCTAAATTAGTCCCTAATTAGGGGGCGACAATTCCAATTTTTGCCTACTTGTCCAGGAAGGATGATGCAGGTCAAAAAAATTTTGCTCTTTTTCATATGTGCATAATTGGCAACTTAAATGAAATTTTAGTTTTCACAGCTAGTTGGGTTAGGAAATTGTTGTCACTTACTAATTAAATAATTGCAGTTTGTAAATAAAAAGAATATTTAAATATTGAAACTATATTGGACTTAATTTTTTGTGAGAAAAAATGAACTAACCAGTTCCACACATCATGGATGATGGCAGTACTCATGCATGCAAGGTCCCATGATTTTCAAATATATTACTGTCACAACATAGGTAGGAGAGACTAACATTCCAATAAAATCAGTGTTTTTGAGGATTTTGAAATCTGTAAAGATTCATGCTTCAGGTATTATTCTTACAACAAAATATTTGCACATTCAAGATCTTGTAAGTAAATGAGTACTTTATAGATATAAAATTTTTGACAGAGTTGAACAATACTGCATGCCACGAGTTAGTTGCAGCAAGTCACATTTGTTATTCAGTTTCTTACAATTCTATAACAATTACAGGTATTGCTTTGGCTACAAAACTTGCTCCTTTCCAAGTTCAGCTTTTTGCTTTACAATCTTTTAACAGTTTTTGTTATATATAATTGAACTAATCCAGGCAGGTAATTTATGGTTTTACTGTACTTCGAAAAAAAAATACTGAGATGGCTAGGAATTTCATCTTATAACTGCAAAGATTTTACATTAATGAATTTGCTAGGTGTTATGTTTTTTTTTTTACAATGGAACATGTATATTTTAGTTGGATTGTAAATCAGTTCAAACTTTATGGATTAATGATGTCTGTTTGTCCATCTTGCATTATCACTCATGTTAGGATTTGTATGTAGGTCATCTTCTCAGGTACCATTGCTTACAGAGTAATATAATGGTTCATTGATTTTTGCTTCTCTTTTTGTTGAGTTCAGTTTTTCAAGGTTAGCATTTGCAGTTTAAGTAAATTTTTTATGACTGTTACTCATATTCACTTTATTTGGTATTTTGTCAATCCGTGCTTGAAAAGAACCAAAAACTTACAACGATCAGTACACTGTAAATAAAAAATAAATTTACAGTATTGATAGTTTGAAATCTGGCCCTACTACCATTGTTTTTTTTACATCATTTTTATCAATGAAGCTAAATCATTGATGAAATGAATGACACTCCATTTTAGAATGACTGAGCTCTGAGTACATTTAAATGAATTATGTTGATTTATTTAACAGAGTCTTAAGACCCTGGAGAGAGAACTGGCCTATCTAGGAGGAATGTGTGCAGCCTCACTCATTAGAAAGGACATACCTCTTCCACCAGGTGAGTCTTACCTGTAATTATAAGTAACTGCGTTTTAGCTGACATCTTGGAGAATGAGTTGTTCTGGTTAAAGTCACAATCTACCTGTGCATTAAGGAATGAAATATTAACCAATACACATTAAATTACTTGTTTATCAATACATTTGATTGATATAGGTTTTTTAATATCCCCACTTTATTTCACTCTTTGCGTTCATCATTTCAAAAGAACTCTGCTAGCAACATTGCAAAAAATCCATACTACATGCACAGATGACATATGCAGGCCATTTTAGCAGTTTTTCTATTTTTACACATTTTCAAACATTTTGGATTTGCACTTATGTGGCAAAATTCTTGTTAGCAGTATTAAGCTTAAACCACTTAGGATAGGCAGTTTAAATTTGGTAGATATATTGATGTTAATACCATATTTACTCACATTGAAGTCAAATCTAACTACAAACAACATAGACCCTGATCTGACATTGCATGATGTGCCAGCAAATCAGGGCCTATGTTGGTTGCTCTTCTGATTACTCCTAACAGACTGCATAGACCCAGATCTGACATTGCATTATTAGATAGCAGTTCTGGGTCATAGCAGTTTGCAGTTGGGCTTGAAGTTGAGTTAGTAACAATGGTAGATGACCTAGTCAGATTTTCAGGCTATTACAGTAATTTTCCATTTTTTCCAGACTTCAAAATGTAAAATGTGTTTTCTAACAAACACCTTGTTAGCAGGATTAAGCAAGAACTACATGAAGTACATTCATAACATTTTGTTATTATATTTGTATTTCAAACATTATAGCAATATTTCCATATTTTTACTCATATATTAACATTTTGCACTTAGATATTTGGGATGAAAACTTCGTTAGTACAGAAAAGCAAAAAACAGCTTGAGATGATGAAATTTGGAATGCTTGTTTTCATGCATATGTGGATGATCTCATTACATTTTCATGCCATTGTAGCAATTTTCCAAACTTTTTCAAAATTTTTTAAGTTGGGGCTTTAATTTATTGGTCCACAGTGGAGGCATACTTATTGTTAGCAATCACAAATCTAGTTTATTTTCCAAGTTGTGTCATTATCATGTCATGTACCAGTAGTAATGAATTTCAACATACTTGCCCTAAAAATCATTTCATTTTGCTATCATATGTGTGCTAAATATATGCAGACTTGGCGTTATCTGTAGACCACAAAGTTAAGAACTCCATGTACAATTATTAATCTATGAGGTTAGACAGCCCCAATCCACAGATTGAAGTGCAAATGAATGTGTCATTTTCTTTTGCACAACCACAAAAATTTATATACACAGTAATAAATAAACTCACTGTATTTATAACAGCCAATTTCAAAAGTACAAACTTGATATGGTTTCACAGAAGTAATGTCTGAATGCTTCATCACTGATTTTCAATTAATAGGAGTAATCATTCAGTGAATAATAATGTTTCACATACATTATGTAGATCACATATCAGCTGCAAGTGAAATTGCTTATTTTAACTTATTACATTCCTAATATTGGCTTTATCACTAATTTTCAATTAATAGGAATAATCATGCAGTGAATAACAGTCTTTGATACATTATGTAGATTACATATCAGCTGGAAGTGAAATTGCATATTTTAACTGCCTAATGCATAGTACAATATATCTCATTTCCTTTATCCCCTAAGAGATGGACACATGTACAAATATACATATGCACACATTTGTTTGACCTGCCAACTGAAGACCTCCATTGTGTTTCATAATTGATCTATTGTTCAGTTTCTGAATTATACAGCATAATATCTAGTATCCAACTGAAGACCTATTGTTAAAACATCGTTCCTGTTGTGTTCTTTTGTATTGTAATATTGTTAAATTGTCGTAGATTCAAAGTCTTAAAAAGCCCCTTCCCCCCCCATAAGCAAATAAATCAGAAGCTTGGGTTGAAGAGCTTAATTTAAAGATTGAATTCAAAGGTCATATGCATGTGGTTCTGATAAACCTGTTAATCAAGTGTTGCATAATGTGCTGGCAGTTCAAAGTCCATATATTTTGTTAGGCCTAATCATTAGAACAAACAACATAGACCTTGATATGCCAGTGCATTATGCAATGGCTGATCGGGATCTGTGTTATTTGCACGTTTACTGGCCTTGTACAAGTGTTTATATGGTAAATTAAAGTTTCTGGTGGTGTTGGTGGCAATGATATCATCGGCAGTGTTAAATTCTGTGTTAGGTAAAAGGAAATCCATTTTTTATCTGTTGTGCCACATGTCGTTCAGAGTCTGACATACATTGCTGTCGGTGAACTGCTAATACAATCTCTGACAAAGGTAAGAGGTATTACATTATCAAAGGCACACTGAAAGCTTAGCAGACATTCAAGTCTTATGCCCATTATCAACAAGTAACTAACTGTCACTGTACATATAGACAAATTCCAGTTGTCATAACTTCATATTTGAAACCATTTTTCATTAAATTTTCAGTACATACTAAAAGTTTATACTAAATTCATATGGAGGGTGATCATCACAACCACCACCACCCCATCACCACCCCAAATTGATATATGACTTGTAAGGCTAATTAATAGGTGTGGTTACCTTTGCTCAGGCCATATGTCATACCTTGTACTTAAAAAGGCTATTCCGATTCATACCTTTAGATGTGTTAAACATCATTTGCAGCTGGGGCTTGAGAGAAAAATTATCTCTGCTTTTAGATCTTTCAACACATTTTAGGATGAAAATAATACCAAGAAAATATACTCTGAGTTTCAGTGTCTGTAGAGGAGCTAGAGGAAGATATGGAATTTGTAGAAGAGTCAGCTCAATTCGTAAGTTTCAAGTGAATTTTTACATCTCTATCTGTATTCAGAGTTTAACTTAATGCATCTCATGATAAAATATTAGCAATACTGTAAATTCAGTGCTTGTGACAGAAGTCTTTCTTTCCATCTCTGTCCAGTTTCTTGCATAATTTCCTCCTGCAGCCAGGTTCAAATCATTGATTTTTATGAATTACTCTATTTAATTATTTTGCATGCAGTGATTGTTTCCCATTAGATTTTCATGCAAATGAAATGAAATACAGACTGTAAATGAGGCTGGCCCATGATGATTACACTTTTGGCCCACAGTATTAAATAAAGGGTTCTAAAATCTTATCATTATTCCTCCAGAATGGATGGTTATGTCAGCTTGGAGGTTTTACTAAAAGACTTAATGAGCTTTGATGTCTTGTCTGACATAAATGAAAATGTTTCCACTCAGACATCCAGTATGGCTGCCACAATGGCCAGCTTGAAAATCTTGTTATCACTATTCCTGACCAAATGGTCATTTCAACATGTGGTTTTCACTGAAATATGTCTTGAGATGTCTGGCTGGTTGTAATTGAAAATTTGTGTTGATCTGACCTCAGTATGGCTGCCTAATGACCATCTTGAAAATCTTGTTATCGCTACTTCACCTACATGACTGGTCATATCAGCATTGTGCTTTTGCTAAAAGACATTATGTGATGTTTAGTTGCTCCTAAATGGAAATAGTGCCAGTCTGATATCCAGTATGGCCACCATAGCAGCCATTTTGAATATCTTGGTGCTGTCTCTCCTCCAATGTAGAAAGTTATATCAATATGGGGTTTTACCAGAAGAGTCTCGAAGGTGACTTGTTGGACCTAAATTCATGGTGGCTATGTTGAAAATCATGTTGATACTCCTCTTAAATGGAAAGTCATTATTGTTACAGGGTTTTTCATCAAGTCTTTTATTATCTAGTTGGTTGTAAATTAGAATAATGCAGAATGGTACTCAGTATGGCCACCATGATAGCCATCTTTAAAATACTTCTCCCAAAAGGATGGCCATATCAGCTTGGAGTTTTCCCTTATAGATTTCTTAAGGTGCATAGTCAGTCCTAAATGAAAATGGTGTCTATCGTTCATCCAGTGTTGCTACCAAGATAGTCATCTTCAAAATCTTGGTTTTACTACTCTCCCTGAATGGATGGTCAAATTGACATGAGGTTTTCACCAAAAGACTTTTAATGATGTGTGCATGCTCTAAAGTAAAAATGGTGCCAATCTGATGGTCAATATGGCCATCACAGCAGCAGATTTGAAAACCTTATTTTCACTAATATCAGAGGTAGTTTCCACACTCAGCAGTCAATAAGAAGAAATGATCTTACCTTGAATTGCAGAAGTTTTTTCAGTCCCATAGAAAGACTTTTATTTTAATAAATATGTTTCCTTTTTAATTTTTATACCAAATCTATTAGTTATGATAATCATTGTACGATGCACTGTTGATCTACAAATGACATTGCAACTTGCATCATTAATGATCCATTTTTTCCCCAAACAGACTGATCTCAAAATAGACATTAAGCTGAGTCTTTCCATGGAATAAATGCAATTGCAGTGCTAAATTGAACACTCATCTGAGTCTTAAATGCACATATTTATTTAGCCATCAACAACATATACATATAATAATAAAACTGTGATTATTTCCCCTTATTGGCCTCCTATTGTATACGTGTGAACTCAGTGCATATTTCCATCCGTAAAATGATGTCGGTAAATTTAATTCACTGCAGTTTAAGTCTGCATTTTGAATATATGCATTTACAAGTACTTGTTGATTGTTGCTCTGCAGGCTTACTTTGAAAGTGACTAAAGGATAACTGAAAACGCAAGTAATTCATATTTCGTAATCAGTGCTTTTTAAGAACCATAATGAGAACTGGTTGATGATGGAAACTGGTACAATATCAATAGTCATATTTCTTACAATTTAATTCTCACAGTCTTACATTCTACCACTTTAAATAATTTAACTCTTGATTGTATGGCAGTCTTATAACCAGATTTGATGTACTGTTTTATAATGGAGTATTGAAAATAACACCAGATTCAGATCAGAAGGCATTAGGTCAAGGTTAGAGTGCTCACCTATTTGGTGAGGGACAGTTCCATAAAAAATGATTCAATTTCATTCTATTTTTCTGGTTATTTCAGGTTTTCAATGTCCACTCTGTCCTCCTGGGGAAAGGTTTTGCTCTTTCGCACCCACCGACCATAATGCAGGCCTTAGAGGGAAACCTCCCATTCTGCTGGCAGAGCAATGAGAGGGCCTTCTTGAAGGACTTTGTTTCTTGCAGTCCTGCTACAAGTGGAGGCAGACTTGCTAGGTCAGTAAATTCAAATTATTGGCAAGTATGTTTTTGAGGAAGCTTATAGTGATAATTTTAAGATCTGTATGCAAATCCATATGTACTATTGTCTGTTTCTTTGATACTAGTGGAATGAAGACAGAATGCAAATTAAATGCAACTAAAACAGAATAGAAAATGATGATTGCATTTTAAGGAAAATTGTGAGCACAGGTGCAAAATACAGAATGATAAATGATAAACAAAAGCAGAACAAAACATGAATAGGTTTGAAAATTGATTATTTTCAGGCGGACACTAAATTTTCTCAGAAAAGAAAGCCCTTTCACATGATAAATCCAGGAGCAGATTCTCTACACTGTTGACAATGTAAAAACCTTACAAACTGTAACCTTGTTCTTACTGAGTCAGTCATAAAAGCTGCCACTGATGTGACATGATCATCATTGGTGGTTGTATGTGTGCAGTTGCAGATGAAAATGAAATAATTAAATTTGCTGACATTACCAACAACTATTTCTTTGCATTTATTGCAGTTGCAGTTATATATTTATTTCTCATGTCTTTTGCATTTATGCAATTGTTGTTTTATTAAAGCACATTTTTAATAAGATACAGAGCAGTATACTTTGGTGAAAGCTTAAATGTGTAGTAATATTTTTCATATTTGACAATGTTTTTAACTTTTCAACCAACATACACAAACAATATAGAGAAAGCTAACTTTAAGCTTTCATCCTCATGCTAAGGACTTCATCAGTGTCCTTGGCATGAGGAAGAAAGCTTTAGGTTAGCTTTCTCAGTATTGCTTGTGCATGTTGGTTGAAAAGTTAAAAACATAGTCAAATATGAATACAAAGCACTAGTTCTTCCCCTTTAACACTTAAGAAAGGAAACCCATCTTTAGTATAAATGCAATTCCATTTCATTCTAAACAATGAATAACAAAAGAAAACAATGGAAGAAATAAGAATGATTTCTGAGAATGTAAATGAAGATTGACAATTGGATAGCAAAAAGGTGGGCTTGACAAAATAGGAGTTTCTATTTGCTCTTTTGTAATTCTTCATTATTAGTATCAGTATATCATTTTGTATTGTATAAAAGTATCGTTATAGATTAGTTCCACATAATAGATTGTATTTTTATGCTCCACCGCAATAAATTTGCTCTTTTCCATCCATCTGTACATGTGCCTGTCATACCTTGTTTTAAATTTTCCATGTAGATTCATTTTTAGATGTAATGATGGAACATCTTTGTTTCATAAACACATTTCTAGTTTCAGCATATCTTGTAATGTTAGTCTTAGAGGCTTTAGAGTTTAGAATAGACTGACTTAAGGAAATAAGCCAACCTAAGAAGAATCCATTGTGAACTACTGAAGGACCTTAATGTTGGTAACTAGGTCTGTATGTGCAGCTTGTCTTGTATTTCAGAATATTATGGCCAGACTTGTCCTTTGTGTATTGTAGACAGTTGCAACCAGACTTATATAGTCGTCAAGTGTGACTTGTACAGTTTGTCCGTTTGTTTCACTTGGTTGCAGCCTGACACACATATATATTCTATATATGAAGCTTGTATAACCTGGCCTGTACCTGTGTGCTGTTAAACCACATACACATGTACATTCATACCTATATATATATATTATATATATATATATATATATATATATATATATATATATATATATATATATATATATATATATATATACGCTCACTCACAAACATACACATGCACACTGCTTATGCTTTTTTGTCCCATTTGTAATTCACATCTCTGCACCATAACTTTTATTTGGTCTGTATTAGCAGATTTAAAATTCAACTTGTTCATTGTTTGTTTTGTTTTTTTTAGATGGTTACAGCCTGACTCATATGTAGATCCTAAGCAGTGTGAGATTGTATACAATAAGGAAGAACTGAAATGTAGCTGGCCTGCGCTTGTGACTGTCCTCACCAAAGACCAGTATGGACAAATTGTACATGTGCCAAATCTCAAGGTAAAATGATCTTACTTATTTGTTTCTTTTTCAGATATGTTACCTGATCATAATATCTGAGGAGTGCTACCAATATCTTGCAAACCCAGTCCTCCCATCTAACATTTTTAGCTATGGGAGCTAACTACTGTCTGGTCACATGTGTGGCAGAGTGATTACCTCTTGATGTAGGGATTGGTACACATATCCTTTGTGTACCTTAGTTACTACTTCCACTCATGCCAAGTAGCATCTCTCCTGTTGAGACTCCTTACAACCATCTTGGATGATATTTAACATTTGAGCAAGTAGAAGTTTCCTCTTTTCAGGGAGGTACATTCTATCAATATTTCCAACTTTTTCTTGTTCCTTTTGCACGCAAAATGTTTCTTTCTATTGTAGAATTACGACTTTGTCATAAACGTAGCTTTGTGTCTGTACTCACCTGCATGAGTCACTAGTGCAGCCTCTCAACTTGGGGCATTGGTAGTAGTATTAATAGCATTATTTAGTTGTGCAGGTAATATTTTTGCCTTAAAAAACTCGCGATTGCAGCAGTTTTCTTTAGATAAGTTATAGTCATAGTGACCACTTCATAGTTATTAAATGTGATGAGTCAGTGACTTTACCTTTATAAGCAGAAACTTGACCTTTCATACAGGTAAGTTTGCACCATATATTTATATTATAGTGTCCACTTTATAGTTAATGAAATTGATGCTTCAAAATCTTTACCTGTATAGGCTTCCATATGAGCCCTGTCTCAAAAGTAAGAGATGCTGCCAGGGCTTACAAGTGTGTGAATTGTGCAGTTCATGCTCTTGGAGAGCATAATGTGTGAGAACTCCCACAAATTATTTTGAAGTCCTGCATATAAAAATGTACTCTGCACAGTATAAAATTTTTCTTTAACTGTTAACCTATCAAGTGCTTGTCACAACACAAGTTGTGCTTTTGGAAGAGATCTCATAGCACTGTCTTACATCTCTGCACTTTGGCTAAACATGAATGGTTCTTTAATATAATAATGATTGTCACATTGGGTCTTGGAACAAGATTTTTGTCATAGTTTGAACCTTGCATTCATCAAGGAAGTTTTAGAAATGCATTTTTATAATACAGGCCACCTAGAAAACCCAGAATGGCTAATTCCCAAGATTGTTCATATTCAGATGAAGATTACATTCAGCAAATACTGGCTGATGATAGCAATATCAAGTCAGTGGAGCTGAAAAACTGTTACTGTAAATGTCAGTGAGTGATTTTGAACTCAAAAATGATATTTGAGTCAGATGTACATGATAGATAAACAAGACCAATGGCATGCCAGCCAACACCCTAATTAGCAGTGTTTCAAAATGAAATATGTAAAAGGCAAAATACCAAGCCCAATTAAAATATGGGCTATTTAAAAGTAGAGTGCAATTTTCATTTCTTCTCTCAGACAATTTAGCCCTGAGGGATGTTGTGCTACAAAACTATATAGCACTCTAAGGGTTAAGATAAATAAAACAAGAACATAAACAAATTTGAAAAGTAAGGATATTTATTTATCAAAATACCTCTCTGAACAAACAGACTCTGGCATTGATGGACCCTAATACGACATTATGGAACAGAGAAGAAATCTGGCATATTAGTCAGTAAAGCTCATGGTGAGCTCATGTTAATGGCAAATTTCATTTTGGAGCAGAGATATCCATTACTTGTGAGCTGTGGAAAATTAATGTTTCCCAACTTTTTCAAGCTGGTTAAGCTAGTTATGCACATTCCCCTTCATACAGCAGACTTTGGATTCTCAGCACAGATCAATAATCATACACAGATAAGGAACAGATCAAGCTCAGAAACAATCAACTAATTAATGCTTATACAACTAGAGGAGACATTTTTTTTATGGAATTTGATTTCAATATAGCTCTGACAGTGGTTCAGGAAGAAAGAGAGATGGATATCTAAGTGTTAGGTAAATACTGAACTGAGGCTGTTTCCCCCCACTTTTTTTTCCTACTCCCCACTTAATTTTGGTGACAGATGGGGAGCTCACCCCATTTAGATAAATCCTGGCAGCATCCCTAGTAAATACACACAATATATACTATGTTTGGACTGGAAGTCAGTGGACTTCAGTATTGGGAGCACAAGTTAACCAGAAGTGGAAGTGCAGAAATGCACCAAGAGATGAGGACACAGTTAGCATCAATGTTGATGTCACTTCTGTCAACAATTTCCTGTTCTGTGAGTATCATGAACTAGACTGCCAACTATTGTCCTGAAATATGAACTAATAGAAACAAAATTGTCATTTCGTCCCTTTGTTTTCAGTCGTATATGTACCTACTGAGATCAATCACAGGTGGGACCATTTACAGCAAGATGGAATGCAGTCTCACCAGTCCTGGATCTGAAGGCCCATGCAGTCTACACTCTTTCCATAGATTAGAATGGCTTGGACACACACTTACCCTCCCACATCTCTGATTCTGAATGTGCTATAAAATTGAAGAGAATTGCATTACTCCTCTTGGGTGGAAAAAATCATGGATGTTTAACTTGATAAATCTCACATGGAAACCCCAAAAGAAATAGGAAGCATCCATGAAAGCAGGCATTTCACCTGAATCCAGAGCTGTTGAACCTGCATATCTGGTTCATAGTAAACAAGCCCATTTGAACAAACAGCTATCCCTTTGAGTAGAAACAGGTAACTCCAGTCATGACACACTACTGTTACACAATCTCAGTCATGCTGCAGTATCATGGAAGAGAGAATAGAGGACGAGAGAAAGAACTCTCTGATCTTCTGTCAGAGTTTGGTTTCACATCCCCAAAAGTGCTGACTCTGTTCCCAAAGTAGAATTGATCATGGCTGCTAACCAGGTTGAATAAGGCACTGTTTGAATTGCTTCCAAGAACTTCATTGGTTGACCCCTCATGTAATACCTGCTTTCTAATTGTATTAGCTACAGCAGACAAGTCAGCATAATACATGCTTTGTTTGATGACCCCAGATACTTAGAGGTCCTATAGGATGGGTCTGTGTCACTCATGATGGGGTGCTTCTGGTGGCTGAGTGGTCTAAGGTGCTTGCCTTTATGGATCGCTCATATGTCATCTTGTGTTAAAGTCACCAAACCAAACCATTCATGACAGCCCCATCTTTCATTGCTGTTGTTAAAAACATGCTTCCATTCATAGGCAATCAGTCTCTCATGATGAAACCACCTTCAACCCTGGACCCTTTAACTCTGGATTATTTACAGCACCCAAGAAGAGTTTTGAAGTAGTACCTGAAAAGAACTGGGCTGGTATGAAGAAGGAGATACTGTCTGTTCTTTCCACTGAAAGAGAGAATAGATGATATCTCAGTACAGGATCTGTCATCCACGATAGATTGATTATATAGTCTGTATATGGAGAATTAACCCAGACTCAATTAACTTATTATGCATTTTGGCTTATAAAGTTAGGACAGTCACAAGTATTGCATTCAAGTGAAACTGTTCGCCTGCTGACATTATACAAGCCATGGAATGGAGGTCAGAATCATCTACTTCAGGGATCTTTCATCCCAGAAGACTCAGATAGACCTAGCAGGACCTGTTGTCACAATGCAACAGGTTACCTTCCCGATTGTGTGGCAGCTTGTTAAGAACATGGCCTGATTTTTGTAGGATTTGCAGGAGAGTCAATTTTTCATTTTCCTAAAGTGGTGACTCAGCATAAAGAGTCAGTACTCCAGCCGAGTTTTCAGTCATGAAGTTGACCGGGAATGATCTTTTCATGGTAAGGGTGTATAACTCCCTCCATCTCATACCTATTCTTCTAAGGTGTTACGATTGGGTAACATATTGAAGAAGAAAGCAATTTTTCTAGTAAAATTTGTTTCTTCAATAATACTTAACCGATCATAATACACATACTCCTTCCCATCCCCCCCAAAGCTACATCCTAATAGGAGAGCATGAATTCTGCTCCAGTGGTAACTGAGGTAAACACAGAATTTTGTACCAATCCCTATATCACTCTGTCTGAGTGGCATATGTGTGAACAGATGGCATTTAGGTCCCATAGCTACAATTTTAGCTGGGAGTGCAGGATTTGCATAGTGGTAGTACTTCTAAGGTTTTTCGATCAGGTATGTATTATTGTATAAAAAACATTTTGCTATAAAAATTGGTATCTCCCACTACCGTATTTCATGTAATTTTTCGTACAAAAAATTATATGTAAAATAAATCATTATCATTTTGTGATACTGACCGTGTACAAAAATAAAGGATCATACCCAAACAAGTTCTACAGAACACACGCTACTCAACAACCCAACGGTACAAATGTACAAAATAAACATATATTTCTGTCTCATTCTGCTCTCATCTCAAGAATCCAATTACTATAAAAATAAAAGTACTCAAAAAGATTTTTGTTTTGTTTTTAGGGAGAAAGAGAGAGAGAGCATAATGTCTCAGTGTGCAAGCCTTTCTTCATTTAGTGCATACTTCTTTGTAGCTGTTATGTTGTGTAATGTTGGCAAAATGATTAAGATGGCCTGAACATGTATGGGTATTTATTGGTAAATCGTATACAGCGATTAGACCAACAAGTCAGTCTCTGCTGTTTCTTTTCTGTCTGCTGTCAAAAAAAAAAAAGCAGAGACCTACTGCTCTTCAGGGAAATGAAAATCTGTCAATGTGCTATTGAGGACATTGTTCATACAGCAGATGTTGTAAAGACTAGTGATCATACACATTACTTGTTATTCGAACTCGCCAATAAAGATAACAATAGAGGGGTATATCGTAGAATAAATTTGTTACGTAATGTTAATTATATCCAAATCAAAACTATAAGAAACTAAGTACAATTTGTATTCTTACAGCAACAACCTCATTTTAAAGTACAGTAAAAAAAATGTAAATAACTTAAAAACATGTTTTAATTAATGCGTGCAAGCGTGTGTATATGTGTGAGAGAGAGAAATTTTGTCAATGTACAAGACCGTATTTATTCAGGGCAGTTTTTAATTGTAGCTTTTGCAAAGAGAAAAAAGACGATTTCCAGTTACCTGATAATCTTCATGTATTACGACACAACTATATTCCATTATCAATAAACACCTCTAAATCAACAATTCATTCTTGTTTTAATTACGATATACGTTGTTACAATAACCACATGGCTATGCAGTGTTATGGTTATTCCAGTTGAAACCAGTTAGAAGGCAAGATTTGAATACCCATACATGTTCAGGTCAAATCAGCAAGGCTGCGAGTAGGGAAATGAGGCTTTCTTTAGGGAAATGAAAATCTGTCAATGTGCTTTTGAGGACATTGTCCATACAGCAGCTGTTGTAAAGACCAGCAGTCATACACATTACTTGTTATTCGAACTCGCCAATAAAGATAACAATAGATGGGTATATAGTAGAATAGATTCGTAACAAAATGTTAATTATATCCAAGTCAAAACAGTACAGGCACTTAAAAGAGTGTATATGTACAAATCGATTTTACAGAGTCTGTGACTTTCAGATTGATGATAGAAAGAAATGACAAGGTTTTTATAATTTATTTATGTGCGACTATAATGAAACAATAAGACTAGTTCATCATTGGTCTGTGGTCTTCACTTTAGCATGTACTCAGGTATAATTTTTGCTGGATAAGAAAACATCACTGGGCTTTCGAACTCATTTTAAAACGCATTTGGTGTTTTGTTACGGTGGCAGACTTAATAAGAAGAACTAATTAGTGATAATTAAGGATTATGTTCTGTGAAGGCCTTTGTCCAGTTAATAACACCAGTAGATATTGTAATGACAATGTGAGAGCTTATGCATCAATCATTATATTTTCTCAGCAACAATTCATTATTAATTTTTGTAAAAACAAAATGGCTATGTGGTATTTTCAATTTTTTTTGCAAACGTAAGTCTTCTTAGTAGAAATGTTATGTCGGATAATTTAAAGGATTTTTCGAAAAATACAAAGTGATATGTACGAAAAAATATGATACATTTAAATAATTTTTAGATTTTTTTACTGAATTGTGTACGAAATATTAAAGGATACAAAAAAATATATGAAATACGATAACTACAAATTTTAAAGCTTTAAAATATAATACAGTGATTTGTTTATATTTCCAAATTTGTATAGTATTGATGAAATTCCTGTATATGAATTGTCAAGTTTCCTGAAAGTATGGTGCCAAAACCAGTCTAATAATTATAATACTTAGTATCATTTGATTATAGAAATGGGTTTAATTATGTAGCCATTGGCTAATATTTCCACATGCAATATCAGCTCACATAAATAAAGAATCATTTCATTATTACTGTGTTTATACTCAAACACAAGAGAAAGGGGAGCTACAGCAGTTCATTTAGTAGAGCATGGAACTTGTGATCCAAGGATTACCTGCCCAGGCCAGACCTGGTTATATGCTTCAGTGTGTCCATGGAAAATGCATTTATCTCACATTTACTTGGTCTGATACCAATGATGTGTTTAAGTATCTAAAAACCAGCCAACCAACCAACCAACTTAAATGATCTTACATATTGAGTAACTTGTTGCAAAGAAAAAGGAAACTTCGTACCAGAGAAGTAACCAAACATTAAAGTTGCAAAATGTACTTATTCTATGTCCATCTTGTAGGTATACTGCAGTAGACTTTCTTTTTGAGGTTTAATATTGTCTTCGTATGTCTTCTTTGTTGCCATTATCTTTGAAGAGGACTGATCTTGTGAGGTATTTTACAGTGCTCAAATCCTTGTACATAGGTGTCTGTGCAATACCAGGCAACACTTCTTTTGACATTTCAGATGAAGACTTGAAGCTTTATATACAACTAGTGTTGGTTTATATAGTAGCATAATGATCTTGGAATTTGAATCCACCCTATTGGGCAGAATTTGGGTATGGAGTAAGGAGACAGGGAGGTCTATTGAATTTGTGAAATAGCATGATAATAACTTTCCTTCCCTGTTGATTCTGAACCTATTGGTTCTGAGGTAAATAACTTGTTGAGCATTTAGGTTTTAAATTATATGGGATAATGTTAAAGACCAAAAATTATAATTTATGTTTAAGGACAATATTATTTTTCATTGAAGGAATGTGTTAATGTTCATTATTGCATTTTTTGCAGGTGGAAGTGAAAGCAGTGCCAGTAGATACGGATACATTAGGAGATGAGTACAAGAGAATGCGCCGCTTGAGTCGGCCAGATGAAGGCAGTTTGACCTTTGGGGGTCATCCACTGCCAAATCTAGACACACCTTATGAAGTTACAATAAAAGACAGAAAGGATGCCTTCCATGCCATTTCTATGATGAAGGTTAGTGCATGTCAATTAATCTTCAAGCATGCACCATTACATGTATTTAAATTTGATTTCCTTTTGAGCAACAGACATAAACTGCATATAAAATGAGTTGTCTTTTGTAAAAAAAAAAAGTTTGGTTATGTAAGGATTTGGGAACCATTATTAAGGTTATTGAGCAGGTCATTTGATTCAGTCTTCCTATTCAGCATCTGTGAATCATTTATATTAGCTCACCTGACTGTAAGGCCCAATGTGCATATGTTATCTTCCAGCATTTGCTGTTTTGAACTTCTCAAGAAATGAACTGATTTTCAGTATGGCAAGGAACATTCTGGCATGAAGGCTATTGTAACTTGTACAAATCATACCGAATGCCACCACTTCTGCAGCTGGAAAGTGGCCTTATTAGATTGGAGACCTTTTTTGTGGGGGATCACACAGCTTTGAGTAATACAATTTGCAATTATTACATGAGATGCTCACTATTTCCATAGGAAGTGAGCTTGTCACTGACTCAGTCTTTATTTTTTTTTTAAATCAAGTACACTTGTTTTATATGTGTGCTCCTCACAAGCTCCCAATTATGTTAGTTGGTAACCTTTGAGTTGTCCCCATGTGGCTGAAAGTTTATATGGGATTACCCATAGGTCTGTGATGTTGTTTTTCTGCAAAAAAAAATCAAAAAGAATTTGGATGTAAAATTTTATTTAAATATATTTTGGAACTGGGGTTTGTCTTTTTTCCTGTAATTTTTGCTGGTACTTGTCAGGGTTCTTGGTCTGGGTTCTTCTGTGTTTATGTTTGTTTGCATGTCTGGATAGTTAGATGATAAGGAAAACTTTGTAGTATTCATGTTCATGTTTCCCCATAGTCTGTGTGTTTGTCTGTCCATATTCTGCTAGCTCGGTTTTCTCAGGCTTATCCATAGGCCTGTCTGCATTGCATAGCACCCAGTGGCATAGCTAAATGGTATCTACACCTGGTACTTCTCAAGTTTCGCAGATCCCTGGCCGCGTCTGTATTTCTTTTTGTCCCTAAGTTGCTAAAGTTATAATCTATATTAGCCTGTGACTTATCCCTTTCATGTATAGTGATGGTTAGTTAATTATTTTGTTAATTTTGCATGAATCAGATTAGTTGGTGGGTGATGTGGATATCATGTCTTTCTATTAAGCATTCAGTTCCTTCTAGAGAAGGAAACTTCTCCTCTACTGAAACAGACATGTAAGAGAGGGACATTCAGTACACACACAGTCGTTGCCACCCCCGAAGTAGGGAGAATACCTGGAACCCATCCCCATCAGTGGTCCTTCCTCAGTACAGGAGATGTTTTAATAATTATTAGTTAGTCATTATGTACATATATGTCTTTTTGTTTTTTCCGATATGATGACTTATCCACATCGGATCATGGTTTTTGTAATAAAATCTATTACTTCAGCTAATATTTCTTCATTGGGTATCCTATCCATACAGAGTAAATTATTGTATGATATCACCCTTTTTGACTTAATAAATTCTTTATGATGTGGCGTTCCATTTTGTTAGCATTACATTGTGTCATTAAATTTTTTTTTGTTGTAAAATTCCCTCCTTTATTGTATAGGGGATATTTTGGCATAATTCTGATAATATACCTCCTAAGTGCTACTTCATCAGTTAACCAGACACCATACAAATACTTTTGTAGCATACTCTGGATCTTCATGGATTTAACCCACGCCCATTTCTTCCATACCTCAGTCCAATGATTATTTCTCCATTGAACTTTTATAATGGTGCCGTTGATATATTCCTTTCTTATAATATTATATACTTTTCTGTCATATTTTTTGAAACCATATTTTCTGGGCCCCAAGTAGCCAAGTGGTCTAAAGTGCTCACTGTTACGGATCATTGCCATCTCACCTCTATCGGCGTGGATTCGAGTCTCGGATTCAGCCAATGTGGGTATGTGAGAAAGCTTGCCAGTAGCTTCTCGTGGGTCAGTGGTTCTTTCCAGGGTTTTCCCATGTTCTTCTTCCACTATTAATACTGGCCACCATGTTTAGCCTATCTTGTGCTGAAAAATGGCGTTAAACCCTACAACAACAACAACCATATTTTCTTTATCTCTCTATACTTAATAAATATTTGTTTGATATTCAAATATTTCCTTGGAGCTTCTTTTAGTCTTGTTAACTTGTTGTTTCTGTAGATGTCCAGTTTGTTTTTTAAAGTGAGCCTCATCCATTATATGTATAGAGCTTCCCAGACATACTCAGGAGTTCCCTTTAATTTCCTGAATCTGTTGATAATGTTAGCAGTCTTCTTGTATTTTAGGGCTGGTACGTTTATGCTCCCCCCCCCCCCTTTGTGCATTTTAAATATTCTTTGGGTAGGTAATGTAGTTTACCATTCCATATGTAATTTTTTATGGTCATATCTAATTTGTCCTGTGTTCTTTCCATTATGCTTAGTGGCGTTAGTGCCCAGGTTGCTATGTTTTGCTCAATTTATTCCCTGATGTTTTTATAGTTTCTAATGTGGCATTTTTCCCAAAGGTGATTCCTAGGGCTTTGACCTTCTCTTTTATTAGGTGGGGAGGAAGTCCTGGGTGATTTCCTCTCCAGTTTCCTATTAACTCATTTACCCCTGGAGGGTTTTGTTGTTTTCGCCTGAAATGCGAGTAGGAAACACATTTTGGGGGCTATTTCTGAATACATCCTAATACAACAATTTCCAAGAGATTTCCAGTTAACCTAATGCCTAGTTGTGTTAGAAACATCATTTTTCATTGGCTATTTCACTCGCGCATGAGCAAAAGGGTAAAAGTTTGAGTTCTTTTTTTTAATGCTTAACAGACCCATCATTTTCATATCGAGACCACTCTTTATTCCAAATGCCTATCTTATCCTACTTTTTGCAAAGGTTCGCCTGTCTGTGTGCAGTTTAGATTGGTCTGCCTTAGATCTGAGGCCAAAAAGTTTAAAATCTGGACACAAAATCAGATTCCAGCCACAGGCGAATTTTTAGTGGAAAAATATTGGGTACAAAAAATTATGTTTTCCCCTCTGTATTTTGTAGTGCAACTAGAACATCTAGATTATTTGGTATCATTGTAGAGCTACATCTGTCTACCTTTCTATAATACCACCCATTTTAGTGTATCATACATGACCTTGATGCTACAGAGCTCGGAAGTAGGCTACTACCTTCTGACACATAAACGAGGTGCCAAGGGTTAATGAGATAACAAGGGTTTTAGAAATTTTTTACAAATTGTCAGGGAATGGCTAAATTTGTAATTTATGTGCAGTGTCGATGTACAAGTGATTAAATACAAAAAGGAATATTCACATTTGGTGATAATCAAAATGCACCCATTAGCTCATAACCCTTGGAGGATTTTGTCGTTTTCGCCTGAAATGTGAGTAGGAAACACATTTTGGGGGTTATTTCAAATACATCCTAATACATCGATTTCCAAGAGATTTCTGGTTAACCTAATGCCTAGTTGTGTTAGAAACATCGTTTTTCATTGGCTATTTTACTCGCGCATGAGCAGAAGGGTAAAAGCTGGAGTTCTTTTTTTTTTTGTTTGCTTAACAGACCCATCACTTTCGTATTGAGACCACTCTTTATTCCAAATGCCCATCTTATTCTACTTTTTACAATGTTTCACCTGTCAGTGTGCAGTTCAGACTGGTGTGCCTTAGATCTGAGGCCAAAAAGTCTAAAATCCAGACACAAAATTGGATTCTGACCATGGGCGAATTTTTAGTGGAAAAATGTTGGGTCCAAAAAATTACGTTTTTCCTTCTGTATTTTGTAGTACAACTAGAACATCCAGATTATTTGGTATCATTGTAGAGCTACATCTGTCTACCTTTCTATAATACCACCCACTTCAGTGTATCATACATGACCTTGACGCTACAGAGCTCAGAAGTAGGCTACTACCTCCTGATGCGTAAACAAGGCGCCAGGGGTTAATGAGTTAATAGTATTTCCATTTTATCATGAGTTATTCTCAACCCTGAATATTTTCCAAAGTTCTCAAATTCTTTTTGGAGATGTTTAAAAAATATTGAGTCGGCTATGAAATTCATAGTCATCTGCATGCTCTATCATTTTCAGTTCTTACTTCCAGTTTTGTATAGGAATCCCTGTTATGTTACTATTGTCTCTGATTTTGGAGCACAGGACTTATATTGCTATTATGTATACTGTCGCACCGATCTATGTCAAACATTTTGGTTGTTGCAGCATTGTCCTGCACCTTTGAAAAGATTTTGGTGTGCAAAATTTTAATCCTTCTTCAGAAATTTTCTCTGAAACCAAATTTTTCTAATACCATATTGGTGTAGTTATGCCCAAGTCTGTCAAAGGCCTTTTTCTGATTGAATAGTGTCATTCATCCTTTAGATTCTGGTATCGTTAAATAGTCAATTGTAATTTTAATAGTTAAATACTATTCAGTATATCCCTCCCTTCTCTCCCATAACTCTGATTTTCATTTATAATTATGGGCACCCCTTCTTTGACTCTTCTAGCAAGGATTTTACTTAAAGTTTTATAGTCAACTTTCAGCAGTGAAATTCGTCTCCAGTTTTTCAAATCTTCATTTTCATTTTTTATTGGTAACTAAATATATCACAGAACACTAACTTTTTTAATGTAACTTCCTGAAAATCAAATGCTAACTTTTAGGCTTATGAGAACTACTCATTTGAGGAGCTCCGCTTTGCTGCGCCTTCTGTGCCACGACCCATAGAGAACATGTTGGTACGTGATAATGAAGATGGAACATTCAGTTCCAGCTGGACACCTGGCAGTATTGGTTTCTACAGTATACATGTCTGCATTGATGGATTTGATACTGGTATGTACACTAAGCAAAACAAGCTACAGCTCATTTTGGTCATTTATGCTTGCCTTTGTTTACTCTTGTATAAAATTTAGATATTACAGCAACTAATAACATAATATTAGGACAGTTCATAAGTGATGATGTTAGCTTTGGATATTTTAGGCATAAGGGGATATCGTACCATTGTCATTCACAGAAGAATTTTCTTAGTTGTTTTAGTTGCATTTTCAGCCAGACAGGTAAATTAAAAGTTGTATTTCCATGCATGATAGTTTATTGAAAGAATATGTAAAAGAAAGAAATAAAGAAAAGAACACCATTAATCAGTATATAACAATTTGTCAGCATTAAAGGCAAGCCTTTCCTACTTCTCCCTCCTCATTTCATTGTTGGTTTTGGCTTGGTTAAGTAGTTTTTTGGGGGCAGGAAATAGTAGAGATACTCTAATCTTCTGTGTCCTTGAGATACTTTCCTTAACTTCTGTCATCTGAGATCTCATGGATTTATCAATAATTTCACATATTTTGACTGTTTCTGCATCTACATGTTTTGTTGGTGTCTCTTCAGTCTCAGTCAATGCAGAGCTTAGTTTCAAATGCTTTTGCCTTGCACCAATGTTGGTACCATTCCCAGCATCATATGTCTCAAACCAAATTTAACCACACAGTATCAAATGTCTGAACCAAATATATGCACCTAGCATGACGTGTCTCAACTAAATTAATACACCCAGCATCATATGTTTCAACCAAATTTATGCATTTCCTTCTAGGTTAAACATCTTGATAAAAACTGTATGCTGGTGTCTGCCTTGATGGCTGATTACCATATATTTTTTGAAAGTTGCTTCAATACGTGCTTTGCTAATTCAAAATATATCAGTCCTTGCTGAGGATGCAAACTTTCTTAATTAAACTGTTTGGATCAATTCAACATTGTTGAAGTGATTTTCATTCACATGTCAATGACAACAGTGTGGATAAATTAAATGAAGATTATGTGACATGAATGGAAACAAAAGGGGGGAAATTGGGTCATATTAGTTTCATCCAGTTAAGGTATTGTAGTGACTTCTTACCTGAAACATGCTCAAGATATGCAGCCACATCTTCCTGTTTTCTTATTGTGGACAACAAATTATTCTTCTCCTAATGCATGATTGTTTTTACATATCATATAACCTACCAAACATATATCAGCTATGAAAAATTCTACAGAATTGCTGTCTTGGCATAATTTGTTTAATGTGTGTATATCATTGGATGTGAATCATCAACTGTTAAAATATTTTACTGGACAGTATGCAATAGACATCAAATGCAAATAACATGAAATACAGTTTTTGAGGTTCAGATTGTAAGAATTAATTCCATAAGAGTCACGTCATGTCCTTTAAAATTATTAAACAGTACAAAATTGTCTTGAGAGGCAACCCTTTCTGCCAAAAAGTGGTCTCGTACGACAGGTGATCTATCATCACAAATTTGTTCAAGATCAGTTTTCAAGAGAGCTTAAGAAGGAAAATACCCACAGTTACTGTAAATGCATTTTATTCTTTTTTTCATAGTTTTTGTTAAAATATTGTATTCTTTCATCTCAATTTTATATAGCATTTATATGTATCATAAAAAGATTCACATTTATATTTAAAGATTATATGTACATGTATTAGCATATGAATTGCAAAGTTAACTATGGTAATATTTTTTATCTTGTCCATAGGTTAACTTGACATGTCTATACTTTTCAGACTCACTTCCAATGTAGCACAAGAATGACACAGTTAGCTATGATAACACTTACTCATCCTGTGTAGAAATTCGTTTTTATCAGGTCAGGCTTTGGGTACGTAGGGAACATATATGTACCATGAATGAAAAAAAAGATGGAATTAACCTATCCAGAAACAAAAATGAATTTTTTCAGAGACAAAACCAAAGGATTAATTCGCCTATGACATAAAGAGATTAACACGATAAACAAAGGGTGTAAACAACTGCATTACAGTGAACAGATTAAGGCTTGATATGTGCATTTTAATTGCTGTAACATTAAAAGAGCAACAAACATGAATCTGGAAAACAATAATCACTTATTAAAGACAAAGACAAAGACCTCATTCATTCCAGGCATTATGGATTGACTCCAAGCTCAAATGGGGTTTTAGACGACTTTGGCAATAAAGTTGTGGTTAGTGACATTTACTTTAGTCTGGTTCACAGTCTGTAGCATATGATGCTACTGCATGACCTGTAGGTTTAAAAAAACAACAGCTTTCATTTTGTTTAGAACAAACCCTCCTAAGCGGTCTTGTTTACAAAGGATGAAATGAAAAAGGTCATCATGTTTGTCTCCATTCCTTCACTGTAATTGTTCATAGCAGCATTGTTTGTATTCTGCCTAGAAACCCTCCTGACTGGTCATGGTTAGAAAGGATTACATAAATGTAACTGGTGTTTATCTGTATTTGTGATGCAGTCATTCAGAGCAATGTATAACTGCTTATTTTGCCTAAAAGTTATGATCACCGGTTGCATTCTGCAGTTCCTCAATCATGACGGAGCATTTATATACCAGTAATAAAATTGATTTATATATTATGATTGTTGCTGTAAATGACTGATGGTCAATCATAGCAGAGTTTGCCCAATACAGGGTTTACTAAATGCAGAAACTTAAACTCATTATTCTTAGATCAGGTGACTGGGCTTGTACAGAGTGAAAAACATCATGAACATTGATAATGTCTCCTTTTTTTCTCACCCATTACAAGGTGAAATATACAAAGTAGAAGTGAAGGAACCTCCCCAGGGTATGACCCCACCCTCACAGCTTGGAAGGAAGTCTCAGCGTAAACAGGTCAGTATTAGAATCTGTATTTAAAACAGTTCTTAACCTTTTTGGGTGCTGACCCAGATAACGTTTGTGGGGTTAGCCTCACCTCCCATCAATTGCTCAAAACCACTTGGGTAGGATATTTCAAAATATTATGGTTGATCTTGGAGACCCACTCAAAACCATAGCAACCCAGTTTTGGGTCATGTCCCATGGGTTAAGAACCACTGCTGTAAGTAAACAAAGGTGATACTTTTTCCGTTACTTCCCCTGAATGTCCCCTGCTTATATGGCACAGAGGCATTAATATACGATTCAGATAAAGTTTTTGTCACACCAAAAGTTTAAGTTATATATAAAATGTTTTTAAAAGTATTTTATTTGGCACAATATAGAACATTCTCACCATTGTTTTAGAAATATAGATTAACATCAAGCTCCTGATGCATATACATAAATTGATTTCTCCCCTCCCCCCATGTTGTTATGGTTTTAGGGTTTCTAGCAATTGCTGTGTCCTTCTGTCTGTCTGTCTATAATCTGAATGTCTTTTTACCTTCCCAGTATGTAATATGCAGGTATATAGTCTTCATTTCTGGGGCATCCTTGCAAACTGTTAATGGTATTAATATTAACACCCAAGCAGAAAAATACATTCCGAGACATGAATCAGTTGCATATATATGTGAACAAACAGTATGAGTTCTCAAGCTGGAACTGCTTTTTTTATGTGTTCGAACAGTATGAAGAATCTGCTGCCACTGATAGACGGATTCAAGTTGTGTGATTTGATATTCGCGATGCATTTCAGGAACACAGTACAGTAGTCCCCCTCTTGAACAGCCCCCCTGACCAGCAGCCATCTGCTCCTTATGGCCAGAATCAGACAGCACCGACGAGTTTGTGTTCAAAAGTACCCCTCATGAAAGGCCATCCCGCTAACGTGGCCAGCATATTAGTGCAAAAATATAAAATTTACCCCTCACAAGCGGCCACATTTTATTTTGTAATAGGTATCCAGAACCAATTTTATTCATAACGTGTGTTAAGTAATCCGATTTCTGTTTCCTGATGTCAGGTTTTCGTTACTGAAAGAAGTGTTGACTAAAGTACATGTACCACTAAGGTTAATATTATATCATTTACACCTCATGAGAAGCCACATTTATTCCATAAAGCCGAGAAAGACTCAAATTTTAATCCATACAAAAAGGTAAGTACACGTAATCCGATTAGCCTTACTGCTGTGTTATCATGAGATGTCCGGTTTAGTCGCTCTGATAATTGTTAAGATTACAATTATTGAACAGTAATAACAGCTGAGAAGTGTTGGCATTGATGACAATACACAAGTCAGTGGGAAAATAGTTTGATAGCCTTTATGGCTTCCCTTAGTAAGATGTTGAGCTTGTTCACTTTCATAATTAGTGGCTATTGCTACTGACAATAACTGTCAAGATTACAAATCCTAACGGCGCGAGGTGCTATTGTTCAGATCAAATCTGCTTACATATCGAAGCCGTTTTGGCTTCTCTCACTTAGTGTAAAGAAATGTAAACACAAATAGGGTACCAGACTGTGACTAATGAATCATGTGACAAGATCGCTGCCTTTAAAAAACACATGGCATTTTGTTTAAATGCAGAAAAGTTGTTTTATCAGTCTTGTAGTTGGCAACACTGATGATTAAAACCGGACGTAATTGTCAAGATCATAACAGGGTCAGCATAGTCTAAAAATAGATTTTTGCAGACACACACACAGAGAAATTAGCCTTGAACAAAATAGTGTACCAGACAAAGACCAAAAAATCATGTGACAACACATTACTTTACGAAGAAGGCATTTCGTCCGCTCTGCAAAAGTTTTGTCTGCATAATTAAATCGCATACAGTTTTAGCAACATCAGAATAAATCATTACCAAACATTAACATGTCATCACGTAAATGGAGACGATTATTTTAGAAAAAAGTCAGTTATTCTACTCGATGACATTGGGTGAGGTGGGGAGGGGGAACTTGCCGAACGATTTTAGGTAGAAAAGACTCTAATAAAACAATTTTATGTTGAAAAGACTCAAATAAACAACATCGTAACCGATAAGGAGGTTATTCAGCAGCAGTGGGAAAATGGAGCAAATGGAAAGAGAATTATGTATGTACCAATATTTAAAATGACGTTTTTGAATGGTTTTGCAATGTGCATGACAACAACACCCGCTTGCATATCACGCTTACGCCAAGAATAAGAACTATTAATGCATATTCAGTTGAAATGAGTCTATTATTATAACAAGAAGAACCTTTCAATAATTAATGTTACTTTCAGATATTAAATGCTTTGAAGAAAGTAGCTTTCTTACTGCGTACATTACATATACTTCTCACAGAAAATTTATTCCCCCTCTGGAAAGGCTACCCGTCTTATAAGGCCACTTTCCCGGTGCAAAAGGGGTGGTTGTATAAGAGGGGGACTACTGTATACACGTAGAGCAAGGGGTTTACTGTACTTAGAATTTGCTGCATTTAATATTTTTTATCTTAACATGGAACAGAAAAGTGTTGCAAAATAGTATATAAATAAGGAGTGCTGTATCATAAAGTCCTTGCATAAATAGTACAGTAATTGAAAGTGCTGCACCATAAAGTCCTTGCATAAGTAGTACAGTAATTGAAAGTGCTGCACCATAAAGTCTTTGCATAAGTAGTACAGTAATTGAAAATGCTGCACCATAAGGTCCTTGCCTAAGTAACATAAAAATAGGGTGCTGCACCGTGAAGTCCTTGCATAACATAAAAATAGAGAGTGCTGCACCATTTGGTTGTTGCATAACTATCTTAGTACAAAAATAGCGCAGGACCATGTGGTATTTTCAGTTGAGTCTTCACATAATCAGTGTGATTTTTCTCTGTCAAATACTTCAGTCAATCACATTAACGTTATGGAAAACCTCAGTTACCTCTGAATCCAGTCCTCCCAGAGAGATGGAAAAAAATTTCTTTCCTTCGATAAATCCTATTGAGATAGTTAAGTAACTCTTGCAGATCACCTCCACTTTGCCCTGCTAGGTGGCCACCCCTATCCGAAATGTATAACAGTTTAAACTTTTGTTCAAACTGTTAACAGTGCCTCCTAGAATGCGTTGCAATTTTTCATAATGTTAGACTATCAAACATTTCTTTTCAGTGGTGTGGCAAATCAGAAAGCTGATACACATGTTGTATATACAGTATAGATGCCATTTCAAGTGAATTTATTCATATTTGTTTATATTTATTGCTGTTTGTTACTGTCCATGTGATATATATCAATAACACTTGCATGTAGTTTTCACTGGTGTATTTGTATTGTGCTTTGGTCTATTATACATTTCTCATAGTTCATGATGGTATTGCAAGTTTTCCTAATTGAATAGTTTGTTGTTTGCACCTGTTTTTTCTCTCTATCATTTCAGCAGTGTCAAGTAAGTGCAAGAAATGCAGGTGCTGTTAAGTCTGGGAGGATCGTCATGAAGCATGCCTTGCCTGCACAAAACTATACATTATCACACGCATGCAGCATGTCTTCTTTGAACAGGAGACATTTGGCCCAGTGTCTTAAAATGTTAGTTGAAGAGCTGAGAGCAGAGAGCACATTTGAAATCATCCAAACATGATAGGTTAACAATCAGTAACAGATTTCAATATGGACATTGTGATGCCACCCGCACTACTGGCAAAGATTTCTAGAACGTTACCTATGGTAACAATTACTTCTGATCCCATCGATGCTACAGCAAGTGATCCCACACAAGATATATTGGAACTGCAAATAATACACATAATAATACAAACTCTGTCTTCAAGGTTGTTGATTAGTAATTTGGAGAAAGCAGACAGTTTTCAACCAAGTTTGCCAGCCCATTGGGCACAAGTCCCCACCCCCAATTCACATGGACTTAATGCCATCAAAACTGGGCATTGGGGATGAAATTACAACTGTGCCTGCCAGCTGGGCCCACAAATCATATACCATATGCATTATGCTGTATGGATAATCACACAAGATATATTGGAACTGCAAATAATACACATAATAATCCAAACTCGGTCTTCAAGGTTGTTGATTAGTAATTTGGAGAAAACAGACAGTTTTCAACCAAGTTTGCCAGCCCACTGGGCACAAGTCCCCACCCCCAATTCACATGGACTTAGTGCCATCAAAACTGGGCAGGGGGGATGAAATTACAACTGTGCCTGCCAGCTGGGCCCACAAATCATATACCATATGCATTATGCTGTATGGATAATCATTTTATGTGATTTTGGCAGGTGGGACTGATCTTTTCAGGCTGGCGAAATACTTGACAGTTCCAATTGCAGTGGCTGACTATGCCCAGCAAACTGCATTGACCAGCTGGCCAGCCAGATGGACCAACCATATCCATGATGCCTATACATGATGCATCATAATTTTTCTGCCTTTTCAGCCCTACCTGACCGATTGCCACAGACAAACATCCGAGCTGGACTACACTCTGTGCTGGACATGACACTGCCAGTTCGACCAGAATTTTCGACCATTAGGGCCAGTATTATGCATAGTGACAACACAACATCACTACCAAATGGAATGTTATATCAATTTACACAGATCATACAGGAGGTGGACAATGCTCTTGCCACCAAGGGGGACAACACATACCAAAACATTCTGAATGAACAACAGAAAGAGCTGCAACAGAAGAGAGCAACAAAATTTTGCCTCTGTTCTTTTCTAGCAGTAAGTGCAACATGAAAGATCAAGGCCTAAGGGGATCTTGATGAAGATAAACATCTTTTCTTCAAAATTTTACTGCATTCAAGAAAGACTGCAAATTACTGGGTGTCTGTTGGATAAGATTCATTGCTCCAGGAACTTAAAGACCTCAGGATTTTTTGGCCAGGAATTTCCTCAACCTACTATGTTACAACTGATGCTTACCACTTGAATGTGATTAATCAAAATAAAGACTTGACTGCATTTAGCATGACTGCTTCCCTCCATTATAAGGTTGATAGACAAGTGTTTCATACCACATCTGAGTTAGTCAGGAATGTTTTCTCAGCTCCCTCCCTACTAGACTTGGAACCTCTGTCAATTTTGCAGTTGAGAATGCTGGGAGTGGCCACACCAGTGAATTGGTATATCATATTGCCAAGATAATCGACAGAGTGGCTGGGGAGAAATTCAGGAATGTATTTCTGAGATTATTGAGAGGCAGATACATATTTCAGTATTAGTAGCTGAAACTACAGCTTCAATTGTGTCATAGCAGATGTGGATGAAACTACTGGCTTGAGTATTTCAAAGCAAATGTGGATGAAAGCACAGACTTGGTTGTTTCCAAGCAAATGTGGATGAAAGCACAGACTTGATTGTTTCCAAGCAAATGTGGATGAAAGCACAGACTTGATTGTTTCCAAGCAAATGTGGATGAAAGCGCAGACTTAATTGTTTCCAAGCAAATGTGGAGGAAAGCACAGACTTGATTGTTTCCAAGCAAATGTGGATGAAAACACAGACTTAATTGTTTCCAAGCAAATGTGGAGGAAAGCACAGCTTGATTGTTTTAAAGCAAATGTGGGTGAAAGCACAGACTTGATTGTTTCAAAGCAAATGTGGATGAAACTAGACTTGAGTGTTCCAAAATAGATGACAATTGCTAGACTGTTGAGCACTATTTTATACCTGACACATATTTCTTATACTTTTTTAGAAAAATTACTACCAGTGATTCCAAGTCAGATGCATTGGTCTTGTAATACCACATTGAAAAGTTTTTGCAGAAGTGGATTTGCCCATAAGTAAACTAAAATACTTTGGTGGTAATGGTGCTGTAGTAATGGTTGGTCAGCTTAATGGGGTTGCTACAAGAATCAAGAAAAAAATCTCCCATTATAAGTATACACTTCATGGTCCATCATTCAATCCATGTACATCTCAAGCTGCAAAGACTTTAGCCTACCTCAGAGGTTTTGACAAAGTTTTGATGGTATTTCGCTATTATTTTGGGGCTAGTGAACCTATAAACAGATAACATGAGCTTACTAAAATCCAGCAGTTACCAAATGATCCAAAAGTTAAAACTATCTTGGGATATGTTGGATTGCTTTTATGAAGCTGTGCATGCAGTGTACAGAACCAGGACATGTCTTTTACACATAAGCAATAGCCAGGTGCAGGATACCACAGGAAACTCTCCCACACAAGTATAAAGGCATAATCTTTGGTTGTGCTGCCATCATGTTAGGAGTAGTTCATCCTTTCAGTAGAATTCATTATAGTCCTTCAAGGTGACATGAGTAGATGTTCGATGCTCAAGCATAGCCCCCTCCTCTTACCTAATATTAATGTGAGCGGATAATGTATTTGATGGAGAAAGCAAATGTTTTTAGAAAATTGTTTCTCCAATAATATGCACTGGAACACATTACTATTAATCTCTCTCACCCTTCGGTGCATATGAAAGAATCCTGTTATTGGTTTTGCTCAAATTTACCATGGTTAACATCAGCGATACCGGTGGTCACCTAGCATAGGGCAAGGGAAGTTAATCTGTAAGACTTACTTCCCTGCATCTATATGATATATTAACAAAAAGACTTATTTTATGTTTCATTGAGGGCTGGATTTGGAGGTAGATTAGGTTATTCCCTAACGTTAATCTAATTAGGTAAGTATTGTTAGAGAAACAAAATTTATTCAGAAATTTACTTTCTCCTGTAAATGACTCAAATACTTATGGATTTACCGATCCATATATTTCTTTTTCAGATGAGAAAATTTATAGGGAAGTACAGTGCAGGATTGCGTATTAGGACCAATCCTTCGCTGCAGAGTGAACAAATAGGAGTGATCAAACCTGAGGGAATTCTATCCTTTGTAGATGAGGTAACCATCAAATTTTAGTATGCCATTTTTTTTCAAACAGGATATTTCAGATTGACTTTTATGTGGAGATTGACTTTCTTGTGGAGGTATCAGTTTCTGTGAAAAAATCAAGTGTATAATATTTAACATAAGAAGAAAAGAAAGCATTCAAGACATCCACAAACTTAAATATCAATAAAGATGTAACTTTTTATGAATCCTTGAAAATTGATACCCATGAAAATAACAGAATCATAGTATTTTGTTTCAGTATAGCATATTTTTTTATCACACATGGCTGCCATGTGGTGATTCAGAAAATCATATACTTGGAGTATTCTGAAGTGTTAGTGTAGATTTGATTGAGGGTGCCAATGCTTAATTTCCATAGAGAGTGAAGAACGTGCTTTCAGGTACTGAATCTGTGGTACAGGTGACTTACACTTTCAACAGCAATATTAAAGATGCCTTTTTTATATCCAGTGTTTGTTCAGAGTGGTGTGTACCTATTTGTGTATATATGGTTTATTCCATGGTTAGTGATTTTTTTTCTCTAAAATCCAGACCACTAATCATTTGGAGCAATGAAAATTATTGCAGGTGGCTATCTTAAAAATTAAAAAGTGGACTTGAGTTGGGATTTTGTTTAATTTAATTAATCTATTTATTATGTAAATTGAGTACCTATCAACAGCTTGCACTTCATGAGATATAGTAAATGCTCACAGTGCAAATAGACACTCATTCACTCATCAAGTAAACTACTGTGATTATTGTCAAAAGTCTCAGTGCATGTAGAATTAGCCTGATGTACTGCCCAACAAGCACTGATTTCATTACTGATGATAAGTAGTCTAAGTTTTAAACAGTTGGAAGGTCATGTTTATGGATTTAACAAATAGTTCAGAATTATACCAAACATTGTGCTTCTAATGTTTATTTTTTTATTCATATATATTCAGTGCAGGGTGCCATGGATTTGCAAGTATTTGCAAGGCATGCAGCCGCCAGTGAAATAGGAGAAATTAAATGATGACAAGAGAGAGAGAATGAGTGAGTGCAATGCAAAAAATCAAGAGAAGCAACTTATAAAGTTCTAGAAATGGTGGGATAATGGACACAATTGGCTTAAATATGACCTTGGAAACCCGACGATGTTGTGCACTATCTGCATTGAGTTTTCAGATAATGTCAATGAACAATAAACATGAACTGAATTAGCTTCTGTTTGATTTTAGCAGAATCATCGAAATTCAGGCAGGATCAGTAAAAATATTATTTTATTGACTGTGTGAAATGATGGATCCTAATTATGTGCCCTGATATATATATATATATATATATATATATATATATATATATGGATGTCAAGTCTGAGAGGCTCTTGTCAGGCATTTGTTCTCAAAAATTGATATGGCAGCCAGACATTTGTAAAATTTAATATAAAAACATGTAAAAAAAAAACCACCCCCCTTCTGTTTTAAGATTCACAATGATGATGGTGTATGGCTGCGTTTGAGTGCAGATAGCATCAAGGAATGGTGCAACAATGGCTACAGTGAGGCATGGTGCTTGCAATATAATCAGCATTTGGGTAAAACCCTTCTTGTGCCCCTGGAGGAACCCAAATCAATCATTGATGAGATAATTAATGAAACCATCCGCAAATTGCCACAGTACCTGTCTGAGTCATCCCAGCAGCCTGCTCAGCTATCACAAACAACTTTAGGTATGTGATTCTCAATAATCCTTGTCGAGCACATAGGAGGTTGTTAGTTTTATCTTTATCTTTTGGATAATGACCAGATGTTTATGTGTTTAGTTTTACAGTTAAATAGGATGCATAAAAATGCACCAAATTAATTTTAAAAATTACATTGCATACTAAAGTAATTGACTAATATATGTACACATTATGCCTAAGATTTTGTAGAGTAGGCATGGATTTTGGTTCCAGACAGATTTTCTATTTTTGGTGCTGCCGTATAGTTATAAATGAAAGAATAAAGTAAATGGCTATATCTGTAATATCAGGTAAGAAAAAAGAACAAGTTTTCATTGCCTCTCCATTTGTCTGCATTGATCATAAGAAATATTGTACATCTTGTTGCAGCCTTAAACTGTGTAACAGGGAAGAGCAAAACTAACTGAAAATTTATTTCCCGAAAATACAAGTGAAAGAATTAGAAATAAATTAGAGAATGGTGAACAAATTCCTAAAATCCTAAACGTATTATCAATTCCACTAGTTTGAGTAATCCGAATAAGTTCCAAAGGTATTCCAAGTGATGTCACTATTGTATTAATGTGTCAATAGTACTGAAGAAATCACTGATATAATTCCAAAATATCTTTAAATGAATTCACAGCAATTCCAGTTCAGCTATTAATCCATGTATTTGAATGAATTCACAGTAATTCCTTACAGCTATTAAATTAATGTTAGACCATTGCAAGGGCCCCGAGTGGCCGAGTGGTCTAAAGTGCTGTCTGTTACGGATCACTGCCATCTCACCTCTGTCTGCGTGGGTTCTAGTCTCAGATTCGGCCAATGTAGATATGTGAGAAAGCTTGCCAGTAGCTTCTCGTGGGTCGGTGGTTCTTTCCAGGGTTTTCCCGGGTTCTTCCTCCACCATTAATACTGGCTGCCATGTATAGTCTATCGTGTGCTGAAAAATGGCATTAAGCCCTACAACAACAACAACAAGAAGACCATTGCAGTGATTATGTTAAATAGATGAATCATTCCTCTCTGAATAACTTCTAATATACTATGTAATAAAATCACTTATACAGAAAGATAATATGCAGTAGCCAAAAATGCAGTTTGAGGTTTTAACTGAATCATTCAAAATACTCTATCAGTAAACAAGAGTGACGTGGTTTACACTAGCTTATCATGAAATAGGTCAGTTGCCTTTTTAGGAAACCCATGACCGCCATTCACAAGAACTCATGTCCTTGTTGGTACTTTAATTATTAATTCTATTCAGTCTTGAAACTTGTGAATGAAACAAGGTATGCACTATACATAACTCATTTTTAAAGTGCATACTACAATAATAGGACATTAGCATTAAAAACTTTGTTAACTAAATGACTCTTACATAAACTATTATAATGAAAAAAGTATAGATATACATAACAATCTCATTTATATTATGCACATTAAATTGCATCATCTTGGCAAGACTTGGTTAAGAATTTTTGGGTGGTGATAGTTATAGTGGTAATGTGCACTTTTTCAGATTCCTGGCTGATAGTTACTGAAAGTCATGTATGATCAATATCATATGCTGTTTTCAATAAAATCTTTAGAGTCCTGTGTCTAAAGTTTGTATCTAGATAGGATATGTCTTACATGCCTTGACTACCTAAGCAGCAAGCATGAACTGATGCATCCTCCCACATATCCTAAGAGGCAACAAATGGAGACATGAGCTATGGTGGCTCAGCATTAAGACTCATGGCTGAAAAGGTGTGGGTTAGAATCCTACCATTGGATCAGTCTTGGTTGGCTGCTGTGGGGTGTCCTTGCTTTATGCCAAATGCCTGTGCACTAAATAATCTATTTTTGTTGCTGTTCTGTAAAACACCAATCCAAATCAAAACAAACTGAACCAAACCAAACCAAATGCATTATTACAGCACTATTTGCAGGCATGACATCTTGTTCCACATATAGTAGGTTTGTAAGTTTTTTCATATGAGATATTTATGGGAATTTTCCTTTTCAGTGCAGTTAACTAAATGTTATATTTATAGAGATATCAAAATTTTATGAACTATTCAGCACTTCAGTCTAATCATTGATTTCATTAAGGGTTATCCCTTTTAAATATTATTCCCAGGCCGACATGAAGTAACGTTATGATATATTTTAACCCTTCACAGAAGTAAAACGAGGTCCAGGAACTTATGAGGTTGTGAAATGTGGGTCATTTGGACACAACATACGCAGTCGACCAAACCTGAAAGCCACGCCTATAGGCCGGCTTACAATGGGAAGTCAAGTTAATGTTGTTGAAGATGTAAGTATATTTAAAGTCATGTTGTACTTCTTTATGAAAGTGAAAACTAGAAATTGTAACATGTACCCATTTCCTTTTCCTATGCAATGCATGGAGAAAAAGAGGTATTTAACTTGTACAATATATACCTCTTTTGGAGGTATGTATCACCAATAGTGTTGCTCAGTATGATATAACTTGAGTATGCGGTCAGTGGTTCATACTTGCTGGGTGACCTCCCTTGTGTAAGATAAAACCACTGCCACAGTGATGTAAATATGGTGATCAAATGCCACCTGGATAAAACAATATGCTTGAACAACTGAATCACATTCGATTTATGTTACATTTGCTGTAATTGTTTCTCAAAAGTGACTTGAGTATGGAATGGGAGATTCTGACATGTAGGAGGAAAAAGTGTGTAATTCTTGACTGGCAGTGATAGAGCACAGGGCTAACATTGATATAAGGAAGTATGGAGTAGACATTACAATATAACGATGACCTGACCGTGAAGAGCATCTGTGCCACCAAATACAATCTGGTTTTTTTTCTCATGTTTATGCTTGGATTACAATCTCTGATTTGGGAAATAGGGAAGAATCTAGTCATTGTAGTAATGTACTAATGCAGAGAGACAATTTACTAAGGTTTAGAAGATCCAGTGGTGAAAACAGTCTTCTGGCTATGACGTATTCTGAAAGAATATGCGCTTTGAAGAGCGTGTCATTGGTTGAGCAAACTGCATGCATCCTGTAGAACTAGGTCAGCAGAGTGCAAACTGTAAGCAGAATTTTTATTGCATTTCATGTTAGAAATTAAATAACCTGAAAAGAGATATCATTTACGAAAGATAAATATCCGTTTTCACTGTTGCAGTTTTATACTTAATTTCTTCACACTGGTGTATTTGGATATCATGTAAAATTGCAACATTGCAAATGATGTTTTCCTATTGAAAGAGATACCTCAAAATAATATTTCTCAACACATTCTACCACAAAAAAACACAAATAAAAACAGGAAGTATTACAACATGCAAATGAGCAGGCATAATGAAAGTAAAAAGCTCAGATCTTTGAGGAAAGTAGTTCTAATAAGATGCAGTACAATATAGCCATGATTGTGCTAATGACCTGTTGAATCCTACATGTTCTGTACAATAGTTCTAACAAGTAGCGTGCATCAAGGGGAACTTCTTCGGTTGTTCATCATGTGTGATGATGATAGTAGTTGTGCACCCCACCTTTGCTACGCATGTGGCTCCTGAGACCAAAGCTGGAGGCACACAGGATGTTATAGGTTGGGCATGGTCAGTCTGTAGCTGTGATGGTCTAGGACGCTGCAATGTGCCTTTTTCCTCTCATGGTTGTGAGGTGTTCCGGCTGTCATCCTCTACTAGTTTTACAGCCTGTGCAGTGAGTGTGCACCAGGTAGACCAGTCCATGGCTGAAGCTACCAGCTTGCTCAGTTGGATTCCACACCATTTCAGGTTAAGGTTGTCTTTGTACCTTTTCCTGGGGCGCCCTCATTTCCGCTTTCCCTAATGCCCTAATTTTTGAGTCGTCATCTCTCCTATTCATAATCACGGTTGCTCTTCCTTTGTCCACTGGGAGTATCAGAAACAAATCTGTTTTGAGTCTCATGAGTGCTTCCTTTTTTGGTAGCTGATATTGTTTTCTTGCTTATTCTGAAATTAGGGCTTTGACTACACAATTTTTTTAGGCTCTGAATTTCTTCAGGATTAAATTCACTGGACATCAAAATTTCTGTGACTGCTTCGGTGGCCTAGTGGTTAGAGCATCTGCCTCAGATGCGGGAGATCGTGGGTTTGATCCCCGGCCAAGTCATACCAAAGACTTATAAAAATGGTACTAACAGCTGCCTAGCTTGGCGCTCAGCATTAAGAGGTTAGTGTTAGGACTGGTCGGCCTAGTGTCAGGATAATGTGACTGGGTGGGACATCATGCTACCTGTCTGCAGCATGATGCCCCAGTGCTAGACATCACTATAAACTGCCACACTGCAGATATCGTAGCGATATAACTGAAAAATTGTTAAAGTTACAACAACAACAAAAATCCAAATCCAAAAATCAAAGTTTCTTTAACTGGAACTTATTCCAGTGTAATAGAAATATTCATTCCCTTCTTTAAGATGTTGATTTCCATTTCCAATAATACTGTCTGAAACATTGACAACCCATCTGTTTTGATCTATTTCACTAACAAAGTTAGACTTATTCAGTATGGATCATTCAGGTTTCTTTCTTTGTGCCAGTGTGTTAAATTTCTTCAACTGTTTAGATTTAGTATCATTGAAAACTCTGTCCTGCATATGCATCAGGGATATCCCCACTCTGTAACGAAATCTGGTAACAAGTGTTTCATTTCAGTTTAAGTTCAGCAGAATTTACAATCCTTTTTGCTACTGTTCCTTGTTCTGGACGACATAACTGAATACTGGTATTATTCCAGATTAGAAATTCTGCCACTGTACAGAAAGATTTTGTCATTTGATCAACATTATTGGTGATCATGTGACTTCAGTCTAGACTTTATTCCACTGATGAAGGCCTTGTGATAAGGTCAAAAGCTAAGGAGTTTTGAATTTGTTTGCTACAGAAACATAACTGTTCTTATGTCACTAACTATAAATTGCTCTAGCTGGTAACAATATCCATTTTAGAATATAAATGATGTGATCTTTAATCCAATTGGTTGAGTTTATTACCACCATAGAAACCATAATTCTGATCCAGTTTTTATCAAAATTGGAATAAGAGCTTTTATCAGCAAGATCCTGGACCATATCAAAAGTAATCAAAATCCACACATATTTAATGAGGTGACCTTGCATCCAGTTGGCTGATTGAAGCCCCATATTGGATCTGATTTTGATTAAACTACAAATATAGCTCTATTAATCACACACCTTGCATCTTGTTACCCGAGTTTCTTACCTCTCTAGATCTAGAGACTGTATTTCTTATCCAGCGTTTATCAAACTTGGTAAGTGGGTTTATATTATCCAGATCTTGGATGACTTCAGTAATAAGCAAGATACTTAGCATATTAATTATACCTTCTTCTTTTGAAAGAACTTTTATCAGGATATATAGTAAAATACAAAAATGAATATGATATAAAATTTGGAAGATAATTTTACCTAGGTTGTATTATTACAATACTATCAAAGGCTGATTAGTGAAATGGTCAACTGTTATGTAAGCCATATGAGCAATATCAGGCCCACTTTGGCTTCTGGTATGCACTACATTGGCATTCTGCGTCCTTGGATGTTCATGCAGGAAGATTTAAGAAGTTTCAGACACAATCTACATTTGACTAGCCTAGATTAGCTGGCAATTTATACAAGTTAGGTTTTTACTATGTGCAACATTGGCAGTCATTTTTGTATTGTATTATGAAAGTGCAGTTGATAAAGAATTCATTAACATCAGTAAATTTTGTGTACTTCTAAAGCTTGCTGAATACTTTTTGATGTCATGGAACCTGTGTGTCTGACATAGATACTGGCATACTTGAGATATTTATTGATGTTTTTTTTTTTGTTGTACAAGCAGTAGTCTGCCCACCAGATATGTAAGATTTGGAACAGGTGAGGGGGAGTTACCTACATGATCTTGGGTGACTGTGATAAGTAGCTCTCTCAGTTTGCCCTAGGCTTACCCTGCCAATATCTTTGCCTCATATTTTTCATGGGAAAGGGTGAGAGTGTGTTTAAATAGTCATACATTTGCTTAGTAATAAGTTTCTTAGAAATATTTGATAATGTAGGGAGCATAGAAATGAGTCTGCAGTTTCATGGGTCCAACTTGGTTTATTCCAACAGCCATTTTGCACTTTTCCTGTAAATTGCATGTATATATGAACCAAATGTGCCATTTCCAAACTTTTGCAACATCAATTTTGTTGCCTTCACACAATGATGCTCATTAGGTCTGCAGTTTCCTGGGTCCAGCTTGGTTTAAGTTCATATAACCATTGATCCTTAACAGTCTAGTCTTAACTTTGAATCCCATTAGGCTGCAAATCAGGAGGGAGTCTGGGTCAAGCTGGACCATGAGAGCATTGAACAGTATTGTCAAAACAAGGATGGGGAGGCATGGACATTGGCCAGCAGTCAGGATGGCACATCATACCTCCAGCATGAGTCCGAGATCACACCCATTGCATCCCATGGAACTAAGGATCCGTTCTCATTCAACACACTCCCCCCTACTTATCAGCATACTGGATTCAATTTTGGAGCTTCACACCACACTAGCAGCTTTCCACTCTTTGGCCAGATGCCCGGTCCAAATGGTATGTACCCGATTTCTGTACCAGAATATTATGATTTCATCATTGTTTTAAATTGCTCATGAAGATTTCATCAGACTTCACTCAGTGGTTAACTGATGAGCATGAAGATCCCATGTGAGCCAAAGGTCTTATCATCAGAGGTAGAGTTCATGATGTTATGACTCAAGTAGGAGACTTCAGTTTAAGGCAAGATTCTAACATGACTTTGTTGTGCCGCTGCCATATCTATGAAGAGGGTATCTAGTGTTACCCAAGTCTGTCTGTCCCATCATGGAGGGGGTAAATATCATTGCCCAAGTCTCTCTGTCCCATCATGGAGGGGGTAAATATCATTACCCAAGTCTCTCTGTCCCATCATGGAGGGGGTAAATATCATTGCCCAAGTCTCTCTGTCCCATCATGGAGGGGGTAAATATCATTACCCAAGTCTCTCTGTCCCATCATGGAGGGGGCAAATATCATTATACATGTCTCTCTGTCCCATTGCATCCATCAAGGAGGAGGCAAATATCATTACCCATGTCTCTTTGTCGCATCATGTCCATCACAAATTTCAAAGGGGAGATTTCAGTTAAAGGCAGTAGTCTAACATGACTTTTTTATGCCGCTGCCATATGTATGGAGGGTGAATATAGTGTTACCCATGTCATTCTGTTCAATCATGCCCATCACAAATTTGGCAGATCGTGGTCTGAACTGTTCATAGTTTGATGACTTTTATAAATGTACAAGGATGGCATTATATATTTTATTTTCATTTTGCAATGTTAAACTCCTTTCTCATTTTACAGATGTATTTGTTGGTAGAAGGAGCAGTCAGCCCACTGGACCAGGTACATTCTCATATGGCTTCCAAGGTATCCAAATTCCAATGTTTTAAGCACAAATCTTCCTCTCTTTTTCTTTCTTTCTCTATATATCTTTTTCTGTCTCTCTGCCACCCCACTCCAGGGGACTCATATAATTGTTATGACTTGTCAGTTGATGTGCCAGCACACCTCTACTAATTTTATGTGATATAAAAATGTTATCTTCGATCATTATTTTTGGGGTGCCTTTAAAGTTTTATTGCTAACTAGGATTAGTTTTCCTTCTGGGTAGCTATCACTCATTAGTCACAAAGCAAGAAGCAATGTTTGCCTCCAGGAAGTTTTTTTTTGAGTAGATTACCTATGGAACAAAGAAATGGATTTCATTGGAACCTGTTCACATCAAACTGAGATAAAGTAAACTTTTTATATAAACAGGTGCTAATTTATGTCTTAATGATTATGCAACAATATTTCTCAGTTATAATGAACTCAGAATTGTAAAATACATCAGAATTTTATGAAAATGAGAATCTTAAGCCATGATGATAAAGTTAAAGTTGTATTTTTTTTTCTCAATTCATTCACAACTCTTACCGTTTAACTAATGCATCGTTAGAAATACATGGGTGCACACATGCAAATTACACCCAGATTTGACTTTGAGTATGTAAAAGTTCTATATCAGTGATTGTTGTGCACATAGGAGAAATCTCAGACTCAGATCAAATAATAATTTGTGAGTTTAAACAGTAATGGAATGCAGTAAGAGTACTTGTATTTTTAATTAGGTTTGAATCATAAAATTCATACCAACACTGTACATGATAAATATTTTTCAACTGGTCATCAGATTTTGTTAATAAAATGGCATCTTTTTGCATGTAAAAAATGTACAGAGGACCAGAATTTGTCATTATGATTGTATGCTGATTGAAGCCTAGTGTAAATAAAAAACAGCTGAGATTTTTGTAATTAGTAAAGAATTTTTTTATTCAAGAGTTGCCTTTGTTTTTAATTAAACTTTCCAAGTCTGGACATGTGGCCATTACTAATAACATGAGTAACTTGGTGTCTGATTATAGTGGCAACTGCTTTAACAAGTGGTAAAACTACAGCTGATAGCTGGTTAACAAGTGGTAAAACTACAGCTGATAGCTGGTTAACAAGTGGTAAAACTACAGCTGATAGCTGGTTGGTAATTGTAACAATAAAGTATTTAATCAATGGAAACCTTCATGGTTAGTTTTTTGAAAACTGATATGATCAGAAACCGTACTTGCTTAACAGCTAAATAATATGAAATCAAATATTGCCCAGTTGCAACAACAAAGGGGCAAAGGCCTACATGTACCTTATGTACTCTCTTATAAGAGGAGTCAACTGCAAACTGCACTGACCCAAATCTGCTGTCACATAATGTGTTGGCAGATATGGGTCTGTGCAGTTTCTTAGGAGTAATCAGTAGAACAAATAACATAGACCAGGATATTTCTTTAATGCAGTTTGACTTGAGTTATGAGTGAGTATATATTGTACTTCCAATCAGAGAATATTTATAATTTGGCAATGGCATTTTTCAAATTTTTATTGATTAATGCAAGTAACAGAGACAGAGGCCTTTCATGTAATACATCTCAATAAAATATCTGTTATTTGATTTTTTTGTGGTACCTTTGGGCTGGAGATTTAAAATTGCTTTTTTTTCCCTCTTAATGCTGTAAAAGTCTCTTATACTTCTCATAATGTTCACATCAAAGAAACCAAAATAAATATTAGGTTGTTGCATCTCCATTTTACAGTTATTAAAGAAACAAATATCAGATATGATCTGGATCCAAACATTTTCATTACTTGTAACAGTGAATAAATTTAAGAACTGATAAAGTATGGTAAAAACCTGTCTTGAGAGATAACCTCTATTGCAAGACAAGATACCCAGTGCACAGATTCGTTGATTATATAGTGCTATGACCAGGCAAGAGGAGCGGCTTTTTAAGACAGGTTCTGCTGTCCATTCTTTTCATTTACAAGCCAGAAAAACACAAGGCTTATTATGCTTGTATCTAAGACACCATCATCAGCATGAGTTCATCGTGTCTTTGATAGATAATGTATTTGTATAAAACCAGATACATCATATGTTTCATTCCGTGCCATTTATTGATACAAAATTTTCTGTTACTGACATAACATTACATGTCTTTACATATCAGTTAAACACAGCAGTGTAATAATATCTCCTTTATTGTTTTGTTCACAACAAAGACAACCAATATATTGATAGATATATTTCCTAATGGCATACATCTCTTAATGACCTCAACATGTACATATTCATACATTGCTGTAAATGTTATTTATCTTTTGTTAAATTATTTTAGGATTATTTTTTGGCACTGAATTCAGACACATCATTATCAATGCTGAAATGACCAGCATGTATGCTTTTTGGTGTATATTTTCATTGGAATTATTATGAATTAACTGCTGTGGATGCAATTAGCTGGTGAGTTTGTGTGTTGATACATTAACTGTTCATGCAGTACTACAAAAAAAATTTAATAGCCCATCGCCAGGGATCCCTCTAAATTGAAACCAGGCCATTCTCATATTCTAAGTTATTTGTGTGTCAGGCATGTCAAAATAGAAAAAGAGTGTTGTCTAATTTGCCAAACAAAACCATTAGCACACTGACAGAACGTGGCAGTTGTTGTTGTTGTAGGGTTTGATGCCATTTTTCAGCACAAGATAGGCTATACATGGTGGCCAGTATAAATGGTGGAGGAAGAACCCAGGAAAACCCCCAAAAGAACCACCGACCCACGAGAAGCTACTGGCAAGCTTTCTCACATACCAACTTTGGCCGAACCTGAGACTCAAACCCACGCAGACAGAGGTGAGATGGCAGTGATCCGTAACGATGAGCGTTTTAGATCACTCGGCCACTCAGGGCCCCTAACTGTGGCAGAGAAGCATGTTTGATAAATACATGTATTGCCTGACATGTTATACATGTATACACCAGTAAATGGTTCACTGATTAAAATCAAACACTGTATATGCGATCACTGTATTTCAATATTTCTTACTTAATATGCATTAGTTTAACATTGTAACTGTGCATTTGAAGCACAGGCTTTGCACACCTATACCCTTCTCCCCATTTGTGCCTTGGCCATTGTTGTGATCAGTATTACATTCTGAAAAATATACAATGGACACAGAGACTGAAATAACAGTCTAAATATGTAAACTGAACATCATATATTATACTGTTTATTTCTTCTAATGATATCCAATCAAACACAGTGAACTCCGTTTTAATATTCATAATATTTTAATAGAAATTTGCACTTAAAAACATGCATCTGAATTTGACCCTATATTGGAAATTTGCTTGTATACTTTTTATAACCCTGCAAGAATTTACACAGTACCATCCATGCTCACTTACAAGTTGAGTCAAACTGCAAACAACATAGACCTTAAGCTGCTGTCACATAATAAGCTGCAAGGATGGGGCCTATGTTTGTTCTACTTTTTACAGATAACAAGCTGCATAGACCCAGACTTGCTTGGTCATTATGCAATGACAGATTTGGGTCCATTCAGTTTGCAGTTGGACTCCGCTTAAAAGCAAGTATACACAACACAGTACATGTGAAATCTTAAGTTGTGTGCCTGATTTTTATGCCACTGGTCAAGAATTTTTTTTTTCAAAGGTTGTGCTGTATTGTCATTCTCATTTTACAGGAGGAAGCAATAGTGTTCCTTCATTTGGTCAGGCTCCCCCAAGTTTTGGCTTTGGTCAGAGTTTTGACTCGGGGAGCTATCATCACCGTGAGATGCATCGGAACTACTCCTTGCCTGCCCAGCAAAACCTTCACACCCGGTCATCCCCATTGTCTTTCTCCCCTCGCACAGTGTCACCTGTTGCTGCCACACGCTCCCCTACCCCAGGTTCACCTAAGTTCTCCAGGAAAGAGGCTCCAGTACTACCATCAGACCTACAGGGGGTGTCTGTCAAGGAATTGGTGAAAGCTCTGGGTGAGATAAGCTATACAATTTCTTTAACTCTTTTAACAAATTTTCTCAGAAAAATGCATGAGTAAAGTCTTCACATGTAACTCAGGCTTTATAGGCAGGCCATAGTATATGAACATAATCAAAAAGTTATTATGTCATAGTTCCTTTAAATTAGAGTGCAGAATATTTTATAAAGACAAATCCAAGAGTCCAAAATTTTTGTGTTTATGCAAAAATAGATGTTTTATACACCTGTGCCATAAGGCAGAATATATCATGGTATGATGTTATCTACACAGTAACTCGAGTTCAGCACCCTCTACCAATAACAAAGTTTGTAAATGGCAGATGAAACAAGGAAAAAAAAACTATCAATTTATAGCTCAAAAGGTCAAAACTCAAGGTTATAGGAAGTGAAAGAGGGTAAAATATTTTCACACGATTTCTTGACTTTTATATTAGATATCATAACTGAACCTATTGATTTTGGACTCGAAAGGCAAAAGGTCAAGGTCACACAGACTTGAAGAAGAAACATGGTTTCTACATGATATATATTGAGCTCTTTATCTCCCACTTTTACCAAACTTTGTGGATAGCTTGCATCTGAGACAAAAAGACACCAGTAAGTCATTGGTCTAAGTCACCAAAACAGTAAGAAGAAATTGTTTTTGTAAAATAACTTGAGTTCTGTGTCTTTCACCATGACCAAATTTTATGGATGACTTGAATTTAGACAAGGTAGACACCTATTGATAAGGCAGATCATATTAAGTATTGCTAGGCAATGTTGCTTAGTGATAGTGACACAGTATACAAGTTAAATGGGTAATTCAGTTTTTAATTTCTGAGTATTGTACCAGTGAAAGAGGGTGTTACAAAAAAGATCAATAATAATAATATTTCAAACATGGCACTTATATAATGTACCATTTATATGGTGCCTTTGTTTTGCTATGGAAACTTGAGCAAATATATTTGATGTTTAAAGAATGGCAACATAACCTGTACAGTTATCTTCAGGGTTTTTGGGTTCTTGTAAAATTCTGTATACATTCCTACTATTTTCATATTGGGAATGCTACCCTTAATTAAGATCTTAATAGCTTGGCTTAGATAAGTTTAAAGTGCTGATGGATGGGTCATTTACTACCAGTGCTTATGAGTGTTTGAAAGGTTTATTAAGATGGTGAAAATGTCATCCTTTTTTTTAGGGCCCATTTTAATGAAGCCAGCAAAGCTCTTTACTGATCATGTCCATGTGTCCATCAGTTTGCCTGCCCATCTGGTATGAATTTAAGATAACATTTTAAAACTAATTATTGATGAGACATCTGATGAGATTGATTTTCAGTTATCACTGTCATCATTATGGATTCTGACTGCCTGTTCATCGTTAGTTTTTACTGCGTGAATTGCCAAGGATCATTGGATTTCATCCAGATTTGATATGCAGTTTTATTGGATTTTGATGTAATTGGGGATGCACATTTACTCAAATTTATGAGACCTTGTTTGAGTTCTAGTACCAGTGTTCTATGGTATCATTTAAAGGATCTGTGACCCTTGATTGCACACCCTCCTTGTGCTTAGTACTGTTCAGACATGGAATGAGTTTGATTTCAAGCATTCTTTGACATTTACAGGAATTAGGTCCCCTGATTGCCTGTCCTTTGGTTTTCCTCAAATTGGCTGTTCTCCTGGCTGTGCTGTCTACAGCATAGCTTTACCAAGGAGCATTGGATTTCAGCTCTACTTGATGAAGCCTTCAATGAGACTCATTTTCTGCATTCCATGTTATCATTTACAGAAGTTGTGTTCACTGATTGCCCTTTCTCCTTAGCTTAGGCTTCCGTAGCATGACTTTACCATGAATTGTTGGATGTTACCCAGTTTTGGAATGCAACTTAATAATATAAAAAACCCATATAATCTTGATTTATAGATTGCTACATTATGATTTAGAGGAGTTATGCCCCCTGATTTCTTATCCTCCTGCACTTAAGCTTCTGCATGATAAATCTTTTATGGATTACTGGGTTTCAACTAAATTTTCTGTGCATCTTTATATTAATGAAATCTCATACGAGTTCAATTTTCAGATGTTTACTTTCAGTGAGATCAATTATAAGGTTACAAGATGGCTAATTAGTGGATTTGCAGTACTAGGTATTGTTGACTGTCAACTTGATTTCATGTGCAGCTTTATAATAATATTATTTTCAAGATATTGAAGTCTTGCACAGGTTTGATTGCAAGCAAATTGCATCATCATTTTTTAGAGTTATGGTCCATTATTGTTGGATGCATCAACTTCTGTTTCCACAAAGTTGCTACAATTCAGGCATTTCTGAGCAAATTGTAACAAGCAGTGACCTTCATAATGCACAGATCATTGATGACTCTATTTTTAAAAATCTTTAACTATCTCCAGAATTGATTGTGGAGTGTACAACTTAATATTCTTGCTTTATCTCTGCTACTAACAGCATGGAATTGATCACCATTATGAAATTCCATTGATACTCCAGCTATCATGTTAAAGTTAAGGTTTGTCCTTTTAAGGACATTTCATAGCAGCTTCCTCAAGTTAACATAGCATAAATAATGATGTAGAAGATTAAATATGCTGAATTGGAATACAGGCTTCATCACCACCACATATTCAGCAGTATTTATGTAGAAAACAATTCTGATTTGCTATGATATAATTGCTTCTTCTCTTAACAAGTGTTTTAAGGATTTTATATTTTTGTATCCTTTCTTAATAATTTTTGTTACAAAAATTTTTCCATCATTGTTTCTCATTAATGACACATGGTTATAATATTTATCAGGGTTTACCTTCTATAAAGTTACTTTCAGTTTGTAAGTTTAAATTTTTGGAACTTTACTTTTAATGTGTACCTTATAGCCAGGATTGTGGTGACCTGCTGTTAAAACCTGTAGATACATTGCATTTTTGGAACTTAACTTATAATCAGCATTTGATGATCAGATTGTTTTCACTCACAGTTAAACCCTATGCACACACACACACACACACACACACACACAGAGTTTAATGGCACACATAGTATCAAATAAAAGTTAAATTCTAAATAAATATAAAGAATTGCAAAAAAGCTTGTAGTAAGATAAATCATTCCAAATAAATATAAACTGGTAGTACTAAAAAAATCAAAAGGTAAGATATCGATTGATAGAAATCCAGTAACACCAATAAATTATATTAAGTTTTTGTGCCACCTAAAGAAAGTAATCCATTAACGTAGTTTCTCTTGTACTGAGGCATGGAAGTTGTAGTTATGAAGCCACATTAGGTTATAAATTGTTGCTTGTCTGTCTGAATGAATGTGACAACATTTCTGTTGTGAGCCATGAATAATATTACTAATGATTTAGTTTTAACATGAGGTTTTAATTTTCTACAATAAGTCTGTGGCTGCCGGGATCTTGTACTACTAAACTCCGGTGAGTGCTTCAGCTTATAGATTTCTGTTTCAACATTGTTGTTCCTCCACTTTGCTACTGGCCACTGCTTACTCATTCATGTTTGCAGTTTCTCTCAGTCTCTTTAATGTCCATATTATTGTCAAACATTGCATGAAGTTTAGAAGTGTGGTTAATCTGTCTATTTCAGTCCATAGTTTTATTCAATTTTGTTTGAAAATTAAAACCAGAGTTTTATGGTTTAATAAATCAAGAGTTCTGTTGAAGGACAATATTGAACAAGGACCCTTTTCTGTTCCCTAATTAGCTTCATACATATATATATATATATATATATATATATATATATATATATATATATATATATATATATATATATATAATATCCTGGAGCTGTATATATTAAGATTTAATAAATAAAAATTGGATTCAAACATCCTTCTTGGATTCAACAATGAATATCCATGGTTTCAAGCCAACTTAAATATGGTACAAGCTTCATTGTGCAATATCCCCAAAGATACTGATGGAACAAACTCAAGAAACATATTTGTTCTTAAAATGTTTATTATATTCTTTTAGAAATTAAGCAGATATCTGTTCCATAGTTATGAAAAGATAACAATATTCAGAATTGTTGAACAACAAAATATGACTTTAAAGATAACCTGGCAGTCCCTTTCAAATCCCAGCTGGCACCTATCCAAAATAAATTAAGCCACACATATGAGGAATAAAAAGAAAGAAAAAGAAACAAAAGATGAATAAGATTGTTTCAAGCAACCAGATTTTTTTCTTAGTATTTTTGGCTTACTTGACCAGAGAATAAGTTTATAAAATCAAGATCTTAATTCAGTTCAATTTTGAGCAACATCCACTTATATGAAAGAGTTAATTACTAGTTATTCTTGCATCAGATTGTCTTAGCTTGTGAACACCCTGACGACCATATTTCTAATAAGATTTTGATCAGATCTGGTATGTAAGCATTTATCATCACATTCTCATGATAAGTTCAGTTATGAGTAATATCCATTCATATTAATGAAGTGCTCTTGCTTCTGATTGACTGATCTTGTGAACCCTCTGGAGGCCATATTTTGGTACCCTTGTGTTGTTTGGGTCTTTGAAAGGATTCATTTATGAGTGACATCCACACCAATTAATGAGGTGATTTTGTGTCTACTCGTATGAGCTTGTGAAATAGAGGCTATATTTTTATTAGATTTGGTATGTAAGCTTATATCATCAAGGTCTCAGAAAGGATTTGATTATAAGCAAGATCCACATGTATTAATGAGGTGAATTTGCTTATGAATGGCTGAGCTTGTTAACCCTCTCTAGGCCATATTTCTGACAAATTGTGATCATATTTGTGTGTAAGCTTATATCACTAATACCAGGAATGAGTTTGGTTTTAAGCGACATGCATACATATTAATGAGGTAATCTTATATCTGATTGGCTAAGCTTGTTTACACTCTAGATGCCATTTTTCTGGTCAGATTTTGATCAGATTTGTTATGTAAGCTTTTAAGCCAAAAAGTCTTTCTCTGGGTATATAGGTCTTTAGTAAGATTCATCTTGACTATGACTTGGATGTGTACATATTAGCTGACAAATCTTATGTGCAAAATGCTTTTTATAAACAATCATGAACTGAGACTTTGTCATGTAGAATTTAAAACTTCCCTCTCAGAAAGCCTTTATGTTGAGGTAAATGAACCATCACTTTATCTCAGATGAACAAAATTTATTTTTCAGACTATCACAAGAGCAAAAATCAGTGTTGGAAATACCGCAGAACTCTATATTTGAAAATCACTGCCTTGGTAATCACACACCCCTCCCCCATGATACATGATCTTTGCCAGTTTCCAATAGATTTTTATTTTTTAGAGTAAATTCAAAGAAATTATAGTCTCCTATCTTGACAACACATCCCTGTACTCCAGTGGTTCAAAAGATGACAATGCCATTGCAACACCCCAATGCACTGTCTTCTGCTGGTTATCTGATAAAATCTATATTTTTACTAAGGAAATTACAACCATACTCAAATCTTTTGAACTGCATTGAAGACTCATAAGATATAAATTTCATCATCGTATCAAATTCCCTTTCCACACTCAAAGCTTTGTGTAGCATTAAATTTGACAGCCCATCAATATCCCAGATCTTTAAGAAATGTGACTGGCTCATAATACCTGAAAAATTGTTGGCTGACTAGACTGAGTTTTATTACGGATAATGAAACGGTAGATAAAGTAGCCAAGTGGTATGATGCCAATCATATAAAGGACACATGCAAATGACTTAAGCATACCCTTGAAGGATGAGCATACTCTGCCAATGTCCACTGTCTTATAGAGTATATAAACTTCCACCCTTTGAAGCAGAATTTTTTTGACATGAAGTTAAATAAGGAACTTGATGATATGCCACTGGGGAAAATCTTGCACTTTTTATGGATATATATATATATATATATATTGATATATATTATACTTTTTTGTAATTGATATCTCTTTTTATATAAAATATACATCCTTACCTAACATTTTTTTATGTTATAGTACCTCATGTTTAAATTTCTTTGGACAGTTTTTCTTGTCATGTTTTTTTTTGTACAATTAATAATTTTTACATTTTAGAACTTTGCTTGCCATTTTTATGTCAAGAAATTGATCAGGTATATATGGTGCAGGAAAGAAGATACATGATACTAGCGTTAATACACAGTGTAACAACTATATGCTCCAAGCTTATCTCTCTTTACAGTTTTAATATGTGTGTGAATTTGTGTTCACAAGCTTATAATGTCAACTACACAGGTGACTGATGTTGGGCCACTTGATGAAGTATAATACTGCTGTTTCTTTACACATTATGGCTTTCTGAATTGAGGTTGATTTGGCGGAACAGCAAAAAAATGTCAATGCCATCAAGCAAAAGTGTTCAGATATATTACTTTTTAAACACCAGTGTACCTTGCTCCATGGTGACATTTTGACACAAGCTTGTCCATAATACATTTAATAAACCTGTCAAAATTTTCTTCATGGGGCAGGTATATATTCATGTATAATTTTGATTTTGAAGTTTCTAAATTGAGTATATATTCTGTAAATTTTTCCAGTCCATTTTCACCAAATGTTTGTGCGATATAGAAATCAATAAACAAAATGACTGTAGAATTGTTGAGTGATACAATAACACATTAGTCTTGAAAATGTATTCTTAGGTGAAAAATGGAGGCAGAAAATGGCTTTACTTGGTATGGTCCTTTACAGATTATGTTGCCAATCTTTAGTTACAGTAGAGCCTCTACTATCCAAACCCAGAAGATCAAAATTTCTGACTCGTGTGAATCAGTATATTTCTTTTATTCCTCTACATGTTTGATATACCATATTTATCTGTTGATAAACCCATACTTGATGTTAAGTCCACCTCACTTTCTTTTTAAATCAAATTTTGGCAACTATTTACCATGGATACCTAATATCTTATAATAAACCAAGCTTGAGGTCATAATTTGTGAGAACAGAAACTTGGCAAAACTATTTCTGCCTAAATATTTTACTGTCCCAATACACACAATTAAGTCTGTTAGACTTTGAAACATATTGGCATGTGCAGATAGAGACTTGATTATCCAGACTACAAGTTGCCAGTTAACCAAACCATCTTCATATTCAGGCTACCATTTACCTGCTATGCAAACCATTCTCATATCCAGACTACCATTGCTGGATATCCAGATCATTCACATATCCAGACTACTGTTTACTGGATGTTCATGCTAATCTCATATCCACACTAACAATTACTGAATGTCCAATCCATTCTCATGCCCAAACTACCAATAACCAGATGTCCAAACCATCACATCCAGACTGACAATTACTGGATGTCCAAACTATTCTTACATCCAGACTACTGGATGTTCAAACCATTTTTGTGTCCCCGAGATTTGATAATAGATGTTCTTACATACATTAATGCATACAACAGAAAAACTTACTTTATTGTGGTTGAGACTGCTTTATTATTTCTTTACTTGGTTAATGTAACATTGTAAGTTGTAGAGTGTAAGGGCACATGCTTCATGATGCACAGCCCTGTTCATGTTATCTTGATTTTCTCACATTTTGTGGCAACATTGGGTTTTTTTAAAGTTTTTTATTTATTTATCATAATGTACTTTAAAATAGTAGAAAATTTATTGTGATTGAAGCCAAAATTTTATCTATCATTGCATCCATACTGCTAAGATTTTAGGGGTCTTAGTTCCAACAATTTTTACACCTTTCTCAGAGGTGATATATACACAAAATTGCATATATATTTTATTCCGAGTCAGCAGAAAGAATGAGTTTGATGTGGCATAGGGATAGGCTGAGTCTTATTCATAAGCTATATCACACAAGTTCTTTCTCCTGACTTGGAACAAAGCACAAATGCAGTTTTGTATTTATTAACATACCCCATTTTTACACTATATATGTATTTTTAGCTTTATTATATAAATAAAATAGAAAATGAACTGGGATTTATAAAAGTGTGATAAGCTGCATCAAAAAATATCTATGCTTTCTATGGAAATACATATTGAACAGCTGTATTGAATGCCTGATCAAGCATGTGAGATTAAATGGGTATGTAATAAAAAAAAAGTTAAACTTCATCTTGGCTGTGTGCATGGATGTTGTTTGGTTAATAATAAGTCACCAAACCAAAGTTAGATGAGATAACATTTTCCATTTGATCATAAAATTATTTAAATTATATTTAGTTTTTAAATCTTGCAGAAATTTATCAAAACTAAGGACCATTCTAGATCAAGGCTAAGAACTGAATGAAACTACTGCAACAGTTTTTCAAACATTTGTTTATTTTTGCATACAAGCTGAAGACTATAGACCTGTAGACATATTGAGGCAATATATACACAAGATAAAGAGAATTTGAAGAAGTCCAACAGATGATATTATTCTAAAAGTTCATGTTTAAGATCACTTATTTCAATATAGTATATCTAGAATCGATGTACCATGATGGCCTTGGAATCTCTGTCATTATCAAGTAGTTGCTGCATATACTGCTTGCAATTTGTTCAGCATAATTTAATTAGATGTTATTTATTTGTCAGCTTCATGCCAAAAGTATTTATTGTTGATCCAGTTAGCTCAGTTCTTGTACATTTTATTTTCTTTTCCACCTTGCTTGCATTACTCAGGATGTAGACATATTGAGATAGAAAGCACCACCAGCAATGCCAACTCATTGTACATTGGCAAGGGGCATAACATGGCTTTCACCTTTAGTCATACTGACAGACATGGTAATAGTTTACGGTCCATCAGCCCCAAACAACTGGCTTACCTTCAGGGTAACGTATACAGTAGATGTTGTTAAATGTTATTGTGACTCATACAACAATCCTAGATTTGGTGCACCTCTGCTTTACCAGGTGCTAAATTATTGTCAGTCTCATTTAACATGTAAAGGGGGCTCAACATCACCCTCTTTCAACCCTCTTGTGATTTTAAAAGCTTTTAGTCAGAATTAATTCCAATTTTGTCCAATATGCAATCATAAATTGAGTTTTGGGGTGCATCTGGTAAAAGAGAGACTCTCCAGGAGTTTTTTTATTTTTGTATACCTTTCCTGCATTTTAGCCAACCTGGCAGAAAGCTAGGTGTTATTGCCCTTTGTTTCACACCAAAATTCCTTTAGTATCCTATCTGTCAATTTTGTTTTCTTAAATTTTAAACTTTGTCATTACTAAGAGGATGTTACTTGAACAATGGTGAATGCTTGTTATGTGTTGTGCCTTCTAGTGTCAGCATGCAGCATGTTGGGCTTTTTTCTTTTTTTAAATCATCAGTTCTGATTTTTGCCCACATCGTGGAATACAAGGAGATATGGCAATCACTGTGTTCATCTATCTTTAAAATCTATACAACGTCCAGTAGAAGTCACTTGTTTCAGTTTTAGGGTGCAGTACTTGGTCCTTATCATTCAGAAACATAAATTTTTATGTTTAATATATCCCATCTGTTCCATCCATCCATTCATCCCTTCAGATGTGTTTTATCATAAAACAGTTACATTGATTCAACTGAACTATGATGCATAGTGTTTTATTTGAGGACATGACTATCTGTTAACCATTTATTTCAGTGTGATTAAATATGTTGTGCTTTTCACGTGTTCACCAGACTTTGCATGTGGACTGCCCTTGAGAATACAAAGGACCTATTTCAGGATTGAAAGGTCAATAGTAAAGATCACTGCCCAACAAAACAAAATACAAGTAGTTTCCATACAGTAACTTGACTTCTACTTTACATATTTGTACCAAAAAGTCTAGGTGAATTACCTTGTTGAGTACAAAGTAGCCTGTATGTTTCTCATGTTTGACAGTGTAGATAAATGTGACTTGCAAAAAGCAAAATGGTTTCTGCATGATATCTAGAGTTTTACTGTAGACATACCTCACAAAAGTACATAGATGTGCAAGGTAACTGGAGTTTTGTAGACATACCTCACAAAAGTACATAGATGTGCAAGGTAACTGGAGTTTTGTAGACATACCTCACAAAAGTACATAGATCTGCAAGATAACTGGAGTTTTGTAGACGTACCTCACAAAAGTACATAGATGTGCAAGATAACTGGAGTTTTGTAGACCTACCTCACAAAAGTACATAGATGTGCAAGGTAATTGGAGTTTTGTAGACATACCTCACAAAAGTACATAGATCTGCAAGATAACTGGAGTTTTGTAGACGTACCTCACAAAAGTACATAGATGTGCAAGATAACTGGAGTTTTGTAGACCTACCTCACAAAAGTACATAGATGTGCAAGGTAACTGGAGTTTTGTAGACATACTTCACAGAAGTACAAAAATGTGCAAGGTAACTGGAGTTTTGTAGACGTACCTCACAAAAGTACATAGATGTGCAAGGTAGTTGGAGTTTTGTAGACATACCTCACAAAAGTACATAGATGTGCAAGGTAACTGGAGTTTTGTAGACATACCTCACAAAAGTACATAGATGTGCAAGGTAACTGGAGTTTTGTAGACGTACCTCACAAAAGTACATAGATGTGCAAGATAACTGGAGTTTTGTAGACATACCTCACAAAAGTACATAGATGTGCAAGGTAATTGGAGTTTTGTAGACATACCTCACAAAAGTACATAGATGTGCAAGTTAACTGGAGTTTTGTAGACATACTTCACAAAAGTACATAGATGTGCAAGTTAACTGGAGTTTTGTAGATGTACCTTCACTAAACTTCGATTTCATGTTCCCTTAATGAGACAAAGAATCCTGACAACTTTGGATTCAAAAGACCAAGTTAAAGGTTATTCCTTAAACAACCCTGAAAAACCCCAGGATATTTTATTATTATAGTCAGTACTCTGTCTGTTCTCTAGAACAGATGATACTGATAAAATAATAAAGCTTTAATCATTCATTTAAGAAATGATTTTCCAGGTTATTCTGTTGTTTTTCAACATCAAGAGATAACATTAGCAAAAACTTTGGATTGCATGTAGGAACTTCTTTGTAAATTCTTTCTGTATGTATTAGCTTTGACATAAGTATATGGATGAGGATTTGCTACATTGCATCATTCTTGATTTCAGATGAATGAATATGTGTGTTATCATAAAAGATGAAGAAATGCTTGTAAACAGTTCCAATTTAGATAAAAAAAAGTATTTTTTTTATTTTACATATATTTGTCAAGTCAGTGTAGCAAGTTCTGGTGCATTTACTAATAAGAACTGGAGGTGCATTTACTAATACAAGCACTGGTTATAGGTTTAGAATGTGAAGAAAGTTGAGCTTGTGTTAAGAACATTGTGTTGGTAGAATAATACTTGGCAATATTACATCTCGTAACAAAACTGTAGCTCTCGGGATATTGCCTGATGTATTACTTCATAGCAACATTTAGCTGAACTTCCTGTAATTTATAGGTGAGAGTCGAGCCAATGGTAATGGACCCACTCCAGTGCCCTCCCCACCTGGGTCACCAAGGAGACTCTCCCGCAGCTCCAGCCCTCAGCTTCTAGATCGTCAAGGTAACAATGTAACTGTATCTTTGTCAGAAGCATATGTACTAGACATGGATGAATATTTAAAGTTCTCATTAGTTCTGCTGGCTGTAAGGCCATGTAAGCTTTTGGTAAGACTTGAATCTCTCATGTGCCATGCATTGTCCATCAGTCAGCAATTGTTCATTACCATCCTGAAGTCTATATTTCTGATCTGATTTCAGTCAAACTTGGAATATGAGCTCATATCATCCAAATCTCAATTGATTTCCATAATGTGTGAGATCATGCATGTTAATGAGGTGATCTTGTGTCTGTTAGGCTGACCTTGGTACCACACTGGAGGCCATATTTTTGCTCCAATTTTGATCAAACTTTACACATATGCTTATGTCATTAAGATTTCTGACAGAATCAATGATTAGCGAGATAGACTGAAACTAATGAGGTGATTTTGCATCTAGGTAGGTTGCATTTCTGATCTGATTTTGATTAAAGTTGGAATATATGCTTATATCATAAAATTTTGAAAGTTTCATAGTGAGAGAGATTCACACATACCAGTGAAGTGATCTTGCATCAGATTGGATAAGTTTGTTATCATTCTGATTCAGTTTAGATCAGACTTGGAATATGGGCTTATAATGTCAAAATTTTGGATGAGTTCAGTAATGAGCAAGATGCATACACATTAATGAGATGATGTCTCATCTACTTGGCTGACTTTATTGTTTCTCACATTTTAATCAAACTTGGAATATGTGTTTATATCATTAAGATCTCATACATACATACATACATACATACATACATACATACATACATACATAACTTTTATCATACTTGGTTATTATTTTATACTCAGACTGTTTGCCATCTTGACCTTTCTTGTACATTATTTTCATTAGGTAATTAAGCTTACTGGATGTTCTCAGTATTGTAAATGAGAACAAAAATTATCATCAAGTGGTAAACCTGACAAATCTTACAGAGTATTTTTCCAAGTTATATTCCATTCCTTCTCTCTCTCTCCCTCTCCCCCCACCCCCCCAGCATAAAAAGTAGACATTTTAAATTAACAGTGTACATTTGAACAGTTTCTGTCAGCTGTTTGTCAGTGTTGTGTTTCTGTGTTTAAAAAAACAAAACAAAATATAACACATTTAACTATTGCATGAAAACATTTCTTGTTGTCACAAACCAAACACTGCAAAAGTAACAAAGATATTTATTTGTGGAAACGAATTTTGGATTTGTAATCTGGCTTGAGAAATGCATTGAGGTTGAATTGTGATATTTTTATATAAAACTGGTTTCTGACAGTTTATAAAGCAAAGTTGACAAAAATGTTAGGGGCCCCGAGTGGCCGAGTGGTCTAAAGCGCTGATCGTTACAGATCACTGCCATCTCACCTCTGTCTGCGTGAGTTCGAGTCCAGGCTCGGCTAACGTGAGTACGTGAGAAAGCCTGCCAGTAGCTTCTCGTGGGTCGGTGGTTCTTCCCGGGGTTTTCCAGGGTTCTTCCTCCACCATTAATACTGGCCGCCATGTATAGCCTATCTTGTGCTGAAAAATGGCGTTAAACCCTATAACAACAACAACAACAACAAAAATGTTACTTTCAACATCAGTCTTTTGATGCAGTGCACAGAATAGAAATCTGTCACAAGCAGTACATAGCTGTGACATGTTTCACAAAAGCTATAGTATGCTTCAGGTTTTCTTTTTTCAAAACTACATCAAGAGAGAGAGCATTTGATTGATATATCTTACAGCTTTTCTCACTAACATAGAAAATGACATTAATCATTAGAGAGTATGCATTTTTTAATGTGCTGCAAAATTATCCTCATTTTGGATTCATTTACTGACAAATTAAGAAACTAAATTTGATATTGATTTTTATGCAGAATAAGTAAATAGGTAAATTGCTGCTTAGCTTTGGTCATTGTATTTAAGAAAGAATTTTATCTACTTAATTGGGTTATTAACCTGCCATTATTTTGTTTTCTTATTTTCTTATTATTTCTTGTTTGATTATACAGTCTAGTTGGTACTTATTAACAAAAAGGATCCAAAATTTTCAGAAATTTAACAGATTGACAGTTGAATAAGTCAGCATTGCTTCATTAGTCAAAGTGAACTCATAGACAGTATATGTGATGATTCTAGAATTAATACGAAACATTCATAATAAGCAGGAAATAGTTGAGATTTACAACCTCTGGAAACAAAATCCTCTTCCAACTGCAGTTCAGAGCAGATAAAGATGTTCTACCAGGGATAGCTGTTAAAAGCTCTTAAAGAGATGAAGCCACATAATCAATTGCAACTGACATACAAGAAATAGAGACTTGTGTAGTAAATACAGACATATCAACTGTAGGTACTCATTTTGCAACTTAGTTCACATAATAGTAGGCATTTCTGTTCTGTTTCAAAACATGATAATGGTATGTTTGACATGTAGACATAAGCCTAGGGCAGCAAATTTTATGGGGCAGCTAAACTCAGGTGGCATTTTCTTTTCTTTTCTTTTAAAAAAACCAACAGACATGAATAAAAATATGTAGCAAACAAAATATAGATAAGCAGCTGTTGAAAATAAGATTACTGATTTACGACCCTTCTCTTCCTTCCACCTCTGACTTTGTTATTGATCAGAGGCATCATGTCAAAGTGGGCCAAGGGGAGGCAAAAAATATGTCAGTTACGATAAATAAGATGGATTAACCACTACAGCAATATGGAAAAACTTCATTTTCTCATGAACACTTACTTGCCCAACTCTTTTTCTGTGCTGTGTATATATATCTATTGGCAGTTAACCCTGGATTGTTATTGTTTTTAATTCTACTTTATTTTGTTCGTGTGACTTTAAGCTTAGTTTTGGTTCCCAAAGATTCAGCACCATTTAGGCAGTTATGGACATAATTTCAGTAATTTCATACTGTTGGCTTAATTGCTTCATTCTGTCTAAATATGCATTAGTCCTATGGTCATGCATATTTAGTGTGGTAGTACACAGAGGCTAGACTAAATGCAGTATTTTGGATAGTGCATTGTGTGAGAATGCAAACAATTTCAGAGCGAGTTGTGGAATGACTATCACAGTATTTCTCACATTATTTCTAATTGTATAAAATAGTTGATTCCATCACATTACATACTGCTCAGCTTCTTTCTTTTCATGCTAATACTTACATGTGATTTCTATTTGTTTGCTTAAAAGCAGAATCTCTCGGTTGATCAATCAATTTATTATTAAATTCACTCTCATTAAACTTGTTATATTTTTGTGAAGCACCTTAATATTTGCACAGAATGTTCTACTTGAAAATTTATCATCTATAACAATACACAAATATGAACGCATTTTGTGATATTAATTGATCACTGTCTACTGTAGCTTAGCTGAAGGTAACTTCCACAGGATTTAGTGGATATCTACTATTACATATTTTTATTGCTGTGACCATCTAATTGGGGTAAAAATAACTTTATCCATCCACTACAAGCTGTGACACTGACATCCACAATGACCACTATATCCAGTATGTGATGGACAACAGCAAGAATAGATTAGTTTCAACCTTGGAAATGTTAATTTTTCCATTATCCTCAACGCTTGTACTTTATTTCTCACTGAGTAATTATTTTTTTTTTTTAAATTTTAGACTTTTTTGGTCCAAGGTAATTGGTCCAAGAAAATGAGACCTGTGACTAATATTTCCCTGTCCCCTATGTAGGCGCAGGTTCTCCACGATCCACATCACCAAGAAGTGGATCACCTCTTGTTGAACCTACCAAGCAAAGTAGTAGTCCACGACAGTCATTTTCAGCCACCAAGGCAGTCTCGGTTTCATCCCTGTCTGAGTCATCTTCAACAGCATCATTAAGGGAGACCTACATGACCCCACCTGACAGCCCACTTGCTGTCAGAAAAGGACAGTTAATGAAGGAAGCATCCTTTGACAGGGCCTCTTCATCACCTCCTGGGTCTCCAGTCTTCCGCCGAGCCATAGAATCAAAGAAAGAAGGGGATGGGTCTTGGACAGTCAGTCCAATATATTCATCACCAACTAGAACCAGGTAACATATACATATACTCTGCACTGGCGAATTTATTATGCCCTATTACAGTTTTAGCTTACCTGCATTAAGCGCAGGAGAATTTTGCTATACTCCAGTGTCATGGTTGTCTGGAGGCATTGGCATTATCAAATGTACACTATTTATGTTTAAGTTAATATTTTATATAGTGTGGCCTCAAGAATCATGAGAGTTTATGCATACTGCCAGTGGACATAACCTTTTCTGTACATAGGTCACTGTCCTTTTTCATACATAGGTCACTGTGATCTACTTTTCACAATCCACCGATCATGTTCCTGTTTTGCTCACCAGGCCAGTGTGTGCTATCCTTCTGTCCACAGTTGCTTGTTACAACTCTGAAGTTCATATTTCTGACCTGATTTCGGTCAGATTTGGATTATGGGTTTATATCATAAATATTGCAGATGAGTTGGCTAATGAGTAAGGTCCATGCATATTAATGAGGTGATCTTTTTCATCACTTTTTTTTTAAAACCTTGTTATCACTTCGAATGTCGTGTGTGTGTGTGTGTGTGTTTTGGATTTTTAGCGTAGCTTTAACAGTTTTTCAGTCATATCACTGTGGTGTCTGCAGTGTGGCAGTTTATAGTGATGTCTAGCACTGGGGCATTATGCCACAGACATATATCATGATGTCCCACTCAGTCACATTATCCTGACACCAGGCCGACCAGTCCTAACACTAACCTCTTAATGCTGAGCGCCAGGCGAGGCAGCTGTTAGTACCATTTTTATAAGTCTTTGGTATGACTTGGCCAGGGATCGAACCCATGACCTCCTGCATCTGAGGTGGACGCTCTAACCACTAGGCCACTGGAGTGGTGAATGTAATATTTATGACCTGCTTTAATTAAAACATGGGATATGTGCTTACATCATTAAGATCTCAGACAAGTTCATTAAATGAGTGAGATAGACTCAGACTTTTGAGGTGAACTTGTTACCACTATAGGGACCACATTTCTGATCCATTTTCAACCAAACTTGGAATCTATGCTTAAAATGAGTGAGATACGTTCATATTAATATGGTAATCTTGCATCTGTTTTGCTGAGCTTATTGCCCTTCTGGAATCCATGATTTTGATAAAATTTGAAATTTGGACTTTTCATGATTTTGTATGGGTTCAGTAATGTGCAAAATCCGTGTATATAATTGATGTAATATTGTATTTGATTGCCTGATTTGTTATCACTCTGTAAGGCATACTTGTGATTTGATTTTGCCAAAACATGGAATATATGATTATGTCATCAAGGTCTTGGGCAGTGATGAACAAGAAGATTCATTCATATAAAGAAGGTCATCTTCTATCTGATTGACTGAACTTTTGTTACCACAATAGAAGCCATAATTCTGATACAGCATTGGTTTATATCATCAAAATGTATAATGTATCATTAACAAGATATGCACTGGTCAATAAGGTGATCTTGCACATGATTGGCTGAATTTCAGATCACTTGAGAGGTTGTATTTATGATCCAGGCTTAATCTTGCACATGACTGGCTAAGCTTCAGATCACTTGAGAGGTTGTATTTATGATCCAGGCTTAATCTTGCACATGACTGGCTAAGCTTCAGATCACTTGAGAGATTGTATTTATGATCCAGGTTTAATCTTGTACATGATTGGCTAAGCTTCAGATCACTTGAGAGATTGTATTTATGATCCAGGTTTAATCTTGCACATGATTGGCTGAGTGTCAGATCACTTGAGAGATTGTGTTTATGATCCAGGCTTAATCTTGTACATGATTGGTTAAGCTTCAGATCACTTGAGAGATTGTATTTATGATAAGTTTAATCATGTACATGATTGGCTGAGTTTCAGACCACTTGAGAGATGGTATTTATGATCCAGGCTTAATCTTGTACTTGATTGGCTGAGTTTCAGATCACTTGAGAGATTGTATTTATGATCCAGATTTAATATCGCACATGATTAACTGAGCTTTCGACCACTTCAGAGATTGTATTTATGATCCAGGTTTGATCAGACTTGATAAATAGGCTAATATTTTCAGGATGTTGAAAGATTTTTATTATGACAGAGACCTGTGCATATATTTTATGAGGACATCTTGTATCTGATATGGAGATTTTTTTCTGGAGACTGAATTTGTGGTAGGGTTTTAATCAAGCTCGGTAAAGAGACCATGAAGACTTTGGTTGAGTATAATTATCAGTGAAATTCATGCATGTTATTTGATATGAACATGCATCAGATTGTTTGAGTTTGTCAAATTATCCACTTTATTTGTGATCTGATTTTGATCAAACTTGTTATAAAGTCTGATGTTATCAAGATGTTGGATTAGTTTGATTAGGAACTGGAGCTACATGTATTATTAGGGTAATCTTGCATCTGATTGCAGAAACAGCGGCTTATATCATCAAGCACTTGTATAGATTCAAAATGTGTCAGATCCACACATAATAATGATGTAATCTTGCATTTGATGATAAAGCTTGTTTGGGGCTGTTCTGTTTAAACATATATGGTACCCAGGGAAGGCACTGTTTTAAAAATATATGCCAGGGTACTCGGGTTACTCGGAGAGTTCATATGAAAATGATACAAAAGTTCTAAATTGCATCCATGGGTGACTACCCCCACATTAAAAGTGCCTTACCACTCTGGAGAAATGTTTGTGATCCAGTTTCGACGAAACTTGGAGTACATAGATATATCATCATGATCTTGAACAATTTCAATAATGTCCAAAATCAGTGCATATTAATGAGGTGATCTTGCATCTGATTAGCTGAGCTTATTACCAATCTGGAAGTCACAGCTCTAATCTGATTTTGGCTTATGTCATAAGACAAATAATGTTTTAATTTTTATTATGAGCAAGATCTGTGCATGTTAATAAGGAGATCTTGCTTATTATTGTCCGAGCTTCTTGAGACTGTTTTCATGACCCATGATTAATCAGACTTGATAAATAGGGTGACATTGTCAAGATGTTGGATTATTTATACTATGATTCAGACCTGTGTATGTATTTATGAGATGGTTTTACAGCTGATGGGGGGGGGTCACTCGAGAAACTGTAATTTTTATAGGATTTTGATCAAATTTGGTAAATAGACCAATGTCATCAAGAGCTTGGTTGAGTATGGTTATGAGTGAAATTCATTTATACTATTGGATGTGACCTGTCATCTGACTGGTTCATCTTGTTGGCAAATAAGCAGCTATATTTTTGATGAGATTTTTATCAAGCTTGTTAAATAGTCTTATTATGAAGATAGTGGATGAGTCTGATTATTAGCAGGATCTACCTGTATTAATAAGGTAATCTTGTATCAGATTAAAACTAGCATCTTACCAGTCTTGAGACCAAATTCAAATTGGAGTTTGTTTTGCCTTAAACTTATGTTATTATTCTCATAGACAGTCTCTATGATGATAGAGATCAGCACATATTAATGAGGTACCTTGCATCTGGTTGGCTGAGCTTGTTACCTCTTGATCCAGATGCAGTATTTCTTTTTGTTATCATTTTTTTTTCTCCATTAACATTACACTGTCAGAATCATACAGCATTTTTTCAAATGGCTTCATATTGCACAACATGTGTGTCTGAAAATAGTATTGTGTGTTAGGAACTATTTTGTAAACAAACCATGTACACTCATGTATTAGATGATTTAGCTTTTGCTTCATTAGATTTGTTTGTGAATGAACTAAACAAGCTGTTTCATCCATTTGGAAGTAAATATGATAAAGTTAACAATGTGGACGAGTTCACTGAGTCACAAATGAAATTTTCAAACAAGCAAATGAATGAATATGATATTTGCAATGTCAGCAACAAATGTGAGAGATGCTGTAATTCAGAATACCATTTTAATCATTTAAAAAGTTATTTAGGAGAAATATTCGTAACCATTTAGCAAATACAATGGTTCAGACTATGACCAGTGCTCTATATGGTCTATAAAAATAGCATAGAAAAGCATATTTAGGCCAAGGGCTGTAGCATATCTATCAGAGACATACCATTTTACAAGTCAGTCAAAACACTAAATTCTGAAGAAAAAAAAGGCAACTTAAGTTTTGGGTAGAAAACTAAGAGCATCAGAGCCAAGATGTCAAAAAAGTATTATTTCCACTGGCTAAATGGACTGTCACACTATAACTGCTTTTCAATTTTCCCCATTTAGGCCTAATTATTTTGATACAATGTTAGGCTAGCGATAGAAGCCATACAGGTCATAGCTGGGGTCCCTGCAACAGTTAGCATGCAAGTGACAGGTCATAAACATTTAGCAGGTAATAGGAACAGCAATAAATATACTGACATGTATGCATCTTGAATTTCTTCAAAATGCACATTCTTAGTTTGTTCTACAAGAATGAATGACAGTATCCATGTCACGGGTTTCAAAACTTGATACACACTGCAGAATTGTACTGTAATTTTAACTACATTTCCAACTGAAATCACATTCTCCTAACTGCACTAAGTGAATGTGATATTCTATAGCATCTTTTTGATAATTTCAATTAAAAGAATTAATATGTTCTGCACATTATGATTCTAAACAATCAGTGACAGAAACAGAGGTGCTGTTGATTCAGTGCCAGTCCACTCAGATCACCTATACATATTGACTCAGCTTTAAAAAAGAAATCCAGTCCATCACAATGAAGCAAAATTGAGTTGAATAAACAGAAAAACAAAATTAATTCATTCCAGAAAAAGTTGTTTTGATGCACATTCATGCACAATATGACTCTAAATTTCAATTTTAAGTAGACCAAAACAAGATTTTTTAAAAACTAATGTCTAGCACTCGACAAAGTTTAAAGGTTGCTGGGAGGTGCTATGTGCACATTAATATTGTTACTGTGTACTGATGAATCTTCCTTGGGTATTTATTTTGGAGTACAGCATAAATTCAGTTTCTTTGTTTCTTGTAGTGTATTCTTTTTATTATTAAGCCTTAGGTAGAAAAACAAAATGAGTATAAGGGTACTGAATTTGTATGGAAAAATATTTTAACTCATTTTTTTGGACTAATACAGCAATCCCAAGGCAATGCAGTATTACTCAGAAAAACTTGTTCATATTTTCCCATAAAGATGCAGTAACCCATAAATCCCATATGTGTATTTCTCATTATATGGGTTTATTTTTCAAGATTTAGGATTACTTTAATCATGAGCAAGAGATTATGGCATGGCATTATCTTCAGAAGAAATTTTTTTCAGGATAAAGTGAAATAGTTTTTAAAAAGGATGATATAAAGTTTTTGAGAAAGTTTATCTAGGTTGTATTATTCTTAAAGTACTACATAAAGCCTACTTAGTGAAATAATTAACATTTCAGTTACGTAAGCTAAGTGAGCAATATTAGGCCCTCTTTTACCTGCTGTTTATGTTTAGGTCGGTTTCTGAGACACCGTTGCTCTGCAGTCATGAAACAATATATACATGCAATCTGATTTGTACTAGACTGCAGTAAGTCACCATGACTTACTTTTTAAACTTCATCGATGATAAACATCTTGTAAGATTAGGTGAGTTTCTTAGACCATGCTGCTTGTACAGCCATCAAAATGGATACAGGCATACGTCCTTAAAAGTATGGCATCACCATATCAAAACAAAAAAGAACTACTTTGACCTGCATTAACCACTAGGTTTGTCTTTATCATAAGTCAGTACTGAATGTCATAAGTATATACAAATACAGAACTCTTGTTTCCAAATAAATATATGCAGGTGAGCTTTGCAGTCCTTAGAAAGCGTCATCTGCAAAATGGGACTTTTTACCAGTAAAATGAAGACATTATTACCGTATTTGCTGTATGTATTGGGACTCAATAAAATAATTATATTTTTCCTGTCCCAGAACTTATGTTGAACTTTTTTTTCACCTCGGTCGTATGTCCCAAGACTTAAGAAACAAAATAAGTTTGTGTTGAATTTGTGCTGCCCCCCAGCCACTGCATGTTGCAATAAGATAAACAAAACGGTTGTTTGATAATACAATATAAGACACTAACCTTGTATTGTTATCATTTATTCCTCTTTTTTTCATCATGATCATTAAAGAATGAAATATATCAAGAACTCGGTATATATGTAGTGTAGGCATCCATACTGGAGCGTGTATTGCTTATGTCCAATAATACACAACACATTGTTCACTGATGTGAACATTGAGAAACAAATCATGTTTGGTTGTACTCAGAGATTTGAATATGTTATCCAGCTGAAAACAGGATGCAACAAAATCGCAAACGAGAGGGAAATAATTGACCAATAGATGGAAGATCGGCCATTCATGCATGACACGGTGTTAGGTGCAAAATAACCATGATTGAATTATATCCAGGTCAACTGTATGATAGTATCTCACAAAATAAAAATCGTTATTTGAAAATACATTCATTTCAGTGCAGGTGACAATCTTTTCGCCAGCATGGGTTACAAGAAGTATTATTAAACAAGTTATTGCTGTGTATACTATTTACCCACAGACATCAGTGCACATTTATATTAATTATAGCTACAGATGCCAAGCAAATAGAAGTTCAGGTGGTGCATAAACACAACTGGCAGCGAGCAGTAAACTTGGTGTTTGAACTTACCAACAGGACATCAAAGACAAAGGTTATTTTTATTACAATGCAAGCCGACATCCGAAACCAACTTTGGATTCTTTTAAGTGTGCTGATTTTTTTTTTTTTATAAAGTCAGCTGAGATATGGAAGCTAACTTTGGTTCTTTTTCACCGGTATTCACAGGAATTTTGAAAGTAAATTGAAACAATGGAATGTGCATGGACATCGACAACCGAGTGTCGCCCAGAAGATTTGGAGAAAATAAAATCATTTGATGAATTCATGAAGGCCAGAAGAGAAGATGATTTCACTGACAATATGAACATTAACATAGATGGAATTCTAGTGTACTTTGATGTCACTGTTGGGCAGACTGACGATAAGATGGGGGTTAAAAGTGTGAGAATTAGCATGACTGGTGCAGATTCAAAATTTCTGACTTTAGTCATTGCTGTTTCCGCGTCTGGAGATGTGTTTCCTCCAGCGATAATTTTTATCGGCATGAACAAATATTCATGCACTGAAAAAATGGATCGTATGTGTGCACGAGAAGGGTTGTGTTGAGATGATGTTGCAGTGGATTAAAGATTTTTATCTCAAGTTCAGTTTTATATTCTTTAAAATAAAATTTCAGTTCAGTGCATTTTCCGACTTGTAATTTTTGAAAGAGTAATAATGTGTCCCAAAACTTATCACTCAAAAAAACGATGTGTCCCAGAACATACAGTGCACAAAAAAATTACTTTAAAAATTAATTTATAGTGTCCCAACAAATACAGTGTCCCAGTATATACGGTAAATATGGTAATTATAGAAATTATCGATAAACAGTTACTTTTGTATTAAGACAGACAGTATTTACATCGATTGTGAAATGTAATTCATTAAAATGTGAAATTTTCAACATCCCATTTTTGCATACAGATCTGTGGATATGCACTATACACATTAGATGAGAATAAGACAATAAACAACAGTTGACATTTATCAAATCCTATTGTTATTCAGTAAATATCCCTTGTCATTATTTGTGGCCTCAAACAGTTGGAATGTAACAATTCCACGATGCATCAATAATCATGAAATTTGGTCATGACATGATATGCAGTATATTTGTCCCAAATCACAATATTTCTAAAAGTGGTGCAAATTTTTTTAAAAGTACATTTTTGGATCTTTAATCTGTAATTGTGTCACATCCATGTTAATGCTGCTAGCAGTATCCTTCTGCATCTGACGTGCTTGTTTGCATAGAAATGAAATGCATAAGAAAAGAGTTTGATTGGATGGTGAAAGCATGTGCCAATCCTTATCATTTGATAGTAAATCTGACTGAAATTGCAATCAAATTATGGAGTTAAGAAATAATAGCAAAAAAGAATGCGAACATATGATTATTACAGTCAAACCCAGATATTTGTTTGCCTGGTTTGGTCAGGATCCACATTATCATATTAGATTCACTTGAACTGGTCAGGGAACCAGATCATTTTTAAAGTAATACTTCAGATTCTTTAATCTGCCCATGATTTTCATGAGCAAGAAGATCATCATATGTAATTGCATGAATATATACTTGGGTGATCAGGATACATTTTACATTGGGATCTGTTTTGTACTGTATCACAAATTCAAAGGAGGTGCACTCTCATATTATTAATTAGTCTACCATGATTCAGAATTTTGACATGATTAGAAACAGAAGATTTCTGCATCTTGTGGTGCTGGAGTCCTTGAACATTACTCATCTTTTCTGTTATTTGTTTGTCTGTCTGCCACTTTGTGACAGAAATTGACATTGTTTTACTTCTTACTAATATTGTAAGAGGCAAGTCACAATCGCAGCCTTTTGGACAGTTTTTTAGCTTTGAGATATGAATTTTTAAATATGTGTTAGATATCTCTTTATACACTGCTTTTAACAATTTCTGTACATAGTATCTTTCCTAGTGGGAGCCCCCACTCTCAGTCAAGTCCCTCCCTCCCAGTCACAGGCTCCCCCACCCATGTGGGACAGGGAACCCAAGAAGGGGTCAAACCAGCCTTCAGTATAGGTGCTACAGTAAGGGAAGAAGCTGGAAGGTCAGTCTGCGACTCTACAGTACTAATTTATGTGGGTTTATACTTGAAAGTAAGCTGGTGCTAGAATCTCAAAAGTACAATTTTCATGAGGTGGAAGTTCACATGATAAATAGAATTCACAGTTCTACAGAATGAATTTTTGCCTCCCATGTAAATGGTGAAACATTGTTATCATTTTTTCTAACAGCAGCGGTGGTAGTATCATCCATGGCATTTATGTTACATTCCTGTATTAAAGTTTGAGAATCACGTCTGTATTGAATTGTTGTATTCATCTGTGTGTTTGTGTGTGATTTAGACTTTTAACATAGCTTTAACAATTTTTCAGTCATATCGCTACAGTTTATAGTGTATTCATCTGAAACTGGTGATAATATGTATGTATGTATGTATGTATGTACATATGTATGTATGCAATGTAATATACTGTACGATTCCAAGCACTGTAACCTCAAATCATTTTGAGCAGGAAACTCAAGCCCAAAAGCCCAAAATCAGCAATGATACTTAGGGTACATCTGCACCCAGGACATTTGGCAGTCTAGTAAAGCAACTAAAGTTAGGACAAACCTGAATGTTCTGTGTTTCTAATTTCATTCTAATTAAATTACAGTCTGTAAAGGTTTTTGACTTCAAGCTTGAACCCGAGTTCTAAGTTAAAAAAAGTTTTGAGAATACCTGTCTGGCATTCTCTAAACCTTTTGAGCACAAAACTTGAGTTTGAGCTCCAAGTTTAAAAACTTTGACAGTCATGTACCTTGAAATTATGATCACATGAGAATGATATAACTTAAAGTACATGGGTCCTCGTGTTTGACTGCGTCATCATATTCATTGGCATGACAACATGTTCCATGGGACACTAAACTACTGCACATATTGTACAAGTTTTTCTTCAGCACAGATATTGTACAAGTTTTCCTTCACAGATCATGTACAAAGTTTTCTTCAGCACAGATTATATACAGGGTTTTCTTCAGCACAGGTCATGTTCAAGGTTTTCTTCAGCACAGATGATGTACAAGGTTTTCTTCAGCACAGATGATGTACAAGGTTTTCTTCAGCACAGATCATGTACAAGGTTTTCTTCAGCACAGATGATGTACAAGGTTTTCTTCAGCACAGATCATGTACAAGGTTTTCTTCAGCACAGGTCATGTTCAAGGTTTTCTTCAGCACAGATAATGTACAGGGTTTTCTTCAGCACAGATTATATACAGGGTTTTCTTCAGCACAGGTCATGTTCAAGGTTTTCTTCAGCACAGATCATGTACAAGGTTTTCTTCAGCACAGATCATGTACAAGATTTTCTTCAGCACAGATTATATACAGGGTTTTCTTCAGCACAGGTCATGTACAATGTTTTCTTCAGCACAGATCATGTACAAGGTTTTCTTCAGCACAGATTATATACAGGGTTTTCTTCAGCACAGGTCATGTACAAGGTTTTCTTCAGCACAGGTCATGTTCAAGGTTTTCTTCAGCACAGATGATGTACAGGGTTTTCTTCAGCACAGATGATGTACAAGGTTTTCTTCAGCACAGATAATGTACAAGGTTTTCTTCAGCACAGGTCATGTTCAAGGTTTTCTTTAGCACAGATCATGTACAAGGTTTTCTTTGGCGCAGAAGTTTTTCTTCACTGATTGGCATAAAAATGATTGTTTGTTGATCTTATAATATAAATCATGATATTTAATTTGATAAACATGAGGAAATGTGGTATGGAAAACTATCTTTTGGTTCATAAGTCATACATTTTTTGCTAAAATTGTATCACCTAATCTTCACTTCAGTGAGAAAAAAAATGAAAGCTTGTACAGTGAAAGATTTTTCTTTCAGAATGTCACTAAGTGCAGTTTTTACTTCATTGATTGGCATAGAAATAATTATTTGTTGATCTTATAATATAAATCATGATATTTGATTTGATAAATCTGAGAAAATGTGGTAAGGATAACTATCCGTTGGTTTACAAGCCAAACATTTTTTTGTCAAAATTCTATAACCTAACCTTCACTTCGGTGAAAAAAAATGAAAGCTTGTACAGTGAAAGTTTTCTCTTTCAGAATGTCACCAAAATCAGTTAGAAAAGACAGAGGTCGAAGTTTAAGATCAAAACGAGAGAGACCAGCATCCCCATCATCAAGGGACTTAACTCCCATGGGAAGAGCTAGATCATCCTCTGCATCAATGATCCATGATCGACCCAAGGTGACTGTGAAGGAAGCCCTGTCCACATCTGTGGCTGAATGTCTCCGTGCAGTGTATGCAGCTTTCCTCTGGCATGAGGGTATTGTCCATGATGCCATGGCTTGTGCATCTTTCCTCAAATTCAATCCCAACCTGACAAAGGAATTGTCTACATTTGCCAAACAAACAAAGAAGGGAGAAAAGCAAAGAGTGAGGCATGCCACAGATTCGAGCAAAGATCAAAATAAAAGAAAGGATAATGCTAATATAAATGAGACACGAGTCAGATTTAATCTGGAACCACAAATTTTTACAAATGGTGTGGAGAAAATGAGTCCCTCAGATGGAAATGAGAAGGAAAAGAAGGAAAAGAGGCACAGTGTACCAAAACATAAGGCAGATGCCACAGTGACAATGGAACATTTTCTTATTTCAAAGGACATGAAGCAGGCAGGGGAGAAGGAGCTTCAGCTTCCTCCAACCCTCCAACACCTGGTTTACTTTTGGGAAGAACTTGCCACTGCTGTTCTGAAAGTCATTCAGCAGGAACTAATGTACCCTAGCCCAGCGATTGCTGTCAAGAGTCGACGAGCAGACAAGAAAGACAAGGACAAGGAGAAAGACAAAAAGAGCAAAAAGAAAGAAGTCAAGCAATTGGCTCGAGGGAATCTGTTTGCAGATGCCCTTGCAGGTATGTATGCAGCTGGTCCAGACAGGGAGACTGTGTGTGATCTATGTGGTGGAATGTTTCCCCATCCAGTGACATACCACATGAGGCAGGCTCATCCGGGATGTGGTAGACATGCAGGGGGGAAGGGCTATAATAGTGGGGGATACTTTTGTGGAGGCTGGGCAGGGAACTGTGGGGAGGGGGGCATAGGAGGAAGCAGCTGGTACCTCATATGTGAAAAATGTAGAGATAAATACTTCAAGGAAAAGAGGCAGGCTCAAAAGGAGAAGGATAAATCTAAAAAACTGAAGAAAAAAAATTCAATTGCAAAGCAGCCAAACCTTATCACCCCTCAAGAGACTCACTTAGTGCTCAAGAACAATGCCATGTTTTTACTGGATTTGGCCAGTGCCTCAGGATTCACTCTGCCAACACAGACCCACAAAAAACATGGAATTCATAAGGGGGATCTATTCTTGCCAAGTGTTACAGAGGAATACAGAGTGGATCTAAACCCCTTTCCTCAGTGTCCCTTTCAGTATCTGATTAACAGAGGTGCACAGGCATCAGATTCAGCATTTGCAGATGATTTCTTCATTGATGCAGAGGAACGTGTGTTTGTTAGGTCTGGTTCTCTCAGTGTGTCCAACAAACAGCGACCTGCATACAGACCAAGACTACCCACAGAACCCCGTCACAGTCCTCTTGCCAGATCTGGATCCCTGGGTCAGGACCTAAAACCATCTTCCTACGTCTCACCACCAAGTCCACAGGTAAAGAAATACCATGTACTAAGGTTGAAACAATGTTTTCTTCTACAGGCCTTAAAGCCAATCTAGCTTATTTTATGGATAGTTGTCTGTTGTTCTGTATCCATCTTTCTGTTGTCCATCGATTAACATGTGTTTGTGAACTCTGACAGATATTAACAGATTTTTATCAGACATGATATTTGGGTACATCTCAGAAATTTCCATGATAAGTTTGATAAGTAACACCTCAACTAACTCAGGTTCAAGATTGACATCAGAATTTAGATTTTGTCACTTCAGATGGCTTGTGAACACAGTAACTTGAACAAATACATAATGAGCTTGGACAGACTTTATATCTGGGTATAGTACATCTCATTTATATCTTTGAGTTAAGTACTCGGTATATGTGACTGGATCAAAGCCAGTGATGATGGCTTATCTTTTTTATTTGTAATTCTTGTGAAAACCAGTACTTGAACAAATAGAAACGGATTTTTGATAAAACTTTTTTTAAATCTTTTTATATCTGAGCAAAGTCCTACACAGGTTCAATAACCAACAATCCATGACCCTGGGGTCAAGGTCAAAGGTCTTGTACTTTGATGAGCTGTTGAATATAGTTACTTACAGAAATAAAAATAGATCCTGACCAGTCTTTGTATATAGTTGTATTTCAACGAGATATCAGACAGGTTCATGAGTCTCTTCTTTACTATATTGGTTTTAAAGTCGAAGGTCACAACTCATGGTTTTGGACTGAATGATGTGTGTGAAGTATAATGAATTGTGAATACAATAATTCAAATAAATTGTATTAATGGACAATAACCAACTTTGGCATATCAGTACATCCTTAGAAAATCAGAGACCAATTTAATTCACTTCCATCCATGGCCTTTGGTTCAGGTTCATAGGTCATAACTTCATTTTACTACATTCAGCATTTGAATATGTTTAATCAAGCATGTAAGAATGGGTTCCATTTGAGAGAACTCAGTGTCTAAGTTGTTTTCTTTATTAGTCAATGCGGGGGGGGGATAATATAACTACACATTGTTTAAAAATTTTGCATCACATTGATATAAATCTGTTGTACAGATTTTTCATATATATTAGAGAATAAAGTGACAAAATGACAGTTAAAATGTATTTTTCTTGGTTTATGATGTTTTTTTTTGTCATGTGAAGAAAAAGAATCAGGGAAATCAAAGAAGTTACCTTTGATAGATCATGACAGTTATAAGCTGTTTATTTTAATGTTGTCCTAAAAAAGGGAAGCAATTAACGAGAAATGTATAATAAAACCTTAAGACTCGAACATCAAGTACTTGATTATTCAGCATCACAAATGACTTACCAACTCTTGCCTACAAACTTCAGGTATCAGAAACATCACAAATTTTGGACCCAAAGTTCAATTGTATTATTTTGTTACAACTGAATACTACTTTGTAATGGCTGTTTTTTCTGAATCAATAATAAAGGCTTGGAATGACAACAGAATATTTTTCTACTGGAACAGGTTGAAGACTATTCGTTAAGCAAGGAAGACATGTTAACATTTTTTAGTGTATAAGTGTTTATGCTGTACCCCGGTACACCAGGTATCCTAGTCATTTGTGATGGCATTGACATTATCTTTAGGAAATGCACACCTTTTTTCTTCAAGTTGATATATGTGCCAGCCAACATTGCAGTCTTCTAATGGCTCATTTGTTTTCTGATGATGTGTTTGATTTTTTTCCAGGAATATTGAAAACAATAGCCCCAAGATTTATATAGTCTGTTCTTATTCATAATTAGTTTTAAGTAAAAAAAACAACTAAACATCATTTCTTAAATTGAATGCATATTGCAGTTCATTTATTTATATGAAGATTGTTATAACTACCTTAGGATTCCAGTAGCCAACCACCAGATAATAAACCCATGCCAAAGAGTGCAGGTGCCAGTCCAGACTCAGAACTAGAGGCAGGAAAGAAGTCTACCTTCCAACGCAGCATTTCCGAAATTGTCTCAGATGATGATAGTACAGATCCTCACAACCTTGGTCGTTTGCTGCCTTCCAGAAGGAGGAACAATAGTGGAGGAGTAGGAGGTTTGTTCAAGGGAAAATTTGAATTTGAATTTGATTTAATACAGAGCCATATTCATCCCTTTTCCAACCTTTTTCAGTGTACTACACTAACCTTCAAGAAATACATAAAGATAATAAAAAATTCTATATTTATATTTCTTTACTAATTTGAGTCTTTCATTACAGAAATTTATGTAGAATTTATTTATACATTAATTTGGTCCTTTTCTTGGGAGTTTGTGAAAAATTTTATGCACAGGATAGAATTAATAGAATTTGGGATTTTAAGTGCTCCAAATTATCCTAATTGAAGCAAAAGATACTATACGACCCACTGTCCTTTTCTCAAGTATTCTCAAGTGAAATGTTGCAATTTACCATTGAACAATTAGCTTTTGGGAAGATTTGTGGATTAGCCACCATTGTCATGTCAGATTTGTTGCAGATGGATAATTTTATTGTAATATTTGTGTTGTTTTGGATACAAATAACATGTGCTTCGTGCTAAAGTCTAAATTTTGATGACTGTACTTCACCACTTATAGAGTGTTTATAGTATTAAAAACCTCCAGCAACAGATCAGTCAAATGTTGTGTTGTAAGCGCTAATTATGCTTCTTAATTGCTATAAGAATAAATGTCATTTGGGAAACCATTGTTTTACAATGTCACAAGTTCTGTCTAGCTTAAAGAATATCACTTGTGAAATGTTGGAGCATTTAACTTTTTTTTTTTAAAATAAATTTTTCCAGTTCTTGCACATCCAGTTAACTAGTCTTTGGAGGGGAAGACAAGATAACTGCCATATATGGATGGTTCTAACACAGCTCCGCTCAATATTCAATGAACTTGGTGTAAAAACTGGTGTTAAATATGTTAATACCTATTGCCATAATTTATACTGTGGATTTATGACAGTATTAAGTTAGTGTAAGTGAAATTTAATGTGCATGCTTTCATTTATTCAAGTGAACTTGGAAACCTGTTCAAAACAAGGGATTTTAGGTTATCCAAGATGGCTACCAAAGTGGACTAATTTGAAATTGAACTACATCTACCACATCTGAATTTCAGATGATACCAACTCAAACACATTATGCAAGTTTCTTTTTCAAAAGTTTATGGATACGTGCTAGTCATATATAAGGATTTCATATTATATGTTCTATCACTGTTATGAACAAGCTGAAAATATTAGAATCATGGAAACATTCTTAAATACCAGCCTTGTAGGTTCCTTACTCAGCACACTAGCTCAACCATTTCATCATTCTCTGGCTTTAGTATGTCTGATATACCTGAAGATCAGAACCATTCAGATAATCCCAGGCAGAAAGGTCATGTACAGAGTGAAAATGAAAACAATGGTACAGATGATGATTTGGAGTTATCCGATATGGCTGACATTTATCCAGGATTCCTGAGGGTCAAACATAAAATATACATTGTCACTGTGCATATAGATCCACAAAACTATTTTGTAACAGTTACATACAACCCTATTTAGACTTCTGTAATACAGTATGGGGTAATTCAGATGATAAAAACATAACAAAGCTGGCACATCTTCAGAAAAGAGCATTTGGGCTAATATCAATCCAGAAAGAAAGCAAGGAAAATTTAGCTGGTAAGTTAAAAGTATTACCTATTAAAGACCGAATCCGTTTGAGAAAAGCCAAATTAATGTACAGGATATCCAATAATAGTGCTCCTGAATATTTACAATCACTATTCCAGTATAGGCTACCTGGTAATTCTCCCCATCTCCAATCCATGTCTACCAAACAGTATAAAATTCCCAAACCAAATAAGGAATTATTTTTAAAAAACTTCCAGTACTCTGGAACTTTGCTCTGGAATAGTATTCCAGTTGAGATTAGAAATGCCCACTCTGTTTCCTTCTTCCAAACCCAATATATCCAGTGGCTTCAGAGATGCAGCTAAAATAAATAGATTCCTTTGTATGAGGGCCTCAAGGTAGATTAGTTCTTAGCTGTTTGTGTTACCCTCTTTAAATAAAGTCATTATAGCCATTATTGAATACACATGAACAGATAGCAAATACATGCACAAATATATGAAATGTTGACACTGTAAAATAAAAATATGCATGATTCATTTATCTGGAAAACTCATTAACCTGGACATTTTCACTGGGAATGAAGGTGTCCAGATTAATGAGGCTTTTCTGAATATCCCCAAATAATGGTCGTGACATAGTTTGGGAAAATGTACCTGGACACCAATTTTCCATTAAACAATAGCTGAAAGAGTATTTTAAAATTTGTCAAATAACTATACACTGTTCTTATGAAATACAAAACTATATATGTTGGTGTAGATTCCTGTTACGAAATACAAAAAGAAAGGATATGTTAGGAGTGAATATTTTCAATATGATGCAGTTCCTGAGATTACATCAGTCTTCCACAATGACTAACCTGCATAACTAATTTGTGGCAGGTCATAAATTGCCAAAGACTTTCCAGAGTCTTGTTTATTTTTCTGTAGACTTCAGTTTTCATTCACAAGATTGCAATTATCAGTATTAAAATTGATATTGGGGGACGGGTATTTAATAAAGGTTGAAAGTTGCAGCCTCATTATTGCATGTCCAGTCTTCTCAGAGTTAATGGTGCTGCAGCACTTACATAACAAGAAATGTCATATTGATGACTTCTTAATGTAATAATTCAGTCATTTCAGTGACTTCATTATGTAATGTTGAGTCATTTGATGACTTCATAATGTAACAATTCAGTCATTTCAAGCTGTACAATAAGTATTGATCTTAAAAAAGTTGTATCCTTAAAGCTTGGCAAAATTTAAAATGTATCTTATACTCATTAACAAAGAGATTTCTACTCTTTCTCTTTTACTTATTTAGATGGAGGGACATTGTTGAAACACCCATCAGCAGCAATGACAAAGCTGATCAACTCTGTGGATAAGTCCGAGGGGTCAGGCCCTGACACAGACAAAACTCTGCAACGCCCTGTCATGGCATTTATCATCCAACGGCATGAGCTTGAGGGCTTACAGCTGGCCATGAGACAGGCACTTAGGAAAGCCACTTGTCGTGTGTTTGCCATGCAGGTATGTACTGGATATTGTGTATTATTGTCAGCTTTTTCACTAATGTGACAGACATTCTTGCAGACTTGTCAGCCCTTTCTTTTGTCTTACCTGTAATGCATAGGCAAGAGATAGGTATCACTTTTCTGACAGCAGTATTGTTGTTGTTGGCATATGCATCAGTGTTTGTTTTTGATGGATGTGAATATGCAAGTTTTATTTTTTCTAGCTCATTTTCTCTTATTCTGTTACATGTATAGTCATGAAACTTGATTTGATGGGTGTATTCATCAAGGTGGATGTTGGTCATCACAAGCAAAAGGTGTTTACAGTGATTTATCATGCTTAGTGACTTTGTCAAGTACTTTGAATATGTCTCTGCAATGGAATCCTTGTTTCTTTTTGTTTTGTGACAGTTTGATTATGTCATAATGTAGTAAGATCCACTTTAGTGAATAATTTCAAAATAGAACATTACACTGTGATGTAAATATTATTTATTGCTGCTCAAGATAAATCCAGCTATCCTTACAAAACCTGCCTCTTCTCAGTGGTGTAATGGATTTTTAAAACCATGCTTTTTTTATTAATTTAATTATAGATGAAATGTGGGGTAGATTTCAGTCTGTTTGGTATGTGTTGATATGCTCTGTGCTGCCTAATACGTAGTGGACCCAGTCTGATATCAATGTTCTGCATTGTAATGTTTTGAATCACAGGCTTTGAACTGGCTGATAAGAAGTGTAGTGGATCCAGTCTGTCTGCATGACTTGATGTGGTTCTTTGTGTACTCTTTGACCCCAAGTCCAGAGGAAGATGAAGAGGAAGAAGAGGAGGAGTCAAAAGATGCCAAAGACCAGAAAGAGGTGGGACTCCCTAAAGTGGACAAAAAGGAAAAGGACAAGAAAAAGGAAGCAACAGAGGTAGGTCTTACATACACTCAAATGAAATATTGGTTTATTATGAATTGTATCCTTAGTAATGATGCATTTCTTCATCATAAAGAAAAGTTTTAGGGTATGGATTAGGTTTCATTCATATTAACTGAAGTCCAACTTTTTGAAATTCCTCCTCGGGTCATTCTTATGACAGCAGAAAGGATCGCAATATGATTAGCATCAAGATTACTACAGGGTATTTATTCTGCAATTATTTAACTACAGAATAATATGAACTTTTCTTGGGCTGTCTAGTACCATATATATTTGCTTATGAGTCCAACTGCAAACTGCACAGATCCAGATCTGCAGGCACATTATGGGTCTGTGCAATTTGTTAGGAGTAATCAGTACAGCAAACAACATATACCCAGGTCTTCATGTGCATTATGCCATGGCAGATCAAGAGTATTAAGTGAGTATATGCTGTATAGACCTTGAAGTTATCTAAATGAGGTTTACAGTAAGAAAATCAAAGTATATTTACTGTTTCAGGACATACCACTGTGTGATCACCCACTATCTGACATCACAATTGCTGGTAAAGCAGTAGATCCACTTCCCCATACCTTCCACTGTCTCCTGCAGACCATAGCAGATGTCATGATGCAACTGCCTGTCGGATCAGCACTGCAGGTAAGTCATTTTGGTTACAAAATACAAAATTAGGACAATTAAATTAATTCTTTTGAGATGTCATATTTTCACCTTTTTTTGATACAATACTTCATTTGTTGCTTCTACTTAGAAAACAAACAAAGACAATTCCCACGCTTAGCTTAGCTTAGCTTTTTCAGTACTATCAGACTGTTTCTTCTGAAAAATATCACTGCATAAACAGAAATTTGGTTGATATTGAACATGCTAGGAAAAATTGGCTTAAACATCTTTTAACCTATGCGGGCTGAAGGCTACAGCTTAGGTTGGATGGACCTCAGGTGTAATTATATAATGATTTGCACATAACCAGGGATGAGATTAATTGGTTGACAATCACTTTAAATTTGAATTACACATTGATTTATTGACCATTGTTGGCAGATGCCATAATGTTTTTTATGTTTTTCTTTTCGGTATAAGAAAAGCAACAACCAATACATTGCAGTAAACTGAGCTGCTCTGTGAACTTGATCATTCCTTGCTTCAGTTACTAAAAGATCAGATTGGTTTCTCTGGTCTTCAATGGACATGATTAGGCCCTTTCAGAGTTTGATTTTTTCAAAGCTTCTACTGTCATTGTCAAAGTTGCAGACATTGAGGCTCACATTTGCTACCTTATACAATAGAACTGTCAAAACGAGATGTTTGGGGGTTAAAATTTTGCATTATCAGTTGTTTGGAGTTTTTGAGATCACATGCTTTAAGTAAAGAGTTCTGTGATGTAAAGTTACGAGTTTTATTGTATATCATATGACATGTGTAATACAGGTTTATACTTTCATCACATAGCAAATGGCTGTGCGGTGTTGGTGCTTGAAGTTCCACCAGTCGGATCACCTTTTCCTCCATGAGAGCCATGTGTTCAGCAACATCAGTCAGATCCTCAGCAAGTCTGATGAGTTGAAAGAGGAAAGCAACAAGGAGCACAGTCATCAGGTCAGGTTTAGCAGACTTATCACATCAGTAGAATACACAGGCTGGGAAAATCCCAACCAGGAATGGAGAGGCTCACTGAAAGGGCACAACATATGAATTATTTGCAAAGTCTACCAAAATAAAATTGTTCCATGTTAAACAAAATTATTTCAAACCAGCAAAATTTTTAATTCGTCCTGAGTTATCAGACATGAATGTTTCCATATCTGATGTATATAGCCTTGCTAACATGTCTCTCTGTTAGATTGTACACTGAAAGCAGAGTGTATCACATTGTCATGTTCTTGGATGTGAAAGGCCATTATGGGCCGAGCAGAATAAGATTATAATGTACAATAATAACTATGTAGGTGGCATTTCTAGGAAATATATTTCTGTATTTGATGATATTGGAGCACTTAAGAAGACATACCTTAAAGGCAATCTGCTGTTTGTTTTGCTGTGTCATCCTCAAGAGACTGGTTTATATACTTTTAAGTTGATTTCCTAAATGAAAATCCAGACTAAATTCCTCTTAAACAGTATTTATGGAGACAGACTATTTGAGAATGACAAAGGAAAATGGTGGGATTGTCATTGTTAAACTTTGTGTACTAGTAGATTCTCAAAATTCTGTGTAGTTATATTAAATGAAGCTTATGCAAATTATTTCATTTGAATAAAACGTTTACCCTGTTTGGCTTAGGTATGTCTTGTTTATTATTCCGATAGAATCTAAAAATAAATATAATAGTGTTACTGGGAGTGACTTGGCCTGCACAGTACTGTAACCCTGGGCAAAGAGTTTATGAAACAGACATACATTGTGTCACACTGGAGATGCAGGGAAATCAGAAATAAAGAATGCCAGTAGCTAAATGACAATTTTTAAAAGAAATTATAGATCTGTTTCTTTCATTTATTGTAATACGGTAGTTAAGAATATATTATTTGCTTGTTTTGTGACAAATAGTTCAAGATATTTTTTAAATATTTATTAGTTAGTGAACCTCTGTGTCTGACATTCCATGCTTTTAACTATTCTGTGACAGAGTATAACATATATAAACTTGAGTACAGGCCACATTTTTGTAAAATAACCTTAAGATAAAGCAGTGATCATAAACTGATTTATGCACTTTAAAATTTTGCATCAAGAGTAATTTCAAAATACAGTTATTAAACGGATGAAACAATAATTAATTAAGCTAAATCTTCCTCCTTTTATTATATATTTTAGTACTGTTTATGTAGGTGTTATTATTTGTAAATTCTTGTTTTACAAGAGAGAGAGAGAGAGATCATACACGAGGATACATTGCCTTTATACAATTGAGAATTGTTTGTAAATTTTTATACAGTAGAGCCTCAAAGGAAATTAGTTGTATTCAACTTAATGCGTTACCCTCTTTTAAAAAAGACATTAGTAGTGGGGGTTGTATTTTCATTCAAAGAGTTCTCATGATATGGACTAAAAAAACATTCCACGACAGTGGCCTTTGGATGTATTCTTTTTTCACTGTGTATCTCTCATGTTTAATTTGCAATGTTTGTTGGTTCCATTGTCTAGTTAGTTTAATATTACAGGGGCAATGGCAGTTTTAAGTCATCTTGCTTTAGATAATGTTTCTGAACTTTCCTTCATTATTTACCAGCCCTTAGAGTTAATATAGCACATATTCATCGATACTGAGGTCCACTAATTTAGCCTCTTGTAAAAACATAGACCTTTGTTTATACTGGCCTAAAAAGTCTTACGAGCCTCATTGAGTTAAGAATGAGACAACAGGTTTGTTTATCCTCATCTTCAAAAATTTATTTTAAAAAAACCCCAAGAAACAAAAACACATCTGATGCCCCAACCTCATTGGGGATTGTCAGATAGTTTGGTAATTGGAAGTTTAGATGACTGAATGTGGGATTCAGAAGATGACTAGGAGGGAAACACTTTTATGTTGAGAAACAAGTAAAAGAGATAATTGGATCTGGGGCATTAATTATGTTTCTACTGTAATTTCAGGTGACCTATAAAATATGGTCCCTGAAAGATTTGACATCTTCCACTGAAATTCAAGCCTCAAGTCGACAAGCGATGATTGCTAGTCTCTCAGGTAACATATATTTTTTATCTATACATGTTATATTAGACACATGTATATCATCATTATTAAACAGTTAAATGGAGGATGTAGCACTGTACAGAGAAGTTGTGTGATTGTACACAGTCTCCCAACTGAATATAAATTTCACCATATGGTTTTAATTCAAGGTCTTCACAAAAGATTGATATAATGTTAAAATCCTAAATTGAATTTCAGTTTCATGCCGTTCATCATTTGTATTGCAACAGTAATCTGTCTTTTCATGTAAAATTGCTGGTATTTTATCATTTTGGACAGTTTATCTTGTAATATTTTGCCAACATAGCTTGAAATCAGAAATTCTGCTTGGGTTATATGATTAAGTCAGACTTAAATTTTGTCCATTCACACTTCTGGATTGTACATGACTAAGATAAAGTCAAGACTATGGGTTAGAAGTTGAAATCTAGGCCTGTGTTGCAGCCCAGTCACCTTTCATACTAACAGAAAGTGTCATTATTGTACATCAAAATTGTATTAATGTATTTGTGTTTATATATGCTTCCATTTGTGTGTCTTTGTGCATGTAAATGTGGTATGTGTGTGCATGAGAGACTGATAGGCACAGCTGACAGAAGGACAAAGAAATAAACCCTAGTTGACCTCCTTTTGCAGATAACTCAACAGAGACATTCTGGGAGAGCGGGGATGAGGATAGAAACAAACTGAAATCCATCACCATCACATGTCAGGCCAAGGCCATACCTAAAATAGTCTATGTTCACATTGACAACACGCGGGACCTTGGGGTATGTCTCCTTATTTGTTATATATTTCAGTCTTTAGGTCAGGTCTGACCATGGAATGAAGAGATCTAAATTATCCAACACTGCAAATATAGATGTAATTTTTAATTATGTAAATGTTTGTAAAAATATTAATTTTTACAGATGATGCTTGAGTAAGACATAAGAATATAATAGGTTTATTTTTTCTTATTCAGCAGTATACACTCAGCTGTTATAATTTTAGCTACTTATATTTTACAAGTATTTGATCTTGACATGTAATATTTAAGCTGATAAATTTTGATAGGATTTTTATTTGCACTCGAACTCTGAAATCTTGAAATCACTAAAAAGTTCACTGCTTAAATATCCTGTAATATGGAATGCAAGAAGTCAAATTTAGAGGCACTTAGTTTAAAATGATTCATTAAGAGGGTAGAGGTATTTTTGTATTCAGTATGTTTAGGTTGTTAGTTGAAACTTGGGATGATATCTGCCCTGTTTAGCAAAGTTTACAAATATATTGTTTCAGAGCAAAGTGACAAATGTTGTGTTCAACTCTGGACCCAGCAGTGAGGAGCTTAAGAAAGTTAGTCAGGTAAGACTTCTCACTGAATCAAATTGCAGTAAAACCAGGTTCTGTTCCAGGACTCAGAATTTGGCAGAAAGATCCCCCAACCCCAGCATTTGAAGAAATTTTCAGAATTTAGAAGAGCTTTAATGAAGATATATAGGTATGGGTTTGAAAATATGATGTGCATTTCTAATCATGCATCCTAGATAGACCCTGAAAACATGGTTATCATGAATTTAGATACAGAGAATGTATTGATTAATATGAAGTGAATCTGAATGGACAATGAAGCCTTAATTAGACATTATGGTACAGATATATAAAATCGTGTCAGTATGGATACATACAGTCATATGCATTACCTGAAAGAATGTCTTTTTTTGTGAAAGCGATATTGAGATGGAATACCATTTTGTATCTGAATGTAGATCTTTTAAATTTACTGTAAACTATGTTTTTCTCAATTGAATTTAACTGTAAATTATGTTTTTCTCAATTGAATTTAACTGTAAACTATGTTTTTCTCAATTGAATTTAACTGTGAACTATGTTTTTCTCAATTGAATTTAACTGTAAACTATGTTTTTCTCAAATGAATCTAACTGTAAACTATGTTTTTCTCAATATCTGTATGTAAACCCTTCAGTAGCAAAATTTTGTTTTGCCCACCCAAATGGAAATAAATCAACATGAAATGCAGTAGAAAAATATGTAATGCAATGTCTGTATTTTGGTGCTTGTAATTATTGTTGAAATTCGCAGTCTCATGGTATTACATAAATAGAACCTTTCACAAATATTTAGTGATAACCACAAATATTTAGTGATAATCATAGAAACTGCATTGATATAGAGGCAGATTAGTGCAGTTAAGGTTGGGGACTGCTCGATCAAGAAAACTCTTATTTGTTTTAATGTGAACTAGCTGCTATCATACATCTGCATCAGTAGCAGATCAAACTGGTCTTGAAAACAAATCATAAACAAAATAATCACTTTGAGATGAAATAATGTCTTTATTCTCATTAATATTCTCTGGTTGATACATTTGTCTATCCACCATTTTATTGAACTATTTGCATATTTTGGTTGTCTTGAAATAGACTACTGATTGTGAAATCTTAAAATTCAGTAAGAATAAATTCTCAGGGAACTCGTTTATTTGTAAAACCACGTTACTGAAATTTTGTATGAAGACTAAACGATGTGATTCAGATAGAAGTCAGTTTTAAACTTATGAAAAATTAGGATGTTGCAGATTTAAACATAGAAAGAAACTTAGAATCTAGAATCTTGTAATATAAACTATGTTTCTTTTTAGCTATACAAGACCATGCATGTGGTTATTATTTGTTAGTGTTACAATTAGTGTGTACTTGGAACCAATGGCCTGTGTTGCCTCAGTAAAGACTTCTGTCTTCCTATTATGAATTATGGACAGAATTAAGTAATGTTTGGGGTCAGGGGTTGGTTTTGAGCAAGTTTTATGGTGTAAAGTAAAGATTGAAACGTTTTAAGTTTGAATTATTACAGATAAACTTCTCAAACCCCCTCCCTTTGTTTTCTAAACAAAATGAAATTTTGGTTTGAAGGACTCTTGGTTTATGAGGTTTTCATTTTATCCACTGAGTTAAAAAAAGATTAATTGTGGTGCCTTTTACTACACCCAGTATTAATGCCAGTATTATTATCTACATCATCTGAGATGTTCCATTGAAATTCTGCATGCAGTTTTGATAGAATTATTACTAAAATATTGATTTTCTAAAATAATGATTTTTCTTCACAAAGAAGAAACAGGTGGATCAGACTTTTGGGAATATTTGTTTTTCATCAGTTTTTTGGACAGACATAGTCCAACATGTAAAGGGCAAGTAAATTTTGGAATATTTTATTGCCGCATGCTCTAAGTAAGTTTTGGATGAAAATGAGGTTCATTTATGAAAGTACAAAAATTTCTTTCTTTTCAGTAGTTGATGTGTTTTGGTTTACTGAGGATATTGTTTGTTGGAAATAAAGAATGGAAAACACAGGATGAGAAAAATAATTCAGTTTTGAGAGTATCATGGTTTATGAGGTTTCAGTCGCTAGAGGTTTCAATGTAATTGATATATCTGTTTTGGTTTAAAAAAGATTATCATTCTAAAACAATTGATCCTAGTCTTAAGACGTAAGTGCAGAGAACAGTTGGATTGAAAACACTATATAGCAAAGTAGTTGGCATGTATCAGGTATTCAATAGGTGCATTTTAGCCACTTTATTTTTAATGAATACACTGTCTTAATTGGTGAGCCAGAACATTGTTTAGCAGATTTTTCTTTAAGATTGTCAATTCATAATTACTGGAACCAGAACATTGTTTTGCAGATTTTTCTTTATGATTGTCAGTATATAATTACTGTAAATATTTCAAATTAATGTAAATACCATTCACTGTAAATATGAATCATTAGAGCTTCAAATTATTATAATTACAAATTAAGGTATTAATGTAACTGCAAATTACTGCAAATACAAATTATTGTCAGTACAAATTGTAACTACAGATTATTGTAAACATAAATTACTGTAAATACAAACTACTGTAAATACAAATTTATGTTAATATAAATCCCTGTAACTACAAATTAATGTAAATACAAATTACTATATCAACAAATTAATATAAATAGAAATTACTGTAAATGCAAAGTACTTGAACTACAAATTGCTGTAACTACAACTTAATGTTAAATGCAGATTTATGTAAATATATACTGCTGTAAATATAAATGAGAGAAAATACAAAAAATACAAACTACAGTAAATACAAACTTCAGTAAATACAGATTACTATTAATACAGGTTAATGTAAATACTAATGAATGTAAATAAAGACTACAGTAAATATTCAAAGTACAGAGTAATATAAATACAAATATACATTAAAACGAATGTTTATGCAATCACTGTAACTACAAACTAATGTAAATACAACTTAATGTAAATGCAGATTATAATTAACACAAGCTTGGACACTATAACTTGAAAAAGGTTAAAAAATATAATCATAGCAGTTAGGTAAATCTAAACTTTGATTCTTGACTGCTCAGTTTCACAGAAAAGGATCTGCTCCAGGTATCATTTGATTTGATCCTTTTCCTTGACTACTAAATTTCACAGAAAATGGTGTGCTAAAGGCATCATATCTAATCTGAGGGTTTTGAGTTTGAGTTTTGCACTCAAATGATTCAGTAATTTCATTCTGTTACATATACGTAATTAAATTGCTTGTTTGTTAGTTTTAAATTCTTTTTTTTTTATTTTTGTTTCATTACATTTTATTGTAAGAATAATATTTTTACTGGATTTTATATTTTTCCCAGTAAATTTAGTCTTTTGTTTTGACCTGTGTAAAACGCAAATGTTTGCTTCATTTTTATTTTTAGCTAACCTAGTTCTTAATCTTGGTTCCGATTTAGTAAACATTGAATGAAAATGATTGGCTATTACCAAGGTCATGTTTGGCCCACGTGTTAGCTAAGTTGTAAACAGCCTTTCTTTTTTATTTATTTCTAGCATGAGAATCTGATTCTTAGATAGGGCTATTCTAAGCTACGTGCTAAATGGCATTTTTTTACTGCGATGTTCAAATTAGTGATCACGTAGCCCTGTCACGTGAGCCACCATGTGATCTAAAATCATGGGTTAAAACAGACGTTTTCTAGTAGATTTGACAGTCGTATCCTACACCTTTAGAGCTCAAGGTGTTTTTGATGTTGATGCCAGTTTGTTTTAAAGTTCATCTATTTTTTGGGATTAAAAAATTTATATTCTCTGGAAAACAACACAAGTGCTTTTCTTTATAAAAATTCTGGGACAAAGACATTTAGTGGATATTTACTCTGGAATTCTAAACAGAACATTATAAATTGTGATCAACGAGGAACTGTTGCCATCAGTACAACAACCTCATCTGACGTCATCACCTTCCATATTGGAACTTCATAGAGATTCGAACCTGGATTCAATTAGAACTGTTTAGTGATAGAACTTATATTTTTTCAATTCTAGGATTAATTTTTGGATTATATTCACAAACCGTAAGTCCTATTTCATATTTTTATCTTGTTTTCTAGGGAAATAAATTATTTTGTTAAAACTTACAAAGCTTGTTGGCTTCACTCTTTTCTTTTGTTACTTTTGTACGAGCCTACACGTAACAATTCCAATTATTATGTCATATACCATATATACTCCTGAACAAGTCAAATCAAATGGAAAAGAATGTAGACCATGATCTGCTGTCACATAATGTTCTGGTAGATCAGGGTCTGTGTTTGTTATAATGATTACTCCTTGCAGTCTGCAGAAACCCAAACCTGCCAGCACATTATGCAGCAGCCGATCTGGGTCTGTGCAGTTTGCAGTTGGATTCAACTTAAAAGTGAGTATATATCTTAATACATTAATACCTCATGGTCTGTGCTGTTTATTCCAAATATGATTTGTATTATCCATTTGCAGGTCCAAATCTACTGTTCAAATCTAGTTGTGCTTTTAACACGGGGGAAAATGTCGTAATCTGTTGACAGTTCCTTAACTGTAGTGTCTACCTTCCTTACAGGTGGATGTTGACAATCGGCACATTGGCTGGTTGAGCTGCACAATTGATGACGAGAGTCATCGTGTAGTTCAAATCATCCTTAAAGGACCAGACCACAGTCTTCGTGTACGGCAGGTCAAAGTGCTTGGTGAAATGGAGGGTGAGGACATCTACCTAAGTATGTCAAAAAATACACAGCAGATACAGCAGGACAACTGTGAGGCTGAAACACTCAAGGTCTTTAGGATACTCACCTCACAGGTAAGACTAGTGTAAATTAATCTCTTATCAGACTAGATTGTACTCACCTCACAAGTAAGATTAGTGTAATTACTCTACCATCAGACTAGATTGTACTCATCTCACAAGTAAGATTAGTGTAATTACTCTGCCATCAAACTATATTGTACTCACCTCACAAGTAAGGTTAGTGTGAATTAATCTGTCCTCAGACTAGATTGTACTTGTGGCACTACATAATACAGGGTGTCATAACTTCACAATGGCTGAAACGTTAGGGCCATTCCTTTAAACCACATTATTTATCTTTCAAGTAAAATGTCTTTATTATAAAATCATTAAGGAAGCATGTCATTGGTTTTTTTTTTTTTAAAAGAAACATGCCAGCAAGTTCCAAAGTCATGGTCAGGAAAGTACTAAAATCTGTAGTGGCCCTCATAGTAGTCACAGATCTGGGAAATATTAAAGTCTGAGAGCTGATTGTTTAAAAAATGTAGTGGATCCAATAGCCTTATTTGTAACATACTCATGGATACAAATACTATTGGTATACAATACCAGATACTACAGGGATACAATACCAAATACTATGGGGATACAATACCAAATACTAGAGGTACTAATACTACAGGGATACAGTACCAAATACTACAGGGATACAGTACCAAATACTACAGGGATACAATACCAAATAATACAGGAATACAATACCAGATACTTTGGGCATACAAAGTCAACAACTTCTGCAATTCCTAAATTTGTCAAGAATCATAGTTTTGTGTTTGTAATGACGTCATAATGGAATGAAAGAAGGTCTTTCATGATGTTAGATCAATCCAACAATTCAAAATTTGAATAAATACTGTGTATACCAAGCTAAAGTGCAACATGGAAGGAGAGAGAGCAAGAAGAAAACATGGAAATCCTGTGTATGTGGGTTAAGTCACTCCTCTGTTTAATCAATATTGAATATGATACAGAAAATCATTGGCAAAATAAAAACCGGAGTTTTGAACACTTAAAGAAATCGGATAAATTGCTTGTTAGACAAGCAGAAATTTCTGAAACATTTTCCAAAAATTCTGTACCAGAAAACTATTTAACAAGTTCTGGCATGTCAAACACCTGTAAGACAAAGTTCTTAAGTAAAGATTGATCCTTGAGCAACATTGAACCCTTTCAAAAAAGAAATCAAGTAATCTTTTTAGATCCTCTGTCCACACTAAAAGCCATGCAAAACCGTCAACTTGATCTCATCAGTAGCCACTAATTGTGGAAAATATTGTTGATTATATTGGTTTCCACCCAGCAATTTGTGATTTGAGATCAGTTAAGAAGCTTTTTAATGGTACACCACTCGTGAAGATCTTTCACTTTAAGAAAATGCAGTTTGCCTAATAAATTTTGACCTTATTCTGTAAGGATTTATATTTGTTTTTTACTTTTACTTTCTTTGTTTTGTATCTTTCAAAGAATTTTAATAGTTTTGCCTGTTATCTTTTAATTTGTGGGACTTTATTTTCGCATTTTTTTGGAAGGTTTTATCTTCCTCAGGTCTTTGCAACATATACCTTTTCCACCAGCACTGTATAGCCATGATTGTGCTGATGTGCCATTAAATTCGGTTTATACATATATATTTTCATTCATTATACATCTTTTGCTTGAAATATATTTTTGGGGTTAACTTATTTTAACAGCGAGCAAACATCACTTCAAGAAACAGTATGTGTAACTCTCTTGTGAATGATGCATTGAATAACTGATGCTTTTCTTGCAACTGGGGACTGTAAAGATAGGGGAAATTAATGCTGTCTCATTTACAAAAGATTATAAATCTATGCAGACGCTTATGGTCACACCTGGGTCATACATGGCGGGTGGGCTTATTTTGGGTCCCCTCTGCCCAACCTGTTTGCTACAGGTTTCTCAAAGTGTGGGCAGGCCTACTTTTGAACATGGGTACATCATTAAAAAATGCTTTATTGTCTTGTTCTTTATCTGTCTTAGCATCAGTAACCATATTACTTTGTAAACTATTTGGTGGAAATGTACCAAACTTTATACCTAGGTTGCCCAATCATGTGGTAATCATCTTTGAAAGAGATGTAGATTTTGGTTTCCTTAGAGGAGTCAAAGGTCACATATACAAAAATAACATTTACAAAAAAAGAAAACTTTCTCTGTTTGAGTAATCAGGGAGATACATACATAACAGACTGGGTTACAACCCATGGGTCACGGTTAGGTGTGGGTTGGTGGGTCTGAATATGTAATAAAAATCTTGGAGATCTGTCCTGCCAGGCCATGGATATAGCTTTAGCTGTTCCATGTCTTTTTTATTAAAAGGCAGGGGACATAATATTTGTATCATCCATCACACTTTTATGTCCACGCAAGCCATTTCAGGTGAAAGGATGAACTTGGTGTGCCTAAACATTACATGATGATTAAAAGGTGTGTCATGTAACACATTGGGGCCCCATATTCAGGGGCATGATCATGACTCGCTATTTGATGTCTTCTGTCATCCTATCCTTTCCACTTTATAACTTTTGAGCCATATGAAATTAAGAATGAAACAGGGTATATTTGTGCATCATAAGTAAGGCAGGGTCATATCATCAGTATCAGGGTCACAGCTCAGTATTTTATTTTTCGGTAACACTTTTATTTCTGTTCAGTAACTTAAGCAACATTTGAGATTTAGAATGAATCATGGAATAATGATTTATCATCACTAAGAAAGTGACACATTCAACATAAAGAGCTGTTGGTCCATTTGATAAAATCATGTTTTAAGTTCTTCATCGCATTTTCTTTTTTCGCTCATGGCACCACTTGAGATTAAAGGATGTAACTTGGCATACTTATACATCATTGGTAGTAGCTGTGTTGCATCCCACATTAAACATCCAGTCTTGAAGGTCAAGGTCAAAATTTTATGTTTCTGTCATGGTCTCCTTTCTACTCTTTAGCTTTCAAGTCATTTGAGATCAATGGATATAACTTTGCATCCTTATATATTATCACTAGAAGGTGTGTTGTACTCTGCTTTATGGCTGCCAGGTCACAGGTCAACATTGTAGTTCCAATCATATTTTGCCATATGCTATATATAGCTTAAGAACTTTCTAGGTTAAATGAATGAACCTGGTATATTTATATATAGTCACTAAAGAAGTTGTTTTGTTTTTCACATTTAGGGCCATATCATTAGGTCACAGGTCAATATTTTTCAAGGGGTGGGGTCTTTTATATAATTTAAAAGTCGCATGAGGTATAGGAATTAACAACAGTTCTCCTGTGTTTCTCATTTTGATGGCATCTCATGTAAATCAGTCAAGGAATTATTATCAGGGATAAAGTCACTAATAAATTTTTCCCCTTTTCTGTTCTTGTACTCTAATTCCCTCCAATCTGGTTACTTTTTTTCCATATTTGCATAGTTATTCAACAGCTCTACAGTGGTCCCTCTCTTATATAGCCACCCCATCTGCAGTCGGATAGCATCCTTATAAGATGGATGGCCTTTCAGAGGGGGACTACATTTTTTGTGAGGATTATATGTAATATATGTAGTAAGAAAGCTACATATACATGTCAATGCACTTAATATCTTCAATTAAAAGTAACATTCATTAGTAAAGGTTCTTTATGTCTTAAGAATAGACTTATTTCAAGTGAACATACACTACAGTAATTGTTCTTGTTCATGACTTAAGCATGAAATATGAGTGGGGTATTGTTTTCATGCACATTGCAAAACCATTCAGTTTAGATCTTGATACATACATAAATCTCTATCCATTTACTCCATTTTTCCATTGCAGCTGAATATTCTCCTTATCTGTTACGATGTTGTTTGTTTGAGTCTTTCAAACATAAAATTGTTCAGCAAAACCTCCTCCCCCCATGTCAGATAACTTTTACTTTTCTTCTAAAGTAATAAGTCTCTGTTTACCTGATGACATGATAAAATCTTGTAATGATTTATTTTTGTGTTGCTAATTGTGCAATTCTAACCATGTTATGATCTTGACAATTATCATCTGGTCATAATCATCAAAGAGAAGAACTTGACAGCTGTGTGGAGCACAAAGATCTGTCACAACATTGTTGTGCCTATTTCCTGTTGGCATTTATAGATAATGATATAATATTAACCTTAGTGGTACATGCACCTTAACCAACACTTCTTAAAGTATCAAAAACCTGACATCAGGAAACAGACATCAGCAGAGATAATTGGATTACTTACCTTATGAATTAAATGTTGGTATGGACACATATTAAAATAAAATATGGCCACTTTTGAAAGGAAAATTTAACATATTTGCAATGACATGTTGGTCACTGGTCACATTTGAGGGGTGTTGGTTGTTGAACACAAACTCATCGGTGCCAAGGGATTCTCGCCATAAAAACACAGGTGGCTGCTGGTCAAGTGGGGATTTCAGGAGGGGACCACAGTATCACAAAGTCATTGTCATTATTGCATGCTTTTAATGATCTCATCATAATAGGCAGAGGGGAAAAAATAACAGAATTTGCTGGTTTAAATTGTAGTGACTTTAATGGTTTAGTAATCTTGTTTGTATTGTTATCTATTTAAAGAATTATCAGTAAGTTTCTAAACCTGTGTTAATATCCTTTTGGCTAGGTTGAATTATAGTTATGCTAATAATACTTGATTTATTTATGGAGTAAATATCTAATGTGTCCATGAATGATACATGTATAAATCCAAATTTATGAAGGTAAGTTTTAAAATTTCTACAGCAATCTGGGAAACATTTCTCATTTTTGCAGGTGTTTGGGCGGCTGATCACAGATGGAGGCTACGAAGAAAGGAAGGCTCAGCCTGACAGCACAGATGCAGTAGATGGGGATCATGACTTGAAAGAGCACATGGTTGGCATCTTGTTCAGCCGCAGCAAACTCACACATCTTCAGAAACAGGTAAGACAGACAGACATTGCAGTGTAATGTAATGCCATACTATAATTTTTTAGCTGTGGCAAACTCATACATCTGAAGAAATGTAAGTCACATAGACACATGGAGAACACAGTTTCTAACTGGAGTATTTGAGTCAGTAATCATCTTCAAGTTAAACAAGACATGCTTCAGACACAAACAAGTGTTTCCGATAATTTTTAGATCAGACTGCTGAGAACGTTTTCTCCAGGAGTACCACTAACACTTTGAAGACTACAACCAACAGATATGGGTCTGTACAGTTTGTTAGGAGTGATCAATAGAACAAACAACATAGACCCTGATATGCTGGCTCATTATATGAAGCTTAACAAGGTTTATGTTCTTTGCAGTTGGACTCAACTTATAAGCAAGGATGCATCATAGATGGACTAGAGTTTGTTGGAATTGTGTAATAATGGAAAGCAATACATGGACTTGACAACTTGGATACGTATGTTAGATGAGATATTTTTTTCATTTCTGTCAATATAATGTTTTTATTACCACTTTTTTTCTTTCATATGTTCAGTCCATTGTGAGAGTTTACCCACTCTGTCTCTTGGCCTTCCAGTAGATTATTGCTGCCTATGTATTTTTTATTTCCAGACTTATAATGCATCATTGTTAAAAATGCCTGAACTCCCATTTAGACCAGGATGTTAATCCTTACCATCTGTAGAGTATGTAATTGGTATATCCAGTAAAGTTCTCTATCTAAAAATAGTGCTACTGGAGAGCTCTGGATCAGATTTAATAATTTCTGTTATCTGATATTTAACACAATCTATGTTGTGGTCAGATAAATTAAAATGCTTAGACACCAGGGAATCTATCGGATTACGGATATCCCTAAAGTGCTTTCTTACTCTCTCTTGGAATTCCATTTTAGACTCGCATACATATATTTCGTGAATAAATAGATGACATGCAATTGGTACAGTTTCCTCTTAGTTCTGAGGCTTCTTGGAGGCAATGTTCCAAGGACTGACGAAATCGGGAGAATTAGTGAATCTCGGGATTAGTTTAATTTCTAATCCTTGAACAATTTTCCTTTTAAGGCCACACTTTTGAGGCTAGTCAGACACCTTTTTAATTTCACATATTGGGAAAGACATCTTCCTGCTTCTTTATAAGGCGGAATCGATTGGGATGGTAGTAACAAATGCGTTCGCATCTGGGTGTTCTGTAACTGGAATGGAAATAAGTACTGCTGTTAAGAGATGACAGGATATACTTCCAGTCTTTAAAGCATATTTGCTACATTCCAAATAAAACTTTTGGTGTACATTTGCCCCTTGTTTGGAGCACTAGTACACATAAGAAATATATATTTCCAATACAAATAGGAAAACAGAATTTCATATAATAGCTTTTTGAAATTGTTCTATAAGATGCAGAGATAGTTAAGATTTTTCTAATTGGACAGGTATGTTACCACATTGTACAAGGAATCAGGAAGGAAACCCAGAGGGTGCGTGAGGAGTGGGAACACGGCTTGGATACCAAGGAAGATACTCAGGAATCAAGGTACAGCCATAATGTTGTCAGTTACGTCTGACCAGAGATAATCAAAAGAAATCTCTAACTGTAATAAACTATTTTGGAGTCATACATAGAAGATCTCATTATCCCTGTATTTTTTATGAAAAAAAGAATTAAGTTGGGGATTATGTCGCCTGGTTCATCTATATGTCTGTCCATATATCCATTAGTAGTTTATCTCACCATTGACAATACAAATTGAAACATTGGGATGTGATTGGAGGTGATATATGTAGATGTGAACAATGATTTTAATTTATTTATATGACCCTCCAGTGGGGTGGAATGGTATTGAAGTTTCAAATAATTTCTTAAACATTGTAAATGGAGATCTGAAAGAGTGGCATGTATCATCATTAAGGCATAGGATATTACATTTAATGGGTTTTACAATTAATCCTCAGATCTTGCTACAGGGGCTGAGAATACTGCCACTGGGTCCTCACTTTGAAACTGTTGAGATCCTTAGCCTGTAACCAAGACAAACAATGCATGATGCTTCTTGGTTGATAGATATGCCACAGGGTCATAATTTGGAAACTTAAGATCACTACCCTATAACCAGGTATACATTTAGTGGGCAGAAAAAGAGTCAACTTCATACAAGTATCCAACAAAAACCATTGGTCATGCCTCTGGAGTAGGGGACTTGCCACTGGGCCATATCTTGGAAACTATTAAGATCCCTGCCCTACAACTATATGTGGACACCACCAAATATCTCCCTGCTTATATACTATGCCACTAGGGGTATGGCCTGACCCAGGGCCAATGTTGCAATAATGCATATGTGTATTTGTCTAATCACATTTAGTAACTGTAGTCTTACAAATCAGCCTCCAAATTTGTATTGGTTTGTTTGTTGGGAGTCTGATCCCAACTATTCATAAAATGAAATTATTGCAGACAGATTTTTCTGCAACACATCAGTGCACATAGCAACCATTTTTAGACACCAGTATATCTTGAGGCTCTTTAGTTATGTTTATTTGAAGAAGGAGCTTTTCAGTGATCTGTACAGCATATTTTGATACCCAATACAATATTTGACAACTTTGAAATCTACATGGAATAATACAACCCTATGACCCATCAGCATTTTGATTTACTAGGCAAAATCAGCAGATCATCATCAATATCTTGCATCCAATCATATGCAACTTTGACTGATTCAGAATATTTTTATGTTTTGGTCATGTGACTCAAGCACATGGATTTATTATGTCTGTTATGTGATGTATATCTCTCTTCCTGTGACTATCATCATGGTTCAGCAATGTGTCAAATTACAAACTTTACTGATTAATTGACAATGTTCTGAGCAATTTGGATTGCAGTGCAAAATTATATTGATTTTCAGTGTTCCACATTATCATTTAGAAGTGTTATGATGCCAGATTGGACTGGGTTTATGTAGCATGACTTTACCAAGACAGTTGGATTTCAGTCAGATTTATCATGCATCTTTGTATTGATGAAATCTTGAATAATTCAATTCCCAGCATTCCATATCATCATTTAAAGGAGCTAAAGACCCTTCAGAGCAAATTGCAGTGAGCAAGGCCTTTGTGTTGCACCCGTCACTTACAGTTTTAGGTCACTACTATTTTGGAATGAATGTGTGCTGCAGACCAAAATTGGTTTGCTGTGGCCTACTTTCCATGGTCTATTCAGCATTAGCTGAAAATACCGACTTGTGCAACTGAATTTTGGATATCTTATGAACTCATGCTCACTAATAGTGCAGTGTTCTTTGTTGCAGGTATTCTGATGTGTATTGCTTTGAGCTGCTATCTATGATGTTGGCACTGAGTGGTTCAGGAGTTGGTCGGGCTCACCTAGCTCAGCAGTTTGGACTTCTTCAAGATTTGTTCAGCCTTCTTCACACAGCCACACCCCGAGTCCAGAGACAGGTAAAATGATTCTTAATATAATGATGATTTTTATCAGTGGGTTGCATTCAGCTTGCTCAGATGGTATGTTGTCGTTTTGGGTTTAATGCATTTTTCAGTGCATGAATACATGACAGCCAGTGTAACTGGTAGAGGGAGAACCTGGGAAAATCCAGGTGAGAACCACAACCCACAGGAGCTGATGGCAAGCTTTCACACATACTCACATTGGCTGAGCCCAATCTCAAACTTATGTGGACAGAGATGAGAAGGCAGTAATTGGTAAAGGCAAGTGCTTTAGACCGCTTGGCCACCAGGGGCCCCACAGACAAGTGTAGTTGACAATTCAGTTGATAAAGAGCCAAGCTGAGGTTTTGCATCATCCAAGTTCAGCAGTATACACATTTTAAGGACATGCTCCTTCTCACAGCAAAAGTTGAGCAAGCAGTAAATGACATAGAGTGTTGGTCTTAGTGGTTCATACACATCTGCCTCAAGATCCTTTGTAATTTGTCACACCCAGGGTACAGAGGAAGGTCAGTTACTGTTTTCTTATTAGAGAACATAGGATCAGCATGTAAATCTTTGAAAAGTAGTGAGTAAACATATTATTGGAAAAGGTTTTCTTAAAGAAAATATTGTCATAGCAATGGATGGGCTCATCATGAGGGATACATATCGTGTGATCTTGGTCCAGAGTGTTTATTTAAGGGATTGGTAGCTTCAGTCTGACCCGGCACTATAGTTATTTGTATGACTTTTCTTCTTTACACAAATGCTTCCAGAATATAGAAGTAAGAAAGTGACTTATGGTATTAGTGCCAAGTTTGTCAGCATGGTCTTTAGCCAAGCAGAATTCTTAAGGAATTGTCAAGACTTTTTTCATGCAGCTGGAGGATAGAGTAGGTAACAACTCATGATGCAGAGTAGTTTAGAGACGTTTGAGAAAGAAGTAATACTGCCAACAATTTTGGAAGAGGTTCCAAATATGTATATATATATATATATATATATATTAGCAAATCATTCTTTATTCCAGCATAGATTTTATCAGCATATGCTAACTTTATTTTACTTCACTGATTTTATTTATTTATTTATTTATTTATTTACTTATTTATGTTCTTGACAAAGCTAGTACGCTAAGCTTTAAATTGAATCTGGCTAATCAAAATTTGTTATTTGTTCCTGGCAAGAGAATTACTTTAAATATTTCCCAGATGTTATTTCCTATCAACAAATATCAAATAACTGAAAACTGATGGGATTATAAATTTATAGGTTGCTGTATTTGTATAGGAAAATATGAACAAGTTTTTCTGAGCTATACTGCACAAGGTGCATCATTTCCCACCAAATGTAACCTTTTTATTATATACTCATTTTGCTTGTCTACTTAAGTCTGAATAATAAAAAGACTGCAAGAAATAAAGTAACTGAATAGCTGCTGGATTCCAAAGTAAATTCATGACCATAGTTCAATAAATATACAGCAACAGTATTCTTGCATACATAGCACTGCCTAGCAGCCTTTGACCTTGGTAGCATATCACATGCCGAGTCATTCATTTAAAAAGTAAATCTCATTGTAGTCTACTTATAATTTCAATTTAGGGTCCTGTTATGAACGAATGTGCCTTGAAACAACTTTTTCTTTGGTCTGCTGTGGAAGGATTTTGTTATTCTGTCAGTCAACTAAATTCTTCTTGTGATGGACTGGATTATAAGCTGAGTCAATCTCATACAATGTACATGTAGCTGACAGGACTATCCTTAATGCAGCTGCATGTGTACTTGTATTTCTGTTCTGTCACTTTTTTACATTGTTTACAATAAAAAATAGTTCCTAACACATGATGCTATTTTTAGACATGTGTCATGCAGTATGAAGCATTTTACTGTACTGTATGATTCTGACAATGTAAAGTGAATGGAGAAAAAGATAAAATAAATTATAATATTTGATGGATGATTTTGGTATTAAGTAAATCAAAGAAAATTGTGCAAAATAGTAGTTAATCTTCATAAACCATTTAAACTGTCATCAACCTCCAAGATGTCAGGACTCTAAATCTGCCATGATTTGCTTTTAAATTTTTATTTTTGATCATGATAACTTGGTTATGACCAAGAAAAATACAGAGACCATCTTTTCAGTGAAATTAACTCAAATGAAGCTAAGATGTATTTGTGGTATATTTTTGGCACACAGATTTCTGTGCTTTCATTCTGGCATAGTTCAGTCACTAGCTTAGTCACTAACTTGGTCCATTTCTCAGGCTAAGTTTGGGCTTTGGCACACTGTTGACAGTGTTAAACAAAAGGGACTAGAGTGTTTGTTTGCACACTTGTATCAAGCATTGACAACTTTATAGTGAGATCTTGGACAGAGTTATTGCTTTGATCAGTCTACATCATATTTCTGTATGTCACATGTAATCAGCTCTAGAACCAGTCAGCATAGTCTGGTGTACTTTGACGTGAATATTGTTTTATCTAGATGAGTCATTCAGAATTTTTGTTTCATCTACTCCATTTTTGGACAGAGTTATGGCCCTGACAATCAGCATCATATCTTTTGCCTGTGATGTTGCTTTTATTGACAAATCTTTGAATTAATTGAATTTTATGTGTTCATGATTTAAATGAGTCATGACCCCTCAATGTACATCTTCTGACTTCGATTACCAAGACAATTTACTGTGTGTAAAGTCCTGCAAACCATATTCTTGCTTGAATGGCTTTTTTGATACATGCAACACTAATAGTTCTAGTTTAGACATAACCAAGACTATCACCTGGGAGATATAATCTACTTATGATTGCATTTTGGAAATGTGTCATTTTTTCATGAGTATGAAAAAAGCTTACAGTTCATAAATATTTGTTCAGAATAAGTTTGCTGCATTTAATTAACAAATTGTGAATGTTTTGTATAATTTAGATTTGGTTAAATATTTGCATTAGAAACGAATCACCCCCAACTCTCTAATACATGTATTTATGATATCTTTATTACAAAGGTAATATCTGTGTTAAGACGAGTGTTGCCTGATGTGAAGCCACCGACCCTGGCTAACATTCTGTCAGTCCCTGCACTGCCCCTTCTTGAGTACAGCATTGTGAGCATGGCAAGCCAGGAGGATGCCGACCGAACATTCAACCCAGAGATGCCTTGCATCCTTGATGTCTTCCTGGCATGTATTGCGAAAGCCCTGACTGTCCAAACCAAGGTCAAGGTTGCTGGCCCCAACAAGGGTTTCACCTCCAACACCCTAGCAGAACTTTCAGAAAGCTCCAAGGATAGGTAACACCATTATAGTGTTAGCATATAGAGCACTGGATACTTGTTCCATTCTCATTATATCTACTGCTGTACCTAGGATCCCTAGGGCAAGGGACACTATGTCTCTCACCCTCAAAATTTGGGTACAAACAACAGTTTAAATGGACAAAGGACAATTGCAGTACTATAAACAAAAGAGATATTGCTTCAACAGTTTTCTGACTTTGACTTTGTCATATTTTCCTTTAATACTTATATTATTGCTATAAATATTTTATCACTTGATGAAGTAACCCATGAAAACATTAACTTGTGTGAATATCTGGTTATCTATGAATTAGCTGCACAGTGGAGTTTTCCATTTTGGATCTTGCTCTCATTTAACCTCACTCATTATCTAGCAGCATTTATTATAATAAATTCCCATGTTTTCTGAATTACCTCTGGCCCCCCCCCCCATCTCTCTCTCTATCTCTCTCTCTCTCTCTCTCTCTCTCTCTCTTGTGACATAAGCACTTATAATAAGACATTTTTTCACATCTGCAGATTCCACAGTGAACCTCAGAACTAAAAATTAAATTTAGTCCAAAGGGTTTTCAGTTTTTGGGAGGGGTTTCACTGTATGCCACCTGCCTGGTATGGATGATTGTACTTTATGTTACCAATAACAAATTCATCTGCAGTATGTAGGTGTCATGCTGACTTATTCTTTTCTCATCTCTGTAACATAGATATTACTGTTCTGATGATGTTTTTCATATTCTAACAAGTGTGCATATCATATTTACTTTCCTAGTGTTCAGTAGATAGCAGCTGTATACGAAGAATTTGCTAGAAAAAAGATTGGTTTCTTCAGTTTGAAAATGTGTCTAGCAGAAGAACCCTATCAATTTCGTGGATCAGAAGTTCAAAGGTCAACATAACTGACAAAGAATGAAAACTGTTAATGTACAATAACATTAGTTCCACATCACAGTCTTGGACCAAGCTTTGTGGATGGGTTACATTTGGGGCTCAGGAAGAAACCTGTCAGTTTTGGGTTTCAAAGATCAAAGGTCAGCATCACTTTGACTGAAAGAAACAAATGTGATTTCTTCACAAAAGTTTTAGTCATCTGCATAGAGGACTATTCTTTATCAACGTGACTCAAAAATATTAAATGGCTCTTGGAAATGTGTTTGATTTGGATCATAAACATAGTTTTAAAAAAATTCAGCTATATTTCTATGAAGTCTGCAGTGTGGCAGTTTATAGGGAATGTCTAGCTCTGGGGCATCTTGCCACGGACATGTAGTATCATGTCACTCCCAGTTGCATTGTTCTGACACCAGGCCAGCTAATCCTAGCACTAACGTCTTTATGCTGAGCTCCATGCAAATCAGCTGCTAGTACCATTTTTATAAGTCTATGGTATGACTCGTCTGGAGTTCGAACCTGTGACCTCGCACACCTGAGGTGGATGATTGAACCAATTAAGCCACAGGAGCAGTAAAAAAAAAGAAGGATCTATTGAAACATTAAATGTGTCTAATCAGGAAAAAATCAAGAGTGCTTCAGAAATTTTAAGAATGTGCAAGTGAATTAAGTGTTAAGAATGTTGCCATGAGCATTGTATGATTTGTGTTAACTTCACAATCACAAGTTAGATCTGTAGACTTGGTCAAGTTTATTGAATTTAGACTTTGTAAATATGCTTTGTGTTTTGAATTCTTGAACTAATCCCCTTTGATTTTTCAAATTGTGACAACAGCTGCAGACCCAGGTCATAAAAGAAAATAATTGTACATGTTTCATACAATTTATTGTAAAGTGAACCCCCTCATGAATGGCCTCCCTCACCAGTGGCCAGAATCTCTTGGCACCAATGAGTTTATGTTCAAAAGTACCCCTTAACATGACCAGTGGCCAGCATATTAGTGTAAAATTATACAGTTTACTCTTCACAAGCAGACACATTTTATTTTAATATGTGTCCAGAACCAATACTTAATTCAAAAGAGGGGTACCACTGTAATTATGACATGTAACATGTAGATTACACTTTTAATGTTCATATTACTTTTTATGTTCGCTTCTTAAACTTATACCTTTATGGGGGTTGGCAAATTCCTTAAGTTAACCTGCTTTCCACCCCTTCCTTTTTTGCATGTAGACAGTTTCTTAATGAAGAGGTCAGCATTCCAGACTAAACTGTTTCTTTTGAGATTCTTAGATAAGTGTCCAATATCCATAAAAACCTGACCTCAGCATTAGGGGACCTTCTACATGAACTTGGTCACTGTAACCATCTTTTTCATTCATGTTTGTATGCCAAATTTAGATTTAATAACATCACTGCTTGCATATTTAGACCATTTTTTCCATTAGTAACGTTTATATTTAAATGTTTGGATGAAATTTAGACTGGTTTGTGATATATTGATTATTCTCATCAATTACAGAGCGAGTGGTCCTAGATGGTGGTTGAGGGGAAGCATGTCATCTGCTCTGGCCAACAGTGTCATCTCTCTCATACAGGACATGACTTCAGTGAGTAGTGTAATCAGTGCAAATCTTGTATTGTTTTTAAAACTATCATTTAACAACATTGAATGGAATTATTATTTATTTATTTATCGTGTGTGCAGTGCATTCTCAGCCATTAACAGCATCATCATCAGCAAGGTGCAGAGCCTGCAGTCCACTGGGGAACTTTGTCAGTAGACAGTTGTTCACAATGTGTGACATGGTCTGTGGAGCTCCACAGCAACAGGAAGAGTCAGTGGCCTGGCCCCATTGGACAAGGTTGACTGCACAATGACCCTGTCCTGTCCGGAAGCGGTTCATCATAGTCCACAGATGAATGGATGAATTGAATGGAATAATTTATTGTCACACCAGCAGAAGCATATATTGAGTTATAGGTACCTCTCTTTTCAACAGTGACAGCAGTTGTGGCAGCATCGGTTTTTCAGTTTTATGCAGCTCAGATAAAGGAGAATATAGGTTTCTGCAGAATACTTGTTGACGATTACATAGTCAGACTTATTTGTCTGATGAATGGGATAATCGGATAATCTTAATGGTTTGTGTTGAATTAACAGATATATACTGTATAGGCTAGATTCATTTCTTTCACATCCTTGATTAGATATTCCAGGCAGAACACCTTTTCTTACATCATGTAATGTCAAAATAGTGTTTGGATTGGCACATTACTACTTTGACCTGTTCTGTTTTTTCTTCATCACATACATGTCGCATTGTCTGCCATTTTGCAATCAGTTTAATTTCATAACTTAAAGGTCTACTTGAGTGTAATACACACTATATATCAGAATGTTCATTTTTCACTAAATAACTCAGAAATGTGCATTAAAAATGCATATTTTAACTCACAGAGAAGAAAATGAAGATAATGTGTGCATTTATTGATGTTTTATGGAAAACACTCCAGTAATATTTGTATACTTCCGGTGATAATAGAATTTCTGAAAGTGACGTACTGTCAGGAAGTCCCTCAGGTTTAGCATATGTGGTGATGATGGCTGAATTTAGTGATGATTCAAGCGAATTTATGTCAAATTTGTCATGCTCATTTTCATCGTGTGAGGAAGGTGAACTACTAGAAGATAGCGAATGTAATGAATCTTGAGAAAATTCTGCTTGCTGAGGTTAGACAGTACCAATTTAAGCCCAAACGAGACAAGAACGTGGACGAGGACCCTAAGGAGGACATAGGGCATAGTGAGGCTGAGTAGCGCTTGGGCTATTCATTCTGGTAAGTATTATTATCATTATGGCAATTATTATTATTATTCTTTCATTATTGTTATTTCAATTTCATAATGAAAAGAGAAGGGCACGAATTTGGGGGAAACTTGGATGTCTTCAGAGCAGATTGCCATGTGGGCGTGGTTCATCAGTAACTAGTAGTGTTAAAAGTTAAACACTTAAGACTTAGACTGTGAGAGGTGTAGAAATAAATACTTTATTAACTTTATGACAAGTTTGTTCCTTTAAACTGTGATGAAATGCAGACCCCGAATGTACTTTGGGTGTAATTGTTTACTACCCTTGACAGATAGTAAAATTGAAGAATTTTATTAAAAAGAAAAAGTAGTCATAGACCTGGTGTATCCAGATGTTCAGCAAGCTTGTATTTTCTCCGTGGGTCAAGGTGTATAATACTAGTGGCAAAGGAAGTATACAGATTTATGGGGAAATAAATCTTGATAATAATAATAATAATAATAATACATAATAATAATAATACATTGCTGATTATTGTTATGTTATTGTGGTACAAAAGTCTAACCATGCATCACATATACATATATATCATACTTTAACATGCAAGAACTTCTCATACATTTTACCCACAAGTTTGCTATCTAACACAATAATGAATGATGGAGTGTATTTACCATGTATATTGGTGTACCTGTGGAAATTGCAGCAGTAAAGAAATAGTCGAGAAGTGTAGAGGCTGTAAAGAGATTATGATTTTGAATAAGACTGAGGAGGATTGTATCATTAATCATCCAAGATTTCATACAGTTTGCTTGGATGAATATGTCCTGGAAGCAGCAAGGAAATCCTGTCTGAGTACATGAACACTTGTAGGCAAAATATTCTTACAGTAGTTACGGTGCCACTATCAGGGTCAATTTTGGGACAAGTGATTGCTTTATATGCATGTGAAAATTAGCTTAAAATTCCTTTTCATAAAATCCCACCTTTATTAACAAAATGTATCAGTACTATCACTTTACTTGAGTGGTGAATTTTTACCCAAACCTTTTATTTTGATAATAGATCGTGCTTTAATCATTTGCCCATTATCTTGGAAATTCTTATGAAAAATTCTTTAATCCTCTATAATTTCATTTCTTGAACAGATTCTATACTATGACATTAAAAACATATTGCTGTCTGTTCATGTTCATATTTGATTCATTTAGCTTCCTAATACTGGTTGTAGTAAAATATAATTTTATGCTAAAGGCATTGACTCTGAAAACGTGAAATAAGTAACAGAAAACCGGAATACATGAAATAACATAACTTTATTCAAGTTTATAAATTTGCTGTATATTCTATTTTCAGTCATAATAGATACATGGCTGCATAGAGGTGGCAATAACTGTCTATCAACTGACTACGGCTTCCTGACCACTTTTTCCAGCACTGCCATCAATTCTTCAGCAGTCTGAAAACAAAATTGTTACCCCAGTAATTCAAGAAACTGAAAAATGTCATCCACTGCCTATATTCATACTGACAATTTACCAAAGAGAATTAATGGAATTGGAAACAAGACTTAATTAGTATTCAATTTAACATACATATAAATCATAGTTTAATGAATGAATGAATAATAATAATAATAATAATTTTTGTTGCGATATGATTTTGAGTATGTGCTACAAAAAAGACTGTGTTAGCTTTGTTTTGATTAAAAACTTTCAAGTTCGAGTTGCTTTGCTTTAGTTAGTTTCTCACTTCTGTGTATGTACAGGGCCAGGGAGGAGGGGGCTGACTGTATTCCTAGTGATATGTTCACTATCCAACTTTAATATAACTTTTTTGAACAGTTATATTACTATATGTGCGTGTATATGAGTTTTATCAAATGGTATCATTCAGTGTAGTAAAAATTGCAATATCTGCATACCCTTGGCTACATGTCACACATCATAATGTGGTGTTCATGGACTCATTTATCTGGCGAGAAAACACGCTTGGTACTGCATATGGCAGGAGTCATCTGATGGTCATAATACCAAGTGACTCTTTAATTTTATAGATGGTATCGAAATCATTGTCTCTCAAATAGTCACTGCAGACTATCTCACCTGTCACTGGTTGGATAACGCACGGTACCATCTACTGAATGCAACTAACAACGAAAGTAGAAATGCACAGTTCCCTACAGCACGTTACTTCCGCTTTGTCTACGGAAGTTGCCAAGCACGAAATCAGCTAGGAGCATTTTTCCTTGTACGATAAGAAAATCGATGTTTTGTGGTCATTATTTTCATTATTGATGAGGTATTTAACATAATACCTTTAAAAATCACATCTAGAAGATTAAATTTATCATATTAAAGAAAGTTGTGTGAGCATACTAGTAGACCTCTAAGGTATCAATATGTGGTTTGTCACACATTTCCTTGCTTACAATGAATTTGTATTGGTCCAGGATAATTTGTTTTTGTAATGCTTAACTATACCATTAGCGTGGCATTTTGTAATAATGATGGGAGAGTTGAAGAAAAATCATCAACCTCTGGATAAGTGTGTGATAGAACTTGAGCTTATAATATCTAGGCAGGAACTCGGCAAAGCCACAAAGTATGAGTCATCATGGTATCTCCACATCTTTGAACTTGAGTAGATGTGTTGCACACTCTAGGAATTTAGATGACTGCATTGAGGCTGATATGCTTGAAAATTTCAGATCTCAGAATACCTGCCAAGTGAAGTGAATATCATTCACCAAAATGGCAAATTGATTCCTGCCAACACTTTCATTCTGACATTTCACTGTGCTACTTTGTCTGCATCAATCAAAACTATGTTCTTAAACATCCCAATACACATTTCATCCCTATCCCTTGCAGTCATTATCAACTGGAATTATGGCCATCACAAAGATTGTTGCAAGAAAAAATCTCATGCAACTTGCCACTTCTCTCTTTACAGAGACTGCCGTAAAAGAAATCACACAAAAAATGCACTGGGTAAATTGTGAGTAAAGTCTGAGATTCTGTGAAGACAGAAAGTTTCAGAAAGCCACAGCTCAGCTTAACACTGCTGGAAAATATATATGAATGTGGCTAGAATGGAGAAAACATCTTGAACAGGTTATGTCAGTTTCCTGACAGACATTTCCAGGCTGCAAGACAAAACCAAGTTTACAGTCTTGATGCCTCCCAAAACCTGCATACAGCCCACATAAAGAGCAGCAAACTGCTGTCCCAGCTGGTCAGTAAAAGAAACCAGAACTACCAGTTGAAAACTGGTTAGATCTGTATGACAAGAGAGCAACAAACCACTAACCTTAATGGTAATGCGTGCTCAAAAGTAAAGAAGAAGCAAATGAAGAAACCTACAAATGGATCTGATGATCCTTTCAATCTCTGCAAAAAGTTTATGTCTAGAAAGTATGGAAACTGGTGATCCACTGGTATTGTGCCAGTAAGAGCTATCAGATGTCCCATACTTTCTCTGCTTTCATAAATGTATCTAACACCATAATGTTGTAAAATTGCAGAGGTTTAAAGTATATAAATCTTCTGCTTATAGAATATGACCCAATAGCTCCCTGCCTTGAGGAGACATTTTTAGAAGAAAATGATAAATTTAACTTAAAAATTTAATAGCCTGTAACAAATGCTAAGAAGGTTGCATAGTATCCCAAAGTAATAAAAACAACTCCTCGCAGCCAAATTAATGTCAGTACTATATTACAGTTTGTATTCTTTCATGTGTTCGTGCACCAATCTTGTACTCTTTGCTTAGTATATCTTCCCAGAAGCTTTCCAATTAATCGGTCTGATCTTCTTCACTATTTTATTGAGCTGTTAGCAGCATATTTGATTAAACTTGGCAACTTTAACATCCACCAGATATTTCAGGGCTACAAAGATATAAATGAGAGAGGAAAGAATATTGAAGACATTGTTTTAAAACGCATTTATTACATTTTTTATGATAATTTTAATACCTTCCTGCCTGCCACAGGATCCAACATATTCTTAGATTTGACCTTCAGCAATCCATTGCTTTTACTTGACTTCTCACTGGATGACAATCTGTGTTGTATAAGTTTCCAGTATACTTTAGAAGTACTACTCCCTAACCTCAAAGGCAAGGGCTTAGATGGATATTGAATGATGAAAATTAGGAAATGTTTCATTTTCTCAGCAAATCAAATTTGACAGATAATGAGTTTGAACATGTAGCAGATCAGTATTATTTCCTAATATACTCCAGGATGTTGCTGGGAATACAATACCAAAGACTTTGTAATTCCCCAGACTGTTTCCAGAAACCAAGGTTTGATGATTCCTGTAAGTATAGTGGAGGTGGAAAAAGGTCTTTAGAGATTTTCATGCCAATCCAATAACTACAGCTCTAAACTCAATGTCCGAGTAAGAGAAAATTCGGAGAACCTATATCTCTTAGAACATGCTACAGTAGCTCACTGGCAAAAATTTAAAAAATGTATCAAACATCTAAAGACATCTGATAATTGGTCACTACTGGTCAGAAAGTATGGTTACTGATGAATGTCAGTGTTATGTACAGGGGTTTGAACTTAAGTTAAAAGATCAGGTAAAGCCCAACCAGCAGTTAAAGTTTCCAGAAGATAAATTGATTTAAATAAAATATTAAAATGAAGCAAAGTGAGAGAATTAAAGTTAACTTAACAGTGTGTGAATTCCTTGAATGTAATCCTAATGTACTTTAAGTTTCTCACGAATCTGGAAACTATTCTAAGGTAATCCGAACAAACCTTGTATAGTGTTTATGTGTTACTATGATAACACTGAATTCAGCAATTATTGATCCATGAGTTATTACTTAAGTGTAATCTTATGAAATAAGAATATCACTGAAGTCCTCAAAAGTTTCACATAATCCGAATGAATTAATTAAATATTCAAGTCCTTGAATATAATCACTATATCCTCACAGTACTGACTGTTTAAAACAAAGATTATTCACTCTGCAATATCCAACAACATGTAAATCACAAATTCCTCTCTGACTCACATTAATGCTTTTGCATTTCAGATAAACAAATAAGATTCATTATATTTTCTCAAACAATTGAATCTTATTTTTTCAGTATAACTCAAACAGTTGTAAACAAAAACAATCCTTTTCTGACCTTAAAATCTCATTGAACTAATCAAATGCTAATATGTGCATGACAACCTTCTACAGGACCCATGTGACTGTGAATTAACCCACATTCAGACTTGCATGTCATACTTGACCTGCTTAGTTGTTGATTTCACCTTAGATTGACCTTGTCATGAATGGAACTGTTCAAAGAAGTATACAGGTACTTTTACAATAGTACTAACCTTGAATTAAAGGATATAAGATATAACTTCATAGCCTCAAACAACTCAAAATAAAAATTATATTATAAACTCAAAAGATGATAACATAATTCTGTAGCAGTCAGCTGTACATATGCTATAAAAGAGCTAAACAATGGTTTGAAGAAAATGGACTCAAGTGTTTGATATCTTAAACTGTCCGTATGCAGTTCTGCTGACGACACAAAATTCATGAAAACCCAAAACTCTATCTTGATGGTTCTCTCATCCTTGTTGTGGAGAAGACCAAATTTTTCTGACTTATTTTTGGCTGTTAACTAAACTTCAGTCTGTATATTAGTTACTTCAAAGGCATGTGTCAAAAAGTCCAGGATTTAGCAGACCAAAAGTCTTTTGTAATTATACAGAACTTTCATGAGATATAAACTTGACTAAAGCTTGATCATCTCACTTAACCAATCTTACCGCAGTTGGACACAGGTAGGGACTTCAGCTTTTTCAGTGAGCATTTAGAACTTCCCTTAAGAACCAGCACTTAATCTCAGATGAATGAAACTGGCTTTACAGTATACTACCAAACCATTTAGAGAATGGGATTAGAGAAAACATATATAGGATTAGCATGATTAGAGATCAAGCTAACCCTATATATGTTTTCTCTAATCCCAAACTTTGTACAGTCTCTGAAATGAGTAGTTTTATAGACTCTCCATTGTATTTCATTTGTGTGGTATTTGAGTTCTATTTGTGTTTCATTTGTTTCGTCTTATCATTTTTTATTCATTTTCTCAGAAACGCATTCAGATTTTGCATTTATTGCCTCATTCTGTTGTTTCTTTTTCGCTTTTGCTCATTTAAAAAAAATGGAAATGCATTTACTGAAGTCAGGTTTTTGTTTTTGAGAGTGTTAAAGGGAGAAGACTATATCTTCATGTCTTGTCTTATTAACAGTGTGTTTTAATGAAATAGCAGATGCAAAAAATGAAAACTACTGCATTGAATATTACAACAAACTATAAATACAGCTCCAGTAAGTGTAAAAATATAGTTGTGTATATGTCAGGAAATTTTATTTCTTATCTTGCTTTGTTTAAGTACAGAGTGTGCAGATAATACCACCAGTGATGATGTCATGAAATAATTATATCATGTCTGCTTTGACAAGAACAATGTTTTGGCTTCAAAGGGGTGAAATGTTGTCCATCAGCATAAAGAATCTGATCCTTCATTATGATACAAAAGGGTTTTGAACCTGGACTTTTGCATCAGCTTGAAAATAATCCATTTTTAAAAAATAAAAACTATTCATGTTATGCATATGTATTTTGTTTCATTTTTGTATATCATTCATTGTTTTGTGTTCTGTAATATGGATTTGCACTCTCCATTTTCTTAAAAATGTATTCATCACTTTCCTGGCATTGATTCTGCATTTCATTTGTGTTCATTCTGCATTCCAGTATACTCTATGGTCAGAAATAAAATTTCATTTCACCTGCATACAGATGTATCCACATCAAAGATATACATCAGTGTGGTCATGTAGGCACAGTTACTTCCCATGTTACAACATCACATCATACATCTTTATTTGTATTATTTCAATATGTAATTGTTAAAACTTTAATCAAAATGCAGACTCTTTTACCTCTGTGTGTGTGTGTGTGTGTGATTTGGATTTTTAACATAACTTTTAAAAAATTTCAGTTATGTCGATACAATATCTGCAGTGTGGCAGTTTATAGTGATGTCTAGCACTGGGGCATCAAGCCACAGACATGTAGCATGATGTCCCACCCAATCACATTATCCTGACACCAGGCTGACCAGTCCTTACACTAACTTCTTAAAGCTGAGTGCCTAGCGAGGCAGCTGTTAGTACCATTTTTATAAGTCTTTGGTATGACTCGGCCAGGGTTCAGACCCGCGACTTCCTGCATCTGAGGTGGATGCTCTAACTACTAGGCCACAGGAGTGGTCTCAGTTTTACTGCAAAGTATTTATGATGTTTAGATGTTTTTTCAGTGCATTAAAACCAACATTGAAATGGCAGATGAAGTATTGATTCATATATTTTATAACTGACTTGTTCACTGTATAAGATGTATACACAGGGTATATCTTACCATACATATTTACATATAAGTTGAGTCCAACTGCAAACTGTACAGCCCCAGAGCTACCATTGCATAATGCAATGGCAGATATGGGTCTGTGCAGTTTGTTTGGAGTTCTTGGTGAAAAAACATTGCAGACCCTGATTGGACAGCACATTTATGATGGCAGATCAGGGTCTGTGTTGTTTGCAGATGGACTCAACTTACAAGCAGACAAAAAGAAAATGTATTGGTGTCACAGAAACATACTTTGTATGTAATGGAATATAAAATATTACCATTTCTCAAGTCATGTGTTGTAATTTCAGATCATGAAGTAGTTAATATAGTTGCTTTTAAGATGTAAAATTTCATGCTACCATATTGCAGGGAACACTGTCAGAAATGTGGAGCACAGTTACCAAAGCAGCAATAGCAGAGGCAATTTTAGCACTGACAAAATTATCAGAAGATTTGCGACAGCCACAGACATGTATCAAGACACCCACTGTAAGTCTCAGTCTAATTTAGCTTTCTTATTATTCTTTAATGTTGTTGTCATTATATCTATATCAGCTATCATTTGTTAACATAGTTGCTACTGACTGTCAGTGAAAATGACAGTTTGGTTTTCTTTGTCTTCAAAAAATGAACAGAAAAAAAGATCAAAAACTGTTTCTTTTGATTGTTACAAAACTATTCTCATGAAAATAAGAGTAAATTGACCCATGTATCATAGATTCTATCAGTCACTAAGCATTGTGATTTCCTGTGAAGTGAGGAGTGGTTTTATCTTCTTATGCTAAGACCAGTTAGGTTTGTGCACTAGTTGTATGGCTGGTTGACCTTGTGGATGTATCAGTGGGCAGATTGCTATCGTAAACATATGAACAGACAGAAACAAAGGAAGATAGTCTTAGAAAGGCACACATTCCATTTCTGCCAACCTTTCATGCAGTGTTAGAGGGAATTTTTTAACTCAGAAAGTGTTTTTGGTTCCCAAGGGGGTGGGGCAATGCATGTGACCAAAGAATTTTAATCTAAATAAAAGAAAACAATGTATCTGTTTTCAGTACACTTACAAACAAAAATAGTTGGTCATTTTAGAATTGTCAGATATTACCACACACATACACCTATAAGCCCACACTAACATAATCAGAACTGCATAGACAGTAATAAAAACAAAATACACCAAGATTTTTGTCTTTAAAATCAATAAGGGAGTAGAGTCTTAATTAGTTATAATATTTGCTGCTTTTGATACTTTAGTAGGGGGTTTGAAGGTAATTGTCATTTATGTTCATTTTTGCACCTATTATAGACTGGATGATACTGTTATTAAAACTTCCTAAAAGACTTGTTAAAATTTTCTCAGCATAGAAAATTATCTTTTTACATTTGCAGTTCTGTAAGGGAGTGTTAAACTTGCAGATCTGAAACACAAACTGCAACAGCAAATGGTAGATTGTGTTATACAACGATATTGCAAAAAAGTACTTCCACTTGTGTGATATGGTTTGTCGATGATGGTTTAAACATATTAGTTATTTTTGTGATTGAGCGTTGCATTCATGCATTGACCCAGTGCTGGGTAATGGTGCTGTATCAGTGGATGTCATACTTGACAATATTAATAATGTCAGTATGGTGTTTGCAGTATGTGTACAGACTAAAATGCTCCCCCATGTTACTGTACTTCACAAAGTCAAACTCTGTCAACCAGGAGTTCTGAAATTTAGTTTTGGTGTGCTTTGCTTCCTTTGCAGATGACTCTTCCTTCCTTGAATCACAGCTCCATCTCAACAGTTTGCCTTAAAAATTGAATCACACCTGTACACTATTCCAACTAAGTTAAATATTCAAGTTTTGCATTTTATTGATGGAGTAAATGTCTTTTAAAAAAAGCATTGCCACTGACCATGAACTTACTTATAATCTTAAATAAACATGGCTTAAACATTCCCCTACAAAGCCATGATATGTAATAGCTTTTCTTTATTTAATATGCATTCTTTGATTTACCTAACTTTCAGTGAATTTAGTTGTTCCACTTAGTGATCTTGGCCTATGCACATTAGCCTAATGGGCTTTTCCATGGCATTGCTTCAAGGACATAATATCATATAACTGTAGCTATTGTCAACTAAGTAATCTATGTTTATCTCAGACTGCCTTACCTTTCGATTGCCTCTATGACAAGACTGTACTGTTTATACAAGATACAAGATAAACCCGTATATTATGATGATAAAGAAAGGTTGCTCTCCATGTCTCAGTTTTGGTTTCTATTTTCCAAAGATTGCTGAAAATAATGGGGTTTTTTTTAAACATAACTGTTTAGTGGCTTGGCAGTAAAATATTTTGTTTTCCCTTGGCATGTCATGTTGTGGTATGAATGAAATTTGTACAGATTGTTTGACAGACGGAATCGTTGATTACTGTGTTTGACAAGAAGGTGAACAGTAGATAGAAGTGGATCATACTAAGATGCAGTTATACTTCCAGCAAAATCTTGGTAATATGTGTGGGTATTTTAATTCATATACCATTTATATGCACAAAACGTTGCAGCTGTGGCTGGCTTTGGCATCTCTGTGTGTACTTGACCAAGACCATGTGGGAAGACTAACATCTGGAGAGTGGGTCAGTAGTCCGAATGGTCAGCATGGACAACCTAGGGTAAGTAAGAGAACATCTATTCTCACGGTCGTGATTTTAAAAAGTAACTTTGGCACATTATGATATAGGCTGTAATAGTTTGAATCCTTGACAAATTTTAGCACAAACATTAGCTGGAGAAAATAATTGTATTCTTTCCTGCATTTATTCAAATTTCAGTTTTTCTGAAGGAAAAAAAAAATTGGAAGTAAAATTTTAATGTTTTGTTTCATTTCTCAGAGTTTGAAAAAAAACTTGCATGAACATATAACTTATTGTATAATAAGTAAGAGAGAGAGAGAATGAGAGAACATGGGAGGGAGCAGTTCTTGATAACTGTGCTTCAGGACAATAATACAGCTAACACTGAATGTTTACTAGTTTAAATTAACAACAGTTGAAATGAAATGTCGAATTTGATCACTGGAATAGCAGAGCGAGAAAGAAGGAATAGCAAAAGATACTTCAAATTGGGGACTTCAAATGCTTGCATTCATTTTCAATATCACAAAAATGGAATATCAAGGTCTCCAATGTAAATACAAGAGATAAGAGTATTAATTTATTTGCAAGAGATGGAGCAGCTAAATGACATTTTAAAGTAGATTCATAACAAAATAAGTTCCGTTATCAGCTATAGCAATATATTTACACAATTTTCTTAAATAATCTATTGGTTCAGTTTACAACACAGAAAAAAGAGAGGGAGAGAGTGGTGGAAAGATCAAGATGTTTTTCATATATTTTCACAGAAATTTTGCATAAAATTGCATAAAACAGTCCTGCTAATGGACAAGGAAGTTCTTTGCGGAGTTGGAAAAAATACACATGATATGACGAACATGTTTCTTGGCATTAGCAAAGGGGTTTGTTTCTAAGAAATTAAATTACGATTTTAATGTTGATGATGATCTACAGTACCAAAGCATAGATAACTTTATTTTTTTCTTTAATATATTGTTTTCTTTAAAAGGCTGATTGACTTGGCACTACAGAGAGTGTTTGCAGATACTGAGGTCTAATGTGGTAGTGCATCTTATAAAATTTTAGATATAAGCATGAAAACACAAGCAAGCAAGCTGTAATTGTTATAATTGTTGGTCCTAGATGTTTCTTCTTATTTGTTGGAAAATAATAACAAAAATTTCTGAGGATCTTGAGATTGCAACATAGTTAAGAGAGAGAGAGAGATTGTCAAAGACAGATGACTACTGGTAATATTTTCACAGAAATTTTGTATTAAAAGTACAAAAAAATTTAAAAACATGTATGCCCCTACTTTTGTACTGTTGTTGGCAGATTGTTTTGAAGACTAAAGAGGTCTGAATCCAAAAAATTTAATTTTTAAATTGTGGTAATGGCCTGACATTTTTTCTTGTCATCGTCATAAAAATAGAAATATGCTTGCCAAATTACATTCTTTACCCCAAGTAGTGCTTAAATAAATCATATGAGCATGGGTTTCTTGTGGAGTTGGGATAAATGAACATGATATTACAACAGTATTTTTAGCTCTACTGGTCATCAACCAGGAGAGTTCATGGGATGGCCTGTCATCTGTAATCCTTTCATCTATTAAAACAAGATTTTTATTGCTACTTCTCCTAAACTACTTGGAAGATTGCCATGAAATTTTACTCACACTCATTCATCTCAAGGTCTAGAAGGTCCCGAATGAAAATGGTTCTGCTCAGACATTCAATATGGCCACCACAGCAGCCATCTTGAAAATCTTGTTATAGCTACTCCTTCTGTGAATGCATGAGGCTTTCATTGCTAGACTTATGTCTAGTTGACCCTAAATGAAAATGATGCTGATCTGACACCTAATATGGCTGCCATGGCAGTCAGCTGGAAAATCTTGTTATCGCTAATCCTTCTGAAGAGATATTCACATCAAAATGCAGTTTTCATTAGAAGACTTCTTATGATGTCTAGTTCATCATTAATGAAAATGGTTCTGCTTTTGCATCATTAAAATCTTATTGCTGATCCTCCTGGACAGATGGTCATATCAGGATTTCTCATAATGCTAGTTGGTCCTAAATACATATGGCACTGATTTGTCACATCCAGTAAGGCCACAATGGCAACTATCTTAAAAAATGTTGCTATCACTTCTGAACAGAAAGTCTTATTGACATGGGGTTTTCACTGGAAGACTTCTTGTGATGTCTAGTTTTTCCTAAATGAAAATGGTTGGACTTGGACATCCAATATGGTACAGTGGCTGACTTGAAAATCATTTTATTGTTACTCCTCTTGAACAGAAATTTATATCAGTAAATGGTTTTCACCATAAGACTTTTTATGGTGTTTGGTTGGTCTTAAATAAAAATTGTGCCAAACTGATACTCAATAAGACCATTATAGTGACCATTTTGAACATCTTATCAGTACTTCTCTTAGATGGAAGGTCATGTCAGCATTGGGTTTTCACCAGAAGACTTCTTAAGATGTCTAGTCAGTATTAAATGAAACTGGAGCCAATCTGACATCCAATGTGGCCACCATGGCAGCCATCTTGAAAATCTTGATATTGCTATCAACATGGGCTTTTCACCAGAAGACTAATTATTATATATGGTGTATTTTGAATGACAATATGACCTCAAATATGGCTGCAACAGAGAACATTTTGAAAATCTTATCACTAATTCTCCAGTTTGGATGATCATATCAACATCAGGTTTTCACCAGAAGTAATTTAATAGGTGTCCAGTTTGGCAAAAATGAAAATGGTGCGGATTTTACATTCACTATGATTGTGACAGTGGCTGATTTGAAAGTCTTGTCACTTTGGAGTATCAGACTTGGTTTCATCACTCAGCTTTTAAAAAGAAGAAATGGTCTTATATTAAATTCTGGAAATTCTTTTAGGCCAGTAGAGCATAAGTCCCTTCAAGGGACTCTTGTTTGGAGTAAGCAGTTTGCTAAGCAGAAATAAGAGCAAATTAAAATTTGGATGTTGATGATGATCTGTAGTACATCCTCACATCTTTTCTTAAAAAACGAAGATTGTTTACTTAACGCTACAGAGAGAGAGAGTTGTAGATTTTGTAGATAGTGTTATCTAATGTCATAGTCCAGACCATCAAATACTTTTATATCTGAGCATGAAAAGATTGTGAATGACCAAGCTCTAATTGATGGAGCAAGATGTTTCTTCTTTCATGATAAATAACCAATAAAAATCTGAAATGTATTCATCTAAGAGTGAGATAGCCTTTGAATCACAATAATTTATCACTTTATTATTCATTTCAACATTAAATTTACTGTTATATGCATTATACATTTCCCATTCTGGGATGTGAAGCCTACAACATCCTTTGTTGCTATTTGTGTCCATATGTTATAACAGTGTTGACAGTAGCTATAGCAGTTGACTGTACATTACAGTACCCTGTAGATTTTGTTTGTGTCACAATCAAAGCTGACACTGAGTTGTGTATTTTATAATGTCAGCAGTGCCTCACTAAGTTAGTTCAACTTTCTTTATATTAATTTATTGCATGCTGGCATTGAAATATGAAAATTATAGTTATTTCATTTGTACTATTTTTGGTACTGGATGGCATTACCTATATCCAGATTGTTAGTCCTAAACATTAATTATTCTGACTGGAAACATGGCACACATATCTGTCAAAGCACTTTGTATACAAAAAGTAATGAGAATGTTAATGATGGGGCCATTTCTAAACATGTGAACAATGGAAAAATTTTTTTTTTTTTTCAGTTTGAATTTATACAGGTGTGACTGTATTAAGAAATATTTCCCAAAGCTCCTGTTTATTGACACATGGTTTTTCTGAAGTTATTAATAAACATTGTTTTATTCAATTATATTTAGTCTGGGGAAAAAATTTGGACTATTGACAATACTGTAAAAAAAATATTGTTTTATGCCTAGCATTCTAGTTGACGAATTTATTGAAAAGTTTGGACAGTTTCATGGAGGTAATTGATGTTTATTTGTATCTTAATGAGACAGAAAAATCTATCATTGTAGTAATGTTGCTGTATTCATTGGGATAGATGTTGTATATTTTAAAAAGTTGTCAGCAAAATAATGTATTTTGTTGGCAGATTGTAAATGTAGAAGATACTTTGTCAATATATGCATTCCTTTGTAGCCAACCTGTGACAATCATGATGATGGAGAGACCCCAGCAATAATCCTCTGTCAGGAGTGTGGTAATTTGTGTGCAGACTGTGACAGGTTTCTTCATTTACACAAAACCAAAAGAGACCACCAACGACAGGTAACCAGGCTCACTCAAGCATAATTTCTGTTTGAGAATTTTGACAACTGATTAGTTTCCATCAAAAAAATGTCAGCATACTTTTTCAGTCAGATTTCATTACATGAAGACAAAGATTTTGATGAGATGGACTTCAGTCAGTTTGGTGCTGTATATACTCACTTATAAGTTGAATCCAGCTGCAAACAGCTCTGCCATCACATATTGCACTGGCAGATGGATTTCTATGTTTGTTCTACTGATTATTTCTAACAAAGTGCATAGACCCAGATCAGCCAGTTCATTGTGTGTTGGCAGATCTGGGTCAGTGCAGTTTGCAGTTGGACTTGTGAGTGAGTACATATGGTATCTCCACTGCTTTGTATGGTGAATAAAGAAAAATGATAGTTGAAACATACTGAAGACCAGCATGGAACACCTAGCCCACTTCATCTTTCATGGTTTTGTACTGGACAGTCAAACCTGGACCTGAGAGAAAATGAAGTGAAGCAAAAGCAGGATGGCCCAAACTTTTGTGGTACTATATTGAGCGTGGACTAATAAATTATTAATAATGACGATAACAATATGTGTCAATTCATATATTCATGAGAGACAAAACTAGAATTAATATTAGCCTGGATGAATATTGTATGAACAATATAGTTAATAAAGTTTATCCTAACATCATATGCAATATAATATGATAATCTCGATGTCAACATTTTCTTCAAGGGAATAGATCAAAACATGCCCACTTGATGTAAGCATGCTACAGTGGGGCATAGTTTTTATTGTCAACTTTTTTTCTGACATATAAATTCTCAGTGCCGATATAGTCTGGACAGGACAAGATGTACTTGAAGTCATGTGAATTCTCAGGTTCATAATAACATATAATGTAAATAGCTTTTGATTTGAACAATTCTGAGTCATTGAAAATAGCATATGTTTATTTGCAGCAATACTTCTGAGTGTTTACATTTTTGACCATGAAGTTTTGTAACTATGGTGGAGCTTTAATAAATGTTGGTTACTAAAAGTCTGAAACCTGTTATTAAATCCCAGGATTTTTACAAGCAAATCTCCCAGATAAACTTGGACTGAACTGAAAATTCTGACATTTGATTAGCTTGTATGAAATGACAGACCAATCAGACACCAATATTTTTAATAGAGTCTGAGTTTGAAAAGACCAGGTAATTAATACTTGCAAGAACTTTTTTATGTAATGACAACTGTCAGTAGAGATGTTTTTACACAGAATCCAGGTTTGTCAGCTTTGTGATATTGGATTTGATCTTCTATGGTCTTTATCATTTCAGGTGTTCAAGGAGGAGGAAGAAGCCATTAAGGTGGACCTACATGAGGGATGCGGACGAACCAAGCTCTTCTGGATCATGGCCCTAGCCGACTCAAAGACACTGAAGGCCATGGTGGAGTTCAGGGAGGGCAAAGGTACAGTATTATAGATAAAGTTACATAGTTTTAAAATGCTTTGTTTAAGATCATGGTATAACACATTCAGACAACTTATGTCACAGACTTTTATGATGGGATGTAGTATTTAGAGACAATCTTAATATTATCAGAAGTAGTAGTGGTAGTAGTAGTACTAGTAGTTTTCAAGGTGAAGGAAACTGGAGAATCTATATGTTACCAATTCTCCTTTTAGAACTTCAAAAAGAGCTAATTTCTCTTTCACCCTCCTGTAAGTTGTGTTGTACTTTGCAAATCAAATCCATCTGTAAGGGGTGACTTATCAGCAGTAAGTTAGGGTTGTACTCTAGAAAAATAAATAAACCCAACTGATTCGATAGATAGAGAGTCCCATTATTTATATTGAGACAGAACTTTGGCTGTGTAAGAGACACTTTGATCAGAAAGTATGTGAAATCTCATTTAAGGATCACCGCAACTGAACTGGCATCAATTTAGCGACATGATCACATCAAGTAAAAATAAGCACCCACAGTAAACTGAATACAGGACTCTATTTGGCACTGAAAAAGTATCAGATTCATAACTGAACCACAGAAAATTGTCAACTAGAAAAACAAGATGGGTGCTGCCTTATCAAACTAAAAACTTGGGAATTAAAATCTGCTTCTGAAAAAGACAAAATACAGATAAAATCAAAACTGGCAAATTAGATCTCATTCTTGAAAAGGAAACTACAGGTCAAATCTAAACCTTTATTGCATCAAACAGTTTTTATTATGGCAAACACAAAATATACCAGTAATACAAATATGGGATGTTTGTACTTGCAAGAAAATGGAAGAAATATATCTTCTAGTAAGCACCCACAGTAAACAGTTCTGATGGATACTTCACTTTGTTAGTAACAGTTAATTAAATATTTTAAAATCATGAGAATCCAAATAAATGTACATACAAGTATTGTGTAATGAATACCATAATCAAACATAAACACAATGCATACCATACATGCATTTCTTGATGTGGAAAGTGGCAGGAAAAGGTAAAAAAAAAGTTTGAAGCAGTATTATTTTCATGTACAGTAGTCCCCCTCTTATAAGGCTACCCCTATTGCAGCAGGAAAGTGGCCTTTTAATGAAGGTGGCCTTTCTAGAGGGGGACGACAAATACAAATAGTAAATACATTATACAGAAAGTCACAACTACATTTAATTCTAAAACATTTAATATTTTCATGTAAAAATCACATGCACATTGTGAAATCAATGTGAAGCAAACTGTTTCATCATTTTCAAAAGAATGCTATGAATAACTATTGATATACATGTAGTTTTAAAACTGTCTTTATAATAATGTTACAGATCACATCATCTGTCACCAACAGACACTTAAATACAATACAAATGTTCCTAAGAATTCTTATGCTTGAAAAATTTATCCAGTGTCATTTTTCCCATGCTTTCTACAGCTTTTCTTTTGTCTTTTTTAAGAATGTCCTGTGTTTTCATAATTATGTCCACAAGTTCAACATTGTTTGTTGTGAGGCCGTAATCCATCAATTTTGTGGAATGTAACCATGCAGACTGCAGTGTAATGCACTGTTTGGCTGGGTTTTGATCTTCACATGTTGTTTCACTGTTACAGTCACTTTCCTCTTCCTGTCATGTTTCACTGGAATTTCTAGCACCTTCTGTCATTAACGACTCCCAGTCATCACTATTGTGTTCTCTGTAGCTAATGCATCATCACACTGAACATAATCCTTAAGGGTTGTTCCACGTGGTATAAGGGGAAGATAGTCCTCTTCATCCCAGTTTTCCTCCTCTGCTTTTGGTACACCCAATACCTCTTGGAAAAAAACACATTTCCGAAAGCACTTTTGAATTGTCTCAGCTGTCAGGACATCCCATGCTGATGTCAGCCATTGGATTGCATCCAGCAGAGTCACCTTTTGTGCTATCACTGATGCAGCTGTTATATTATCCATCAGGAACAAAACATGTCTCGGCAGCTTTTTCCAGTAGTTTGCTTTGACTGTCTGGATTATCCCTGCATCCAGGGGCTGAAGTTTTGAAGTTGTATTTGGAGGAAAGTATGAAACCTTGACATTTGACAAATCCAGTTTTGGGTGTGCAGCACAGTTGTCAAGGAAAAGCAGGATCTTTCTGTTCTGCACTTTCATCTGCTGATTAAGTTTTTTGATCCAGGACACAAATATCTGTCCTGTCATCCATGCTTTTTTGTTTGCCTCATATGTAACTCTTAAATGTATCCGGCTATATCCCTTAAAGCACCTTGGATTTTACAATTTTCCTATCACCAGTGGCTTCAATTTCTCACCAGAACAACTGGCACAGAGCAAAACTGTAAATCTCTCCTTTGTTTTTTTCCCACCTTTACACGAGTCACCTTTTTGTACCAACGACTTTGTTGGTAACAGTCTAAAAAAGAAACCAGTCTCATCACAATTAAAAATATCCTTGCTGTCATATCCATTGCATATATTGTTCAGTCTTTTGCTTCAATCTTCAACAATTTCATTATTAACATCAGCTGATTCTCCACTAAGGACAGAACACATAATATTGTGTCAGACTTGAAATCTGTGCAACCATCCGTTACTTGCAGTAAAGTTGTCATATCCCATTCCAACTGACAAAATTGTTGCTTTTTCTTGGATCATTCGACCAGTGAGTTGAATGTTCTTAGCACGCGCAGTGCAAAACCGTTCAAAAACCTTGCCATTCAAATCAGGATACAAACATCTCCTGGCTCTAACAATCTTCCTTTCTCTATCCATTCCACCTTCCCATTTCTGCAGAATTGTTTCCCTATCTTTCACGATATTATCTGAGTCTTTCTGACATCAAATTTTTCTGCCAGGATCCTCGAACTCTCCCCCTTTTCAGTCAGTTGAATTACTTTCTCTTCTAAACTGAGAATTTTTCTTTTCCTCGATGACATGTTGATCTTCTTACAATAACTTATTCCAATGTTGCCAACTACAAGACTGATAAAAAAAAATTTCTGCATTTAAACAAAATGCCATATGTTTTTAAAGGCAGCAATCTTGTCACATGATTCATTAGTCACAGTCTGGTACCCTATTGATTTTACTTTTTTTTACACTAAGTGAGAGAAGCCAAAACGGCTTCGATATGTACGCAGAATTGACCTGAACAGTAGCACCTCGTGGCCATTAGGATTTGTAATCTTGACAATTATTGTCAGTAGTAATAGCCACTAATTATGGAAGTGAACAAGCTCAACATCTTACTAAGGGAAGCCATAAAGGCTATCAAACCATTTTCCCCCTGACTTGTGTATTGTACATCAATACCACCACTTCTCAGCTGTTACTACTGTTCAATAATTGTAATCTTAACAATTATCAGAGTGACTAAACCGGACATCTCATGATAACATAGCAGTAAGGCTAATCGGATTATGTGTACTTACCTTTTTGTATGGATTAAAATCTGAGTCTTTCTCGACTTTATGGAATAAATGTGGCTTCTCGTGATGTGGAAATGATATAATATTAACCTTAGTGGTACATGTTCTTTAGTCAACACCTCTTTCTGTAACGAAAGCCTGACATCGAGAAACAGAAATCGGATTGCTTAACACACGTTATGAATAAAATACTGGTTCTGGATACATATTACAATATAAAATGCGGCCGCTTGTGATGGGTAAATTTTATATTTTTGCACTAATATGCTGGCTGCTGGTCGCGTTAGCGGGGTGGCCTTTCGTGAGGGGTACTTCTGAACACAAACTTGTCGGTGCCGACAGATTCTGGCCATAAGGAGCGGGTGGCCGCTGGTCAGGGGGGCCATTCAAGAGGGGGACTACTGTACTGTAAATATCTGTTGTTTCAATTATTACCACTAGATTTATCAAAAATTCTGTTGTTTGTTGTGTTTATGAGACTAACTTGAATTTAAATGAGTTCAGTTTTCACTAACAAAATATCAACTTATAAGCAAGTATAGGCAGTAAATAGGATAAGAAAATAACAGTTTCTGAACATAAAGTTTAGTTCAAAACTTCATACCATGACCATAGGTTGAGGTCATTGAGACCCATTTAATGGGCCATTCATGTTACTTTATTTGTTTATTTTAAATTAAAATGTAAAAAAGGCTTGTATTTGAAGACAGCTCATAACAGACAGTCTCATTCCTCAAACAAGCCAGAAATAGTCAGATTTATGTATGAAGTGATCTTAATGCAAGAAACAACTAATTCAGTGGAAGTAGAGGAGTGGAGTTGGTTGAGGTGGTGGGGGGCACATGTCCTTTAAGCAGATGAAAAAAAATTCTTCATAATCAGTGTCTTAATGTGAGATATATTGCTCTATGTCAAAAAAAATGTCATTTTATTGAGTCTAGTCAAATTGTGTTTTATTGCTTTTGTTTCCATTTGAAATTAACTACTTTCTACACCACACATTTCTTTCTACAGCTAAATCCTCAGCAGCAACTGGCAAGAACACAGGTACTTGCAGATTCTGCGGAAGTTCAATCAGTACTGGACTGTTAGCTATTGGGAATGTGTGTTCGGATCCTGACTGTCAGGTGGGTAGGAGTTTATATAATTAGAAATGTAGTAAGAAAGAAAAAAAATTATTTTAATAAAAAAAAACAACAGAATGATGAACTTTCTAGTTAATTGTCATGCTGATGAATAAGAGACCTCCAATCTATACTTGAATATAAGTTAGATCCAACTGCAGACAACATAGACCCTGACTTACCATCTCACAGTGCGCTGGCAGATGAGGGTCTATGTTGTTTGTTCTACTGATTACTCATAACAAACTGCATAGACCCAGATCTGCTGGTGCATTATGTAATATAAGTATATAATTTAATTAGCCAGTGTAAAGTCAGTTGGATTTCTTGTCATTTGACACAGGCTTTAGAGTGCTTGTATAGATTCATGGTCCAATCTTCCATTATGGTTGAATGGCAAAACAGTCTAATTGATTGCTCAATGTGCATTTGCTTTGAACAGATTTGGTTACACTGAAAAGTGACCTTGGAGACTTGATGACCCATAAAATATAAAGTGTATTCTTGATTACCAGAATATATGCAGGTCTATCAGAACCAACAGTGGGTTTTGTTCTTGTTCCTTTTTTTATTCTTGTTCCCTTTCTTGTTCTTTTTCCTTTTCTAGAGTTTCCCCAAGTCCATTCATTATACAGTAGAACTTCAATTATCCATCAGTATGCGGGACAGAGACCATGATGGATATGAGAATAGACAAATAATAGAATGTGTACATTAAAAATATTATACAATAGAGCAGATCATCAAAAAATCATAATATGTGCATGTACCTGTTTTTAATATTTTGACGTACAATGCCCTGACGGTTAACAGAAACTGACGGTTAATAGGGTGATGGATAATCAAAGTTCTCCTGTAGATTGTTAATGTAGTTATACAGAGCTTTTGCATTGTGTATTAATTAATTACTTCATTTATTTTTTTTTATTTTTTTTTGCTCTCAGGTTTCCTTGATTCAGGGTTTTTAATTCTTTGATGTGTAGCAATTATCAGTTAGAGGAGGGAAAATTGCATGTAGGAAACTAAATTAAATTGAAAAGTTCTAATTTATTTGTCCTCATCTAAAGTGAGAGACTCTGTCCTGGAGATCTTAGAGACATCACTGCATTTGGATTTAAACTTTTAATTGACTATTTCTAGGAATTTGCCAAAACAGCTTGTTCCAGGGTGCTGTCTTGTGGACATCATTGTGGAGGAATTAAGGATGAGGTGTCATGTCTGCCATGTCTGCATCGCTGTCGTACTTCAGACCAGGAATTCCTTAAACAGGATGCAGATGACATGTGCATGATCTGCTTTACTGAGGCACTTTCAGCAGCTCCTGCAATCTTGGTGAGTTGTGAATTGGGAAAATTTACATGGCAGTGAATGAACATACATTGTCTGAGTGTGAAAGAAAAATATTGCAATCAACATGTCTTTGGAGTCTTCATTACAATGTTTTGAAAAATAGGCATTTAAATTGTTATTTTAAGAGAGGTGAAATTATGCAGCAGAGCTGTATTTGACAATTATAAAATAATTTTAAAATGCAGAAGCTTAAGTACCCCATCATTTTTACATTGTTATTTTCCAGGTTGGCTGCATGCAGTTCAGTTTTTAATTCATGTTCCTGTCTCATAATTTACATTGTTTACACATTTCAACTTGTCTACCATTTTCTTTGAAACATTCTGAACCTATCAAAGTGGAAGTTGGTCACATTTATTTTGTCTATTGACATATTTATTTTATCTATTGACACATTTATTTTATCTATTGACATATTTATTTATCTATTGACATATTTACATTTTACAGAACCAAATCATTATATTTGCTTCTAAATCAGTATGTTGTTTTATGTACATAAATTTTATGCATTTTTAGAGAGACTGAAAACAAAGTGTATTTTTTCCATAACATGTCCTCTCTTTTCATATTAATAAAACAAATATTACAGTATTAATATTGAGCAGGATATTGTCAATTAAATGAATAAGAATGAGTTCTAATCATAGTTCACTGCAAAGATTTCTTTAATAAAATCCGCAAACATTTTTAAGTTCCCTCACAAGTTCACAGTCTGGTGTCTATTAAATTTGACATTTAACTAGCTCTTCATAGTTTTCTGGTCCAGATTTCCCCTGCAGTCACTTCAGTATTTGTCAAAGAATGGAGAATGTCCTCCCAGTATCATCATTGCACGTGGCAATGACAGAACTTTGATCGAGTGTGAAATTAGGCCTTCAGAGTGTGTGTGTTTGTTACAGAAGAATCATTTCTCCTATGTGACAGTGTCTGCTTATGCCTGGTTATATTCCCTCAACTATGGTCTCAAAATCCACTTTGCATGAAACACACAATGTAAACTCAAGACCTTTGCTACTTGACTGTTCACACTTAAACTCTGATTTCCAAGCATTGTTGAACTTGTAATATTTTTTAACTGGTAGTTAGAAAGCATACATTTTTGCATTTTGACATGAAGTAACCATAAAGGTTAAGAGCTACCAATAAAAATTCCTCATAGAACACCTAGAAAATCTCAATAACAATTCAGCAAGACAAATGTCAAAATACTTAAGCAAAGTGGTCTTGCCAAAAATAAATTTTGGTTTGTTTTTCTTTTTACTCTCCTTCAGCAAAGGTCAGACAATTGTTAATCAAAGACTCAAAGGTCATCATGGACCACCTTTGATACCTTAATTACGCACATCACCTCAGACTCTCCAAATTACAATGATAAGGTAATCAGTTTACAGCTTGATGTTTACACATCATTAGACTGGTTCTGGTTTCTGTAATGTGTGAATAGAATGTGTAAAAAAGAAAGTGGTGGGACTTTTTCTTCAGTTTAAGAAAATCTTTCCAAAAACAGTAGATTTCAGCTATAACACTGTTTATATTATAGACAGTTTTTAAAATGGTGTTTTTGTTTTACAGCTGGTAGAATTGCATGTATAGAAATGGCTGACTTTTGTCTTTACATATCAATTGCACCTATGTTGATTTTGCTTGCCTGCATGCAGTTCAGACTAGCTTATATTGTACCCCAAGCATCACAGCTATGTACTATACAACCATAATATAGGTCACTGTGACATACTTTTAATTATTCACTAACTTCATACACCTTATGTTTAGATCAGTCTTAATTGACTATATATACTCTTCAGTATTTTGGCAATTGTCTGCCTCTGTTATCTGTACACACAAAACTTGATGTATGCAGTACAGCTTATAGAGTATTACACTGTCAGTGAAGATTAATGTGACCTTTTTAACTTTCTGGTGATAAGGTACATCTCTTATGTTTAGGTCACTGTTGCTTGTACAGACTTGAAGCCTGATAATGTGCATGCTACATCATCATACCAGTAGTAAGTCACAGACCTACATTTCACAATCATTGACCAATTTTTATATTCTGGCCAGTGTTTCACAGCTGCTCATACAGCCATAAAACTTGCTCTGCTCAGACAACCAGAGGAGTACTACTGCTGTATCAAAAGTTGATCATTGTGACCTAATTGTCACATTTTACTGGGGTTTTTTTTATACAGGCAACCATACTAATTAGGTTAGTTACTTGCTGTACAGTCAATCACTGCACCACCTTACCAGAAATAGGTCACTATGACCTACATCTTCCTGGTTTGTCTACATTATTTAATACTGGTCATGACAAAAGTAAACATCTGTTGTCAGCATAAATATTTGCAAGTGAGCTTTAATGTCATCCAGCAGCTTCAATTCTTGTTTTAATATTCCTGATGTTGTAGGCATAATATCATATTTGTTTTTACTCCTCTTCACATCATTCTGTCCCATTCCGAGTCAAATTAGGTCGTAATTAGGATAGCTCAACTTCATGAATCTGTCTTACCCTCAGGTATTGATATGAATATCATCTTTGAGCTGACTTTTTAACCTCAGTACAAACATGAAGATATTCAAGATGTGTTTTCATTATTACTGGGCATGTTAGACATATAATCATTAACATTTTGACTAAGCTTGACATTGACTTCATACATTCAGCCACACTGCTCCAGTGGCCTAGTGGTTAGAGCATCTGCCTCGGACACAGGAGATCGTGGGCTCGAACCCTGGCCGAGTCATACCAAAGATATATAAAAATGGTACTAACAGCTGCCTCACTTGGCACTCAGCATTAAAGGTTAGTGCTAGGACTGGTCGGCCTTATGTCAGGATAATGTGACTGGGTGGGACATGATGCTGTGTGACAGCAGCATGATGCCTCAGTGCTTGACATCACTATAATCTGTCACACTGCAGACATCATAGCAGTATGACTGTAAAATTGTTAAAGCTACTTTAAAAATCCAAATCACACACACACACACACACACACACACATTTAGTCAGACAAAAGTGACATTTCAAACGTGAAAGTCCTTTTTCATTTTTGGAGCCAAAATCTCAAGTCTTGAGCACATAAGTTTTACGATCTCCTGTAGATCTCTCAATAAAGTGAATGCTGCAGTTAGAAAGATAAGGAATAAATCTCTACTTTTTTTCTCACATATATTGTTCAGTAAATGTTTTGTTTTTAAATCTCTTAATTCCAGCTGAAATGTGGCCATGTGTTTCATAACCATTGCATCAAGAGAATACTGGAGAAACGATGGGTTGGTCCAAGAATCACTTTTGGCTTTTCTCTCTGTCCAATATGCAAGGTAAAAGTAACAATATTCAATTATTTTATTCTGTATGTGACATTACTACATGCTTAAGAAGTTTCACTTTGAATTTATGATTGTCCAAGAGTAAAGGATGTATCCATTGCCACTTTCTGGTTGATTGTTTTGTAAATCCTTTATTTTTAACACAATTTCACTACTTGGTTTCTGTTTTTAATGGAAACCAGTGCAATAATGGCCACCATTATACAGCAGCCACCTTTGTATGAAGGCCAAATAAAATCAGTCACATTAATTCATCATTATTTTAGTATTGATTATACTTGTAATTATTATCCCCTGGTATTTTATATTTGGTGGGGTATAGCAATCACTTTGTCTGTCATTCTTTCTGTTAGTAAACACTTTAGTAGCTTAACTTTTCAAACTTTTAAAGATGTTTCAGCATGATACACATCTAGCAAGTTTCATGATTCATTTTTTATATGCCCACCATAAGGTGGAGTGTATCTTGTTCTGATGTCCATCCGTCAATCCATCCATTCCCTTTTTTATTTCTGCACAATAACTCAAATTCTCCACCATCTACTGTTACCTTACTTGAAATAGCTTACATTTGGGGTAGAGAAGAAACCTGTAAGTTTCAGGCTCATAAGATAAAGAGTTAAGGTCACTGTGACTCGAAGAAAAAAAATTGATTTCTGCATAAATAACATTAGTTCTATCTCACAGACCTGGACCAAACTTTGTGGATAATTTGTACTTGGGGTAAGGAAGAAGCATATTTTGGATCAAAAGTCAAGGACACTGTGGCTGGAAAATGGTTTCTGCACAATAGTTTTTGACCATGTACCATCACCAAAGTTTGTGGATGACTATGGGTAAGAAAGAAGATTTAGGAGTCAGAGGTCAAATGTCAGGCTCACTCTGATGGAAGAATAATAATACAGTCAAACCCAGTTATCTCAATTACATCAGGGGTGTCAAAAAATCGTAGACATAACCGGGTCCTGAGAGTTGTCAAACCTATTTCATAACAATGATTATATATCTGAAGTACCAAAAATGTGGCGTTTTGTTTCTAATGCACAATAAAAATAATAGTTCAGTCATGCCAGGTTGCACAAAACAAGATTGGCGGTCTTTTAAATGAGATTAAGTAACAAGTTGCAAGTTTTTACAAGACTTAAATATGTTCAGTGATTTGAAGTTGTTTTTCTTTCCCAGTGAATAGCTTCATCCCTTTGGTAGCCTCAATAGTTTTCTCATGCTGACCAAAATCTAGGCCAATTTAAGTACATGTACATGTAGAACTGTTTTTAAAAAGAATAAATTTTTCTTTTGTTTGTGTTGACTTTAACTGGTAACAAAATGTAACTGACCAAAATTGTATGGGAAAATTGATTGCTTTTGTCGATTATCAGAGGTTCCTTTACACCGGTATGCCCATTTTTACGGATAAAATTTGCCTCTCTACTGGAAAAAGATGAGGCTGTTGGTATTTATGTACCGACACACTATAAAATGTGTTTAAAGTCTTTAAAGTTAACTGTCTCAACATCAAATTCTGTAAGAAGCTGACATATTCTATTCATGCAATTGTAGTCCCATGTTTCTCCCAAATTTGATCAGTGACCGTCGGCAACAACACAGAGTCGTTGTTTCACTTTTATGGATTGCAAAGCTTTGATACTGGATTCAGGATAAAAACAATACAAATTTTAAAAAAAACCTCTTCTTTCTATTTCACAAACATTAATCCAAGCAGTCACTGTAATCATTGCACAGCAATTGACAACTTCATTAAAAAAAAGATAATGGGCGCTATGGATTTTTTAAATACCATTTGAGGTTTTATTTACTCTTGTTTAAAACAAATTAATAACCACTTGTTTGGTGGGGGGGTGCAGCTAGGTTTGTAATTTTGCACATTTCTATTTATAGATGATTGTAAGTCATGTGATCTAACCATGCAAACGGTTGAAGGCTTACACTTACATCAAACTTGGAAACACTATATTAACTACCGATTAACTTTATTAAAAAATAAATAAAAATGTAAAATCTCCAATATGCTTAAAATCTGAGTCAGTAATGCAGACATTTTCCTATCACTTCAGGCTTATAATGTACCATTCATGGGACTCTTGTTTCTCTCACAGTGGAAACATAGTGTAGCATAAGTTATATGTAAATTTGTGAGTTCTACTAGCACAAGTAGTATAAACATTGAGAGGTATTTTTTCTTTCTATAGGGTACATAGGGCATACACCATCTTTTAATGACTCTTGTTTCGTAATCTATGATGCTTGCTAACCATTTGGTCAGTTGGGTCATTATCCATTACTTCTATGGTAACCATAAACTGGTACAACTTTTTTCTTTTTGATGGAATCATAACCCTTTTAAATCTACTTGAGCTGATGGTTTCCTCATTAAGAATAGTTGGGAGTATTTGAGAAAGTTTGAATAATATGTGACAGCATGTTATATTTAACATCTCAGTCATTCTTTAGGAGAGGTAAGTGTCAATTTAAAGATTAAGTGGCAGTCACTTAAATCATTATATTGGTTCCACTTGTCTTCTTTAAGGCAGGTAGTATAGTTTTTGTGTTATTCATAAATACATGTAATGTACAAAATGACCAATGGGGCACAGTAAATCTAGTATGGTTTTGATCTGCTTGTTACCTGACAGTACTTCCTGTTGATTCTATCACTCTGTCCGCCCTTTACTGACATGTCTTCACATTAGCCGTCAAATACTTTGTAGTTTATGAGGGACAGTATTACAGTAGGTTACTGAATCAGGCATTTTTTTTTTTTTCAGAGTAACGTCAACCATCCAGTGCTGAAAGATATCTTGAAGCCAATCCAGATGCTTTACGAGGATGTTCGGAGGAAGGCACTGATGCGACTGGAGTATGAAGGGCTTCACAAGGCAGAGGCCATCACTACCCATGGGGCCAGATTCTTTCAGGACCCTGCAGGGTTTGCCATGGACAGATATGCCTACTATGTCTGCTATAAGTGTAATAAGGTTGGCATCTTCTTTAAAGTGGATTTTAATTAAGTTTAATTTGATAAAACTTTGCAATTTTAAGAACTCAAATTCATCAAGTGTTTTTCCTGCAACAGAGTTTGCTCAGTAGGATGTGGGTTCAAGTCTGATTAGAAAGGTTTACATCTGATATTTTTGATGCCATGAGAACTAGAGAGGGAGCTAAGACTAGGGGAAATGAATGGAAGTAGAAGTTGTTGTGAATAAAGTTACAAAAGTGGTCAGAAATGGTAAGAAAAATTGCAGCCAGAAAATTAGTTCTCTCAATGCTATTTGGAAAAAGTTAACACAGTTTAGGACAAATAAAAGTGACAAAATTTAGTAATAATAAAGGCATTTCACAAGATGGACAGAATATCACCACTTATTATCAGACAGCTGATACTGTTAATCGCTATTTTTGCAAATATTCATGCCAATTAAAAGAAATATCGGCCAGTTCAAATCATGATGTGCGAAAATCCTACTGTGTAAATAAATGAACCCCTGATTCACTGTTTGAAATTATATAAGTTCAGATAGCTGATTAATTGACTTGTCAAAGGAATGGGGGTGAATCAAATTGGCCCAAGACATTGTTTTAAAGCAATTTGTCCTGTCATAGCAGAAAGCTTTAAATACCTTATTAATTGGAGTAAATCTGGGCAGTTCCCCCACATATAGAAGGTAACTAAACTCGACCCAATTCACAAAACTGGATTATGACTGATTTTAACAATTTTAGACCAACTTCAGGTCTGCCAGCTCTTTCCAAAGAAATGAAAAGTCGTGTGCATGTGCATGGATTTCTTTGTAAATAACCTATTTCTTGTAAGTCAGTCAGGATTGGTGTGAAATGGCATTAATTTCAATGGTAGATAATTTGCTGAAAGCCCAGGATGAATGAGAACTTGTAGGTTAGGCACAGTCTTAGTAAATTTGACTTAGTTGGCCATCACATTTTTCTAGGGAAACTACAAATTTATATATTTGGATGGGTTTCATTTTTTTTTCAGAGATAGGTACCAGAATTACACAGTAAAAGGGTTGCTCATAAGTGACAAACCTGTATATTGTAGTGTTCCACAAGGTTTAATACGTGGTCTCCTCCTGTTTCTTATCTTTTAGTGATTTTCTTCTTACAAAATAATGTTTCAGGTACATTTCTCTGTGAGGATTATACACACTGTCTGTTGTACAATTCCCTTTAGCTGTACTATAAAACAATTGGCAGGAAGCTATAGTTGGTTTAGAAAATTGGTGTAAACAGAATTGAATGCCTCTAAATGGATACAAGACTAAAGGGGACTTCAGGCATTGTGATAACATCAGACCAGGGAGATCAAGATTGTATAAAACAACACAGATCCTTCTTACACTAATATTTCATGGCTAGTTATCACACAAGGTACAGTTTGCATTTTGGTAACAAGCTAACAGGGAGTGAACATATTATACATGTAGTGATAAAGGTCTCCTCTGTACTATGATTGCTATCTGAAATTAAAACACTTGCTCCCTTTTCTCACAGTTAGGTTGTATAAAAGCTATTTTCAGCCCTTCTTTCATTATTGTAATATGGTTTGAGAAAACAGTTGCCAAACTTATTCTATCTGTTCAATAGTTAGGATTATACCATAGACTGCTGTCTGCAGTCCATTATGAATTGTACCCCACCTTCTGACTTTGAACATATTTACCTGGCACAATCTAGCTGAGGAATTTTTAATCCCCTCAGGCCTTACAAATATTAAACCAAACCATGTTCCATGAGTGAAAACTTTTATAATTTGGAAAAATGAAGTCAGTGATGGCAAGTGCAGTATTAAAGAAATGCTATTTTAGTACATGGAGTAGCCTAATTTACATAGTAAAATGCATGGTTGTGATGTGGATGCTCATGGAGGTAAAAATATGTCAGTAAATGCAAGTAAAAATATGTCAGTAAATTTAAACTGTAACTGCTTGCAAAATACTAATGGCTATAACTGGTAAAAGAGATGAAACTACAGTGAAAAATTTATCTGAATTATAAAAATGTATTATTAGTAGGATATGTATGTCTTTGTTAATTATATGCCACACATTCCAAAATAATGCAGTGTCAATAAAAATTATTTCAGAATATTCTTCTAAAATTCATGAAGTAGCATTAAAAATCAGAATACTAATGCTTAGACTACATTTAAAGTAATAATGAAAATATTGAAATGACAGTATTTTCTTTTTTTACCAAGTCGGTATGATTACAAATAAAAATGGAAATAATATAGACTGATAGTTTTATTTTAACGTGCACAGTTGAGACATGTAGCTATACTTTATACACCATGCAAGATACCTACCACTTTAATGACTGCATGCATTATAAAGCAATATAAAAGTAGAGTAACTAAATTTTCTAAATCTTAAATATGTCATATAATTAACTTTTAGATTTGCATCATTTTAATATTTGCTAATTATTTTTACAGTAATGCGACTTCACCCTATATCTTTAATTCATATTTATATAGTAGTTAGCATGCCAGCAATTTCATTAACATTTAAAAATAATATATAATGTAGACATTAGTAGCAGTAGCATTGTTGTTGTAATTACAATTTGCATAATTTCTAAATACAAGGGTAACTGAAAGATAAACAGATCAGTTATTATTAAAACTATTTCTATATTTAAAATCAGATTATTTTTTTTTTTTTATTTTAAAATTATGATAAAAAATATCAACCATTATTTTACAATATTCTATTTTATTTACTTACTTACATAAAATTACATACTTACATACAATTAAATGCTCAAAACCAAGATGTATACACGTTGGGCCTGAAACTTTGAATCTAAAAGTAGTGTCAGTCCTCAAGGTGAGAAAGGGAAAGCAGGATTCATTGCAAGTAAGTTATTGCTGTATGGTTTATTTTTTTCAGGCCTACTATGGTGGTGAAGCTCGGTGCGATGAGCAGGCAGGAGTTGGAGAGGAATATGATCCACGGGAACTTGTGTGTGGAGGATGCTCAGATGTTTCCAGAGCTCAGGTAGCTTACCTATCACACACACACACACACACACACACACACACACACACACACAGAAGTATTTGCAAGAGGTTTATTAATAGCTGATCTTAATATAAGCCAAAATGAGATTATATTATGACCTTGCATGTGACATAGAGTGGAATATAAGCTTATTTCATCAAGATCTGTTAAGCTCAATAACAAGTTATTTCCACATATATATATATATAATTAGGTGATCTTGCATCTGACTGACTGAACTTGTTACTAATCTGGAGACCATATTTCTGATCTGATTTGATCAGGCTTTGAATATAGGCTTAGGTCATCAAGATTTGAAGTGGGTTGGAATGAGTGGGATCCATGCATGTAATGAAATGATCTTGCATCTGATTGGCTGAGCTTGTTACCACTTTAGAGATCATATTTCTGGTGTGATTTAAATCAAGATTGGAATATGGGTTTATTATCCAGATCTCAGATGACTTTGATTTTTAATGAGATCCATGTATATAATGAAATGATCTTGCATCTGATTGGCTGAGCTTGTTTCACACTGGAGGCCATATTTCTAATTCAATATTGGAATGGTGGGGGCAGGTGTGGAATCCCATTTTTTTTTTTAATAAATCCCCCCCCCCATCAGAAACGTCCCTGACTGCTAACTGTGACTTAAGTCACATTCAAAATTGGTAAATTAAACCTTGATATATTACTCTTTTTATCATTGTAAATGGCAGTTAGTGCCTGAACATTTGAATCAATATCATGAAATTTGCAGCATTTAATAAGAAGTCATATATTTTGTTTAAATTTATTCTAAAACAATCATGGTTCACTGTAAATATAAGCATGATGAAATACGGATTAGTGAATATGTTACTGGTGACAAGACTTTAAGTAATAAATACTAATTTTACAAGTCTTGTCAAGTAAAAATCATGTTTCATTTTTATCTTTTAAGTTGGTTCAGTGTGAACATACACATTGTGATATATCCTCTTGTTTTTATATGATAAAAGAGTAAATCAACTATCACAGCAAAGCCTGCAAGTATTTCTGCAACTGCATTTTAATTTCATTTAACCCTTCAGACTCTGATATAAATATTTAAAGTAATTAACATTATTCAGTAGTTTTGGTTGCATTATTTCAGTCAGTTAAAAGTAGACCTGTTTTGCATTTTCACATTAATTAAATCTAATTTTTATCAAATCGAGTAAGGGGAGTTGAATAACAAAATTATAAGGAATGCAAATTCTACCTGCACAAGAGCTAGCAGTCATGGTTGCATGTTGAGTTGATTCATTTCAATTAAGCCTTCAAATTCTGATATAAATAATTAAAGTAATTAACATTATTCAGTAGTTTACCATGTGCCAATGCAGTCAAAGATAGCAAATGAAAGGCATACTCAAGAGGACATCATGAATAGAAAATTATATACCTTGGTACAAATCAGGTCATAGAATTAAACTTTGTACTGCTGAGGTACAAATCAGGTCCAAGATTTTCAGATTAATCATTTTAGTACACTAAGTAAACTTCTAAATAGGACCAGTATACAAAATCAATATCATGTTACTGTACTCATATGGTTCTTCTGTCACCTACTTAAAATGATGATCTTTTATTCTTGAAATTGAAACCAAAATTGACAGATTAACTTCAGATAAAAATTTAAGAAGTTTTTAAGATCCAAACCTACAGTGAAAAACCTCAAAACTGAAAACCCTTGAAACCCGAAATAAAGTTCGGTTCTGAGAGGTTTTCTATTTACTGAGGGTTTCACAGATGTGAAAAAAATGTCTCTTTCAGAGTGCTTATGCAATGAGAGAGAAGCATTGTTGAAATTATGTTTGTTTGCATTACTGTTGTTTTCAAATTCATTCTTGTAGAATTCTATTTTCTTTAAATTTTCATTAGAATATCTTAGAATTTTTTCCTCAAGTTTCTTCATATTGGCGCAGATTCATATTCATTGATCTAACTGACTCTATCCTGCGAGAATAATTCAATTCTATTACGATTAATCGAGTCATTCTGACATCTTGGCTTGTGAGTAAAGACAAATGGCAGTCATGGTCACTTAAATACAACCACTCCAGTTGCCTAAGTAGTTAGAACATCTGCCTTGGATGTGGGATGTCGATGGTTCGAACCCCAGTTGAATCATACCAGAGACTTATAAAAATGGTACTAGCTGCTGCCTCACTAGGCGCTCAGCATTAAGAGATTAGTGTTAGGACTGGTCGGCCTGGTGTCAGGATAATGTGACTGAGTTGGGCATCATGCTTCATGTCTATAGCATGATACCCAGCGCTAGACATTACTATAAACTGCGACACTACAGACATCATAGTGATATGACTGAAAACTTGTTAAAACTAGATTAAAAATCCAAATCACACACACACACACACACACACACACACACACACATTTAAATACATGTACATAATGATTTTTCTCTATTAAAAGTCAGTTGGGTAAATGGGACTTTCAGAATATGCTGTGTCAGTCTGTCAGCTAAGCATCAAAATGAAGGCCACATGTCTGGTTAGCCCCAGTATTAATTTTTTTTTAAATGTTCGAATGATCATGCATACAAATGAGCAGCATCAGTCACAAGTAGATAATAATTTAATAAACATAGGTGGCTTAACTATAGGTATTTCATTGTTAATAATTCACCTCAACAGCTGGCTCTTTTTTATGATACAAAGACGTCAGATTAGCCTGTGGTCAGCCCTAATCTGTGTTGATGTGCAAGTCAAGTATTGTTTTAACCTTGCATGCACTCAGTATATTTCCAGGTCTTTGTCTCATTGATAAGCCTGCTACTGTTTTTGCTAACCGTAATTTTAGAGTGTATCAGGAATTTAGAAGCTATAATACATTTCAAGTTTTCAGTGAGTTAGATTTGTGTGGGGTGTTGTTTATGCATAAAATTTTAATTTGGAATTGAAATTTGTTTTGGTATTCAGAGTTAGATGTTTCAGTTTGCTGAGGGGGAAAAAAATGTTAGTAAAGAAGGAAAAGTTTGGGATGCAACAAAGTCTTGAGGGGACTCCAGTATTTTGAGGGTTAGTTTTTTAGGGGTTTCACTTTCTTAATATTGGGCAAGTCCCTAGATAATTGTATTTCCATTGGTGTTGGAACTTTCAAAATCAAACACATGACCCAAGATTACAAGTTCAGTGCTCTACCAGCTAAGCTATCAATCCTCCCCACCCCCCACAAAGATTTTGTAGTGGGTTAATAGATTAAAGTTGTTAACACAGCTCTTAACCATAATAGGCTGGAACAGTGGTCTTTTGGGATTAATGTTAAAACAGTATTTTCTAAATCTTTTTTTCACAGATGTGTCCAAAACACGGCACAGACTTCTTAGAATACAAGTGTCGATACTGCTGTTCCGTTGCTGTTTTCTTCTGTTTTGGTACCACCCACTTCTGTAACCTTTGTCATGATGATTTCCAGCATGTTACAAATATAAATAAATCTGACCTGCCACATTGCCCTGCAGGGCCAAGGGGAAGACAGTTGGAAGGAGAGGAGTGCCCTCTTCATGTGCAGCATCCACCCACAGGGGAGGAATTTGCTCTTGGATGCGGAGTCTGCAGAAATGCTCATACATTTTAAAGTAATTCTGGTCAACAAAACCATTATACAACAAGAAATGTTACTTCAGATGATTTCAAACTGTAAATGATTGTTCTACCATGTACTTATATTATTGCTATCAGTGAACAGAACCCATGAAATTGCGAGTGTGATTCAGACAGCATTATTGTCATATGATGCTTTCATTGTAGTTAAGGTTTTACACTTGATCTCATTTCAAGCTTATTTCAGGAAACATGGATTATAAAGCCTATAAACTAGAAGCAGTTCTGTCTCAAGAATCGGTCTTTTGTTCAAGCTAAACAAAAAAAATTATTTTAAACTTCTCTAATGAATTTAATAATATTTTAAGAAAAGTCCTAGACCTGGTATTATGACACAGTGCAATAAATAAACATACAGGTATTTCTTAGATATAGTAAACAAGTAAATCAGGTAATCAATTTTGAATATAAACTTGTTAAAGGTAATTTTTGTATGCCAATAAAGTGTAGAATATCATTTTTAGATATCACTCATTGATCTGTATTTCATTTTCACACTTACCCTAAGTTCTCCATAAACTACCATTACCAGACTTTGTAAGTTGCCCGCATTTCAGGCAAGGAAGAAACCTGTGCATTTCAGATTCAAAGGTTAATGTCATGGGGACTGAAAGAAGAAAGCTTTCCCATTTCCACAGAATAACTTTACTTGTATACTAGATACCTTTATATACTACTTGGATTTGAGATAACAAAGATGACTAATGTGCTGGGGGCCAAAAGGTCAATGTCACAGTGACTCAAAAAAAGAAAAATTCTTCCAAATGCTATTTAACTTTTTATCATCTACTTTGACCAAGCTTGGTGAATTGCTTGCATTATGAGATAAGGCAGCAACTATTGATGTTGAGATTCAAGGGTCGCCGGTCATAGCTAGAGAGAAAATGGTTTGCACAAAATAATTCAAGTTCATTGCTGCAAACCATGACCAAACTTTGTAGAGGGGATTATTTGAGACAAGAAAGGTACCTACTGATTTTAGAGTGAAAGATCAAGGTCACAGAGACTGAAAGAAGAAAAATGGTTTCATCAAAGCAAAAGATTAATCTATGAAACTCAAAATCACACAGTATCATATGGAAAATGCAAACATTCCCAGGATACCCATAACTGTAATACAACCCATGATAAAACTTTCCGAACTCCTGTGTACAATGACCAGTAAAAGAGCTTTTTTTGATTTAGTACATATATTGCTAGACAGTGTTGCTTAGCAACAGCATCATAGTAGTGAAGTTAAACAGGTACTACATCTTTAGTGCCTGAGTATATGACCAATGAAAGAGGGTTTTACATAAAGTATATAATATTTACCATATGGGGGGCATATAGTCTACCGTTTGCTGTACTCTTGTTAAAATTAATAAGCGTCATTACTCACGTTTATTGGTCAGATTATGATGAAAAGTTACCATAAGTTTGTTTCATATTCTGGTGGCATGTTTTGGTGTATTACAAAAAAAAATTATTTTCAGCTAATATAATTATTACGAGCACAACAGTCAAATGTATTGTGAAATTTTTTTTCATTGCATAAACAATAAACAAGAGGTTTTATCCCAGCTTTTCATCCCTAATGTTATGTAAATAAAAGCATAAATGCATTAATGAATGATGTTGCCTATATGAAAATAAAGTGCAAAAATAAAGTTATCAGCGACATTAATCAAAAACAATAGGATATAATGGACAGTAGATTGTTTCCTCTTTGAAATTTAATTTCTTAAATGTTGCATATTTGCAAGTCAGGGTTTCAAAGCATCATACTGATATCTGTTTTTTTTTTGTCATATGTTTTTTACAATATTAAAACCACTGAGTGCAACTTTTAAAATGTCTAATACAATGGAATTATAATTCGCATCACTATTAATCAGGTGAAAATTTGTATATGTGCCTGAGCCTTATTTTTGCATTTATTAAGTAAAACCTGTACTGAGCAACAAGTAAATCAAGTTTATGAGTACTGGCATGGACTTGTCATTCATGACAATTACTGTACTGCATGTACTTAAAGGATTAGATGACTTTATGTAACCCTTAATTTTGTTGTCGCATAGGCCTCCACTAAGACCTTGTGTATGCCAATACAAAATTTGAATATTACTCTGGAGGAAGTACCATATATACTTCCTTAAAACTGGAGTCTAACTGCAGACTGCACCTAATCAGATCTGTCTTTGCTTTATGCACTGGCAGATCTGGATCTGAACAGTTTGTTAGAAACAATTAGTAGAACAAACAACATAGATCCTGATTTGATGGCACATTATACTATGGTGGATTAGGGTCCATGTTGATTGCAGTTGGACCTGGGTTATAAGGAAGTATATATGGTATATGGAAAATGTGTATTTTAGTGAATGTGAACTGTGTAAAAATTTATATTGTGTCAATCTGTGATAATCATGTAATTGTTCATATTAATAAACCTGTTACCTTAACATTGTGTTTGTTTCTTTTTGATAAATGAAATTCCATGCTAGAGTATTCATCATATTCGTCATGATTGATATAATGTGTAAAAATTGTTATATCTTTTTTTTCTTTCTGATTAAATGTGCTATTTCATGTTACAACATTACACAAATGCCCAAGGCATTCAGATGTAGAGTACTTCATTGTCATCTGACTGATGGACAAAGTGACTGTATTTCATGATGTAATAAATCAAATGTACTTCTTATTTTCTGAAAGTAATCTGTTTTTTTGTTGAATAGACAGTGAAAATATAGCAGTTATTTCTCATATCTTTTTAAACCTCTTCCATAATATTATGTATCTTTTACTGGCATTACCTTTTTTTATAATTTGTTCACAACATGGAATATATTTTCATGTAAAATTTCTATTTGTTATAAACCCTAAATGAACTCCTTTAAACTGTATAGCAATTATAAATGCTTCACACTGCGGATAACTTATAAAATGCTTCACAGTGTGATCATTTATAAAATACTTCACACTCTAGATCACATATAAAATTCATGCACTGTGGATCACTTGTAAATTACACTAGATCACTTATAAAATTTTCATCCTGTGGATCACTTATAAAATGCTTCACACTGTAATAATCTAGGTTATCTGCCAATCTAAGCCCTACTGGAAACAAGTCTCCTACCCAAGGTTGAAACTATAAAGTAGCAAATATACCAGACTCGAAAACTGAACTGTCAGTGCTGCTATTATGCTTTCACTAAAACAAAAATTACCTAGATATATGGAATAAAGAAGAGAGATCAATACTTAGAAAAGGGGACTTAAACTATGTTGTTGGATATTTTTTTTCTGTTTATACTATATGGATTTAAATAATTATATGATTCTGTTGAATATTATTGGTATCATTTAAAGTTTCTCTTAATATGAACTTAAGATATTTACATGCTGAATTTTGCTGCAGCAGACTGTAGTACATTTGATTGGTGATGTAATGTTCTGGAATGTGCTAATGTTTCATACAAATAACAGTTTTGAATATGGTTCTTTTACTGCAGATGGATCAGTTGCTCCATTGTGTACTTGGGAAAGGCACTTATCTCCCTTTTCCTTGGCATGATATAGCCAACAATGCGTTTAAAGCGCTGTTAAAACCAACCAACCATCACTTTGCAAACATTTGCTATAAATGACTTTTAGAAAGTGCACAGCAGAATTTAATATATCTAATGGCTTATGAAATGAATTAATGGAAATTTAATATTTCCATACAATTTGGAGGAATGAGTAACAACGAAACCCTAATTAATTTTCATGGAAGTGTTGCATTAAATAATAACAGGAAAAGGTTATTCAGTACAAAATAGCACCTTTATTGAAGTTCTTTTTAAAGCTGCATAAATTTTATTAACATTTATGCTCATATATGTGACACTTTTGGCACAGTATTCATAATAATGCATTCATACATTACCATCTATATTTTCTTATAAGTCAAGTCCAGCTGCAAACTGTACAGACCCAGATCTGCCATTGCTTAAGGTGCCAGTAGATCTGAGTCGAATGCATTTTCAGTTCTTGCTTCAAAAGACATCCAATCAGATTAAATCTATCTCATATTCATGGGCAGTGACGTGCCTACCACAGATTCATTATGACTGCCTAATATAAAAATGTTCCGTCTATTTATAGCAGTACCTTGCAATGGTGACACTGGAACAGCCTGCCACATCACTTGTACAATCACAATCCCCCCGTAAGTTTTCCCATACAAGTTATAATTACAGAATTACCAATATGCTGATACAATAATTTCTTTTTTAAGATGCATATGTCATCTTTGTATCAATCAGAAGTATTTTAAAGCAGGTAACATTGTAGTATCTGGATAATGATCTTGGCATGTACAGATTGAGGGGTTTGCTGTTGCAATCAAACTTGCTGCTCTGTTTTTGCTGTGCATCATTGCAAAGTTATAATGATCAGCATATATCTTAATTTATATACTATTATTTTCAGGTTTTCTTTCCTCTGTTGTTTGGATTTGACAAATGTTTGTTTGGAATCCTTCATTTTCCATGAACACAAATGGTCTACTTGCAAACCTGGTTGAAGCAGGGAAATATAAGGCAGGGATGGTTGTTGTTGTTGTGGGTTTAATGCAGTTTTTCAGTACAAGACAGATTATACATGACAGCCAGTATAATAGGTGGAGGAAGAGCCAGGAAAACCCCAGCAAGGACTCCATGAGAAGCTACTGACAAGCTTTCTTTCATACCCACAGTGGCCAGGTCTGAGACTCAAACCCACCCAGACAGAGGTGAGTTGGCAGTGATCAGTAAAGGCAAGCGCCTTTGACCACTTGGCCACCCAGGGCCCTGCAGAGACAGTTCTCTGGTATACAGTTTGTTAAGAAAAATCAGTGGAATAAACAAAACAGACCCTGCTCTGCCAGAACATTGTTGCTTGCAGTTGGATTCAACTTATAAATGATTAAACATAGTAGGTCAAATACCCTTGTACCAATTTCAATTAAAACAACTATTTTATGAACTCCGAGCACAAGTTCTTAGTTTATACAGATATGCCACTATTTTGTCTACAAATATATAGTATTGTAAAATTCAACAAATAATGTTTTTCCCTGGAATACAACATTAAAAATTTAAAAAGAACTTAAGTATTGTGAATTATATCACAAATTGTCTTAGAAGTTCTATCACAAGTCCAAAAGTATAGAGCATTCCAAATGAATTCCAGTGGTGTTGTGAATGAATTCTGATCTTGAATGTGTTGATGTGCCAATAGTCTGGACTAGTGTTGATGTGCTAACAATCTTAATTTATTATAATGATATAATCCAAATTGCCTCTAAATGAATTCACAATAATCCTAAAATAGTGATTTAGTCTACATTAATAAGCACTTTTTAATTCCAATGGATAAGCTAAATAAGTCCTCTCAAATTAAAACTGAACACAACTAAATGACTTATTCCACTTAAGACGTTAAGATAGGAATAAATAATTCTGATTTAAACAACTTTAATATAAAATCCAAAGATAAAATATGAGGATCAGGATGAGGGTCAAAAGTTATTTCTAGAAATTTTGAAGCTGCAAAAACAAGATCAGGTCTTTCACCCAAACATTAATAAAGAACATGACAGATTTCAGGTAGACCAGAAATTTCCAGGGGGATAACCACTGTCCTAAGCTCAGATCCATGTAATCATGTTTACTTAAAGTAATAATTATCCTGAAATATAATCTACAATCATAGACAAAAACTAACAATAGTTTACCAAAAAAAATTTGACATAGCAGGCTCAGACTCCTACACCTAATTATGGACAAAGGTGAATCACAAAACAGAAATTAAATACACATAACAACAGACCAAGGTACATTGAAGCCAGCTTCAAACATTATGTAGAAAATCAAATACAGCTGATAAGTCTTCTGGATTCACTTATCATAAGCACAGTATAAATATATCTAAAAATATTAAATTTTCATTGATCCAGTCCCAAACGTTACCATCATACCGAACTACAAAATAAAACTATTGTTGACTGGACTAGTTTTTATCCTGGAAACTTTAAATTATTCACTATTTTTCATGCTGCTGTTAAAACTGTCACCATTAGTAGGGACTGCTATAAACAGTTGATAGTAGCATTTCCATATTAGGCGATCAAACTCAATAGAGTAGTAATTTCCTGTGAACATTTGCTAAATTTTATCTGACTGGACATTGGTTGATGCAAGGCTGATGTTGTTATGATACAGTGCATATCCTGAGTGATAAGTGCAGTGACCAAAGATAAATAAAATCTAAAACACTTCCACTCCATTAATTTAAATGGTCTTGCAGGAAATGTTGGAACTGGATGCTGTTAGGTATGCTTTGTCTGACAAAATGAAACAGGAGTATGTGAAACATTGCTATATTTTACATGGTTAAAATTTTTGTCAAAAAAAATACTCTTTGAGTAACAAATGGATTATCAATCAAAGAATTACTTGAAGTAATGATTTGACAAACCTATCACAATATGTATGTAACATCACAAATGAATAAACCTAAAACGTGTAGCATGCATTTGTTCAGAGGTAATGGGATACCATAACAAAGAGCCTAACATGTTGATATTCACTGTACTGTACAATTCCTGAGTACAACAAAGCCATGACTTTCAGCAAGTTTTTAAACTTGTGTTAGAGATATATCAATGGGAGGAAGGCACTGTCTGCTTGTAATATCATTTTCTCTAAGGAAAGTCTTCACAATCAACTTAAACACATTTTATTTTTGTGGCCAGAATGATTTAATAGCAATCAACACATTATATATAATTATCTAATGATCATGGAATGTACCATTTGTTGATACGTGTACTTGCCACCAAAATTGTTTCATGTAAAAAAAATTTCTCCTGGTGCTTTTTTTTTTTGTCATTTATTTTTTGAGATAATAGTATTTTGCAAAGTAAACGGAAAGAAAAACAGGAACAGTATTTTGCAAGACTGTTACATGGTAAGTATGTACTTTAAAAAATGTTCCCAATATTTGTGTCTAAAAATGTAAATATCATCATAATCTGATCACAAGTTTTAAACAAATCTGCTTTTTCAAATTTTTTCATTATTATCCAAATTTAATCTCCAAAAAATTAAATTCATCATATCTTTGTTCAATACCATATACATGAGTTATCTTTCTTATTGTACAGTTTTTGTATGTAATAGTTTTTTAACAAATTAGTATAACATCATTTTTTTAATGAAACAGCATGGTGTGCAAGAACTATAAAATGACAATGTAAATTCACATATGAAATACAACATGTAAATTCCTCATAAAAATATTTTGCCAAGATACTGTATATACTTGCTCACGAGTCAATTCCAAGTGCAAAACTGCATAGACCCAGATCTGCCATCGCATAATGAACCAGCAAATCTAGATCCATACAGTTTATAAGGGAGTAATCAATAGAACACCATAGACCTTGATATACTAGTGCATTAAGTGTTGACAGATCAGGGTCTATGATGTTTGCAGCTGGACTCAACTTACACCTGAGTTTATATGGTACTGTATATTGCATGTCAAAAACAAATTTTCTGTATTGTGCAAGATTTCTGTCCTTGCCTATTCTTGTCTACTGCACGCTGACAGTTGAAACCTCTTCTGCAATACCTTTTGGGATACAAAAAGGAAAGTATTTAGTACATTTCAATTTTACTGATGACAATGTTGACATTATTTTTTTACGTATTTAACTGTTTTAATTTCTAAATAAAACCAAAATCCCTCAATATGCTATTTTTGTAAAAGCCTCCAATCAGAATATTTCAGTGTTAACTGCAAGAAATGCACCAAATTTTCAGTTTGTACCCACATCTAAAACAACATGGTAATTTGTAGCATTATTCATAATAAACCCCTATTGACTAGAATATATCCATTGGAAATTTATGACTTCATTAATATGGCATAATTGTAAAATGTTGTTTTGCGAAAATGCTTAAGAAAAGACAATTGCTGACAAATGACACAATACACTGTATAGAGATGGATAGAGAATATTCTATTAGTAAAAAATGGGCCAAAACTCGGTCAGCCTTTGATTACAAACAAGTGAAAATCAAACTTGTCAAGGCATCACATAGCTGGAGAGAGACAAAACATGACCCCAATCAGATCTTGAATCTGGACATACATACACACTTATAACAAGAATACAGGATCTGAACCTACTAGGCTGGTTCATGTGATTCTCCATATCTGAAGTACCAACCCTTAATCCCTCTATGGTTCTACTACAAATCTGACATCACTGACATATACAGAAAACTGACTGTGGCACCAGATGTACAGACAGAAGCATTGCTGCCATCAAGTATTGAACCTAGTATTTGTACATCACTGTCAGGCTGTCTGGTCAGATTTATAAACAGGAACAAGACTTTTTTGAGTTTCTGCCAACAAATAAGGGTGTTATTTCCTTATATCACAGCTACAGGTATGGATGTTGTCATCAATATACAGAACAATTTTCAAATAATTTTATATAATAATCTAGCGACAAAGGTTTAATGAAACTAAATAAATGATTAAATGATTTAAGATTCATCCCACAGTAAAGTTGGGAGAACAGCAATCCTTCATATACATTTGCGAAAAACAAAAAGAAAACTCTGAACGAGGATCAGAATTTTGCATCAGACAAAGGGATTTGTGTTCTGTCATATGCAAAATTGTGATCCTGAGGGTGAAACGTTTCTATCCAACCCCTATGCATAATGAAGGATTATGCTTTTCATATTCCTCAAAAAAAAATAATAGGGTTGAAGTCAAAATGCATATTGTGAATACTGTTATGTATATGTAATTTAATTACTTGTGTGTTAGTTTAAATTCTTTTTTATTTTAATTTTGTTTCATTATATTTTATTGTAATGATAATTTTCATTGGATTTGAATCTCTTTCAGAAAATTCACTTGACCTGATTAGAATGTAACGGTTGCTTTATCACTATTATTAGTTCACCTTGGTTGAGACGTTTGTAAACACTGAATGAAAATGATTGGCTATTACCAAGGTCATGTTCAGCCCACGTGTTAGCTGAGTTGTAAACAGCCTTTTTTAATTTATTTCCAGTGTGGGAATCTGATTCTTAGTTAGGGCTATTCTTGCCGATGTGATAATTGGCATTTTTTTTTACTGCGCTGTTCAAATTAGTGATCGCGTATCCCCGTCACGTGAGCCACCATGTGATCTGAAATCGTGGGTTAAAACAGACGCTCTCTAGTAGATTTATCAGTCGTATCATACACCTTTAAGAGCTCTAGGTGTTTTTTTATTGTTGATGCCAGTTTGTTCTCAAGTTCATCTATTTTTTGGAATTTAATAATTCATATTCTCTGGAAAACAAAACAAGTGCTTTTCTTTATAAAAATTCTGGGACAAAGACATTTAGTGGAAATTTATTCTGGAATTCTAAATGGGAACATTATAAATTGTGTTTCAACGAGGAACTGGTGCCATCAGTACAATGACCTCATCTGACATCATCGCTTTCCATATTGGAACTTCATAGAGATTCAAACCTGGATTCAATTAGAACTGTTTAGTGATAGGACTTATATTTTTCAATTCTAGGATTAATTTTTGGATTATATTCACAAACCATAAGTTCTATTTCATATTTTTATCTTGTTTTGTAGGGAAATAAATTATTTTGTTAAAATTTACAAAGCCTGTTGACTTCACTCTTTTCTTTTGTTACTTTTGTACGAGCCTACATGTAACAATACAGATGCAACTTTAATACAGCAAAACACACACTGAAAAAATTTCACAACCTAAGATGTATCAAACAAAATTAGGTTTACACTGAAAAATTCAGGGTAAACATTTATGATGCTTAAACATACACAGGGTGTCTGAATTTAAACATATACAGAATGTCTGAATTATTTAATGAAGATAAGCTTCTGCAAAGATACAAATGTGAAAAGGTCACTAAGTCCACTCTTATCCCTAAGATTAAACAAGACAGACAAAATAATGATATAGTCCTCAATTCAACACAGATCTAAAATTGATTTTCTTCTCATAATAATAATGAGAATATGAATGTGCAAAAAAGTCAATCACAACAAAGGCTTTTTCAGTCTGAAACTGGATTACAGGCGTACATGTAACTAGGTCGATTGAAAAATGTCCCATTTTCTAAACAATAATTTCAAATGCTGCTTGTTTCAGGGCACAAAATGCATTGCAATTAATGTTGATCTTCATGAATGTAAAAGAATGCTCAAGTGATGATAAAAATGAGTTTTTTGCCAATTTGTGTATACTGCTTGCAGTAGGTCATGTGATGAAAGACAGCAGTTATGTGAAGAAATACAGCAGTCATGTGATGAAAGACAGTAGTCATGTGATGAAAGATAGCAGTCATGTGATGAAATACAGCAACATACAAGATATTATCTACCTGTTTTCTACACTGGAAATGATGATCATACACATGTAGAGATGTGAGAATAAAGGATCTGGACTGTCCAAGTTAGTTCTTTAGAGGGATCATATACTTCAACTGCTACAATTTTGTGTTTTAATAACTTTGTTTGAAATTACAAAAATTACCTTTCTCGTATGACACTCTTGGCACATAATACTTCATTTAATCTGCATTTAAATATATATAATCCTAAATATATATAATCCATTAAAATCTGTATATTTGAGACCTATAAAAAAGCATACATGCTTGTTTCTTCTCTTATTCTACTGTAATAAATGGACAATTAGAGAATATGTATATCTGCTTTCAACTACTGGAATATCCCTCAACAAATTTTCAAATGTCGACAGATAATTACATCTGAAATGATGGGTCCCAGATGGCAGAGCGGTCTTATCACTCACCATTACTGATCACTGCCATCTCACACCTGTCCACACTAGTTGGCCAATGTGGATATGTGTGAAAGCCTGTCAGTAACTTCCATGGGTCAGTATTTCTTACTGGAATTTTCCTGGGGTTTTTGTCAACCAGTTATACTGGCAAGCAAGTATACTCAATATGCACTGAGAAATGGCATTAAACACAAAACAACAACAACTGAAACATACAAAGTGTACAAAGAAGACAGAAACTTACCACACACATTATTACCAATCTTGATGTAGAGATAGCCATCATGCCCATAATCTGTACCCCAGGAATTACGCACTATGTAGTATGGAATTTCCCCTGTAACATCATAATGATAAAATAACAATAATAATAACTCAAAATCAACTGACTTGAGCTAAGAAACTTTAAAATATACAGTTATTGTTTCTTTTTCCTGGCTAAAGTATTAGATGTAAGTAAAAGTTAATTGTGTGATGCTAGCTTCAGAAGCATGTTGCTGCAGCATCAATCTCCTTAACAATCTACCCAAGTTACTCACCGTAAAAAAAGCACCAATGTTGTATATTAAAGAAGGTAAACAATTAAACAAAACATCCCCCCACACAATTCAGGAAATGTTTAGGAACCTTTCTACAGTTGATCCACATAGTTCCCTATACCTGATTTCCGCACAATTTATTCAATTAAATTTTTGAGGTGAACAGCAATGAGTAAAACATAAGATGTGATTTGTCTCTTGTACCCATCGAGTTCATGGACTTTAAATCTAGCAAATGGAATATATGTTGACATGGATCAACTGATATTTTAAGTCATTTCAACTCGTGGCTTTTGGAGAATTAATTTATACTCCTACGAAAAAGAGACAATAAATAAACTTTTCAGCAATAGTGTGCTAAACCAAAACTGTTTCAGGTCCATAGTAATGATTTTCCCTCATGCAAATGAAGGTTAGATGCTCTGAGTATAATTTCTGATGTTGGAGTGTATTTTGTGTTTACAAAGATTTCTGAATGAGCAGCCAAGTTCCTGGCATCTTCTCTAGCTATTTGTTGTCAATCCACTTTATTCCACATTGATCCTTGGCAGCTAGTGGAAACAGTGTTTTGAACATATGTCATCATGCAGATGAAAGAGTTACTCCCCACAGTAAGCTCAATCAACTGACCGATGACAGAGCTCATTACAAAAGTTGGTTGTTTAATATGACAACTTCCATGATGTCTACGTTTCTCAACTCCAAAATTAACTTGAGTGCAAATGGTCTGAATTGGTGAATGTTTCTTCAGTAATACTTACCTGATAATAATACCTTTAGAGTACTACCACAACCTCCCAAATCCAGCTATCCCATCTGAAATTTTTAGCTATGGGAGCTAAATGTTATTTTGCCATATGTGTAGCAGTCAGAGTTTACTACCTTTGATACAAGGATTGGCACCAAATCCTGTGTGTATCTCAGTTACAATTGGAGCAAAATGTTTGCTATTCTAGTAGGATGCAACTGGAGAGGCTGGTGGAGGGGGGTGTATCTGTATTATAATTGGGTAATTATTATCAACAAAAGCTATTTTTTTACCTGATCACATTACATTAGGATAGCTTTCTTTGCTACCTTCAAATCCAGCCCTTCCAGAAAGACACAAAACATTGTTCTGTCTGTCTGTCTGTATGTATATATATATATATAAAAACAATATTGCCAAAGGGAAGCAACTCTTAAAGATTAACTCTCCTTTCTACCCACCAGGTGGTTACCAGTATATCTGATTTTCATAAATGCCAAGTTTTCTGGGGTCAAATCAGGGAGATCAGTGTTCAAAATCATGGAGATTGGGTCCAAATAAGGGAGAGTAGCATAATGATTAGTTTTGTGATAAATTTAAACCAAAAAAGTGCACACTGTAGAAAAATTAAGGTAATTAACTACAATGAATAATAGTTACTCAACTTTATTAATTTTCTTATTCTATTTTCTTAATCTCACAAAAAATAATATAAGAACCTTCTCAAGAATCAGTCTGTGCTTCAAGAACATGTGACACACTAGTGCTTCAAACACTCAAACTTATAATTTTATCAACATGTGCCATCTTACAGTCTTGTAGAGAATTTCTTTTTGCAGCAATACACACATTATTTGAAGGTCTGAGTTCAAAATAGTAACACTTAAGATTTATGTTACATGACATTAATGATGACTTGTTTTTCCACATTCATTTCCACAGTGGTCTGAATCTTCCTCAACATGCTGAAACAGCACTCAGGATCTGCAGTCTCAGAAATCAGGATCTGGTCATGAACTAGAAACTTAGCTAACATCTATGCTGTAACTTCCTCATAGAAGGACATAACATTCCTGAAGTAGCAACTCAGCTGTGTTGAAGAAATTTTGTCTTGGTCGCTATCATTTGCATCACTTTAGGTACAGGACATGATGATTTCTCACTTGCTGTGTGCTGCACCTTTCACAATCATTTTCCCCAACTAGAAATGTTCAAATGTGTGTTGCAAGTTGTGCAGTACACAAAGCTTTCTCCCTTTACACTACGTTTGAACTTGCAAATATATTTCTTTTTTTTCCATTGGCACATTTTCCTTTGGATCCATTAGTATAAGTTTCCATACGATACCAAAATTATTATATTTCCAAATAGATCAAGAACTGTTTTATACATGTTAGGTTGCCTGCAAGCTGTTATACACGACACATCACTCAATATTAATGAGCAAAACAACTTACGTGTGTACAATAAATGAGTCAGTGCATTTATCAAGCTGTGATTTGATTGGTTATATATCAATAATAATATCAATAACTATTTGATTGATGGATTATGATAGTTATAATAGTCCACTGAATGTTGTTTAAGCTGGAAATACCGATGTTTGGCAGACATTTTTTTCTGGGAGTTTTTGTCGGCAAATTGGTAGATCAAAAGATGGGGTCTAAAATCAAAAGATTACTGGACAATCTGGGAGACTTGGCATGAATGGGATTAAGCTAGTTTTTTTACTTGAACAACACCTTAAAGGATGCTTGCATTGTGGGAAAGGGTGGGAGGGATTATTTATAATGTGATCTGGCAAGTATTATCAGATAAATTTAATTAACATAATTTCATAAAACAAAATGGCTTTCTTCAGCAAATACATCACCTGATCACATTACATTAGGAGTAAGGTTGCCTCTACTTGTGTCACCCAGTAGGTTGCTCTACTAACAGTATGTACTTCTCCCAATGTTAATTCAGCACAACAGGAGACAATTTGTTTATACATGTGCTTATAAGTCGATTCCAACTGCAAACAGCACAGACTCTGAGCTGTTGTCACATAATGTGCCAGCAGATCAGGGTCTATGTTGTTTGTCTGTTGTACTGATTGCTCCTAATAAACAGCATGGACCCAGAACTGAGTCTGTATAGATGGTATTGTCTCACCATTAAAAAGTTCCCTAGGTGAATCCAGAAAAGTGGCAAATTCATGTGTGGGTTGAGGTTGAGCTTTATTGAATGGGAATGGTCACTGTCTGTACAGCTACCACTAACCCAATGAGATTCAGATCTCCCCTTAGTAAGGCTATTTGATGCAAATGGAAACTAAAGAAGGCCAACTGGTCATGCCAGTCAGCTGGCTCGGCTATGTCCCAATTTAAGACATTACATTCAAGGCCAGCCACTAATACTTCATGAGCTGAAATGTTAATTGGTACCTGATCCTGTGAGAGTTAAGAGTACACTGATTTAATAACCCCATTTAGCCAAGCAGCCAGCGCTTGTGGGGTTATGTCTTGTATTCCTGCCTTCAGCAGTAGGAATTGTCTGTTCAGTTGATGCAGATATTGTTGATGTATTTCAGGTATCACCCAAGGGTACATATATACAGGGTCCTACAGTTTTGCTTATCTCAACAAACCAAAGGAGAAGAAACAAAAAGTGTTATTATTGGTTGACTAGTGACTGCAGAATGTTCTTAGTTAGGAATCAGAACAGAACTGCAGGTAGTTTGGCTCTATGGAAATTGTATGTAGCTCATTCATTCTACATATTGAACTTAATGTTATCGTAACTTGCCAGCCATGTATGATATGGGGAGGGGAGATGATAGCTCAAACAAGACAAATCAGAAGTTAGGTGTAGTTAAACATGCTCAATTTTGCAGTCTTTCAGTTGCTTTTCAAAATGCTGGACCAAGTATTTTTGTACCAAAGTGTCAATGAGCAAATGTATGTGTAGACACATCTCATGTCTCTCTTCCACAATGTTAAATTGGTAAACTGAATGTGACTAATCAAAATCATGTGACAATAATGAACAGTAAGATTACTGCAAAAATATTAATAAATTCACCAGATTTTACAAATTTGTTGTATGCACAATATAAAACAACATTCTGACTTACTATATCACTGAAAAAGAAATGTGGATGATTAAATTATACATTTATAGCTTTTAACTTGACTGTCTGGAGGACACATCTTAGCAAAATGGCAGCAAAAGAAAAACTGGTCTAAACCAGATACACTGGTAGGCATCTAGCTGGTAGAAAGAGAGTTAACCTGTAAGAGCTGCTTCCCTTTGGGAGAGTTGGATTTCATGGTAGCAAAGAAAGTTATCCAAATATAATGTCAAATGGTAATGTATTTGCCAGAGAAACATATTTTACATGAAAAATTAGTTTGTTCTTCAAATATTTTACTTGATCATAATACCTTAGGAGAACAGGTAAGAGGTGGGGGGAGTTATATCCCCTTAACCTGGAGAGACCAACTCCAGGCCCATGAGGTATGTGAGGCAGCTTCTAGATTCAGAACTCAGCTAAAGAGTTAACTCTGTATGCCAAAAAGCGGCTTTAAGAAAAAAGAAATTTTCCCTCCAACAAATTCAGTGGGAGTTGTCATGCCACATCCTTAAGAAATTTGCCAAATGACAGGAAGAAAACATGTGCAGCGGTAACAGGTCACACCAGGTCTTATTCAACATTCTTGGATGAAAGATCCCAGAAACAGAAGGTAGAGAAAGTTGACTATGACCTCAATCATATGGTTTGTATAATTGCCAGCAGGGAACAGCTTTGTTCAAGTGCAATACTTGTAGCAACTGCTCTAACTTCATGCATAATAAGTTTTCAATCGATTTGGGGTTAATTCTCTGCATGCACAACTGATAACCCATCTGATCCAGGGCAATAACGCCTACAATGAGATATCACCCTTTTCCTCGAATGAGATCTTATCTTTTTCCTCTAATGAGATATTATCCTTTTCCTCTAATGAGATATCATCCTTTTCCTCTAATGAGATTATCATCCTTTTCCTCTAATGAGATATTATCCTTTTCCTCTAATGAGATATTATCCTTTTCCACTAAATGAGATATTATCCTTTTCCACTAAATGAGATATTCTCCTTTTCCACTAAATGAGATATTATCCTTTTCCTCTAATGAGATATCATCCTTTTCCTCTAATGAGATTATCATCCTTTTCCTCTAATGAGATCTTATCTTTTTCATCTAATGAGATATTATCCTTTTCCACTAAATGAGATATTATCCTTTTCCACTAAATGAGATATTATCCTTTTCCACTAAATGAGATATTATCCTTTTCCTCTAATGAGATATCATCCTTTTCCTCTAATGAGATATTATCCTTTTCCTTTAATGAGATATTATCCTTTTCCTCTAATGAGATGTCATCCTTTTCCTCTAATGAGATATTATCCTTTTCCTCTAATGAGATATCATCCTTTTCCTCTAATGAGATATTATCCTTTTCCTCTAATGAAATATTATCCTTTTCCTCTATCAGAGATAAGAATGCTTATGACATCCCTTTTCACACTGACCCAGTTCCTTGCAGGTACTTCAAAGCTCTCACTTTGTCCTGTAGATGAGTGGAATGGTCCAGGCAACAAAGTGGTTTCATCAAGACTGATTATCCGTAAGTGGGTTCCTGTTCTTGATAATGAATGCTGCCATCATGAAGGAGACTGACCCATCCTGTCAGAACTGTAAGCAGTTGATGTCAACTGACAAAGCATGTATTACAGCTAGTACAATTAGGCAGCAAGTCTTATATGACAGATGAGCTAATGACACTGTGAAATGTCACTGAACACCATTAGAGCTAGATACATGACACTTGGGTGAAAGACAGTGACATCAGTGTAGATAACTGTGCTGACACTTTTGTAATTTTGATTTCACACCTGGTGGTATGTAAAGAGTGTGTAGGTACGGTTGAAGTAGTTTTTCAAAAATTTCAAATAGCATTTGTCTCACATCCCTGGTTTGTGTGATCAATGACCCAAGTTCCAACATGTGTCAGACTGGATCAATGGGTCATACACTGGAGAATTTATCCATAGGTCACAGCACAGAATTAATCAAGATCCTCACACATTAACCACATTATACACTTGACTGGCAATGAAAGACATCTTATACATGATAATGACACTGGAGTCCACCCCTACCCCAATGGACTTAGCCCATGAGTCTAAACTTAGAATCTATTTAGATCCCCACCCTATTACCACATATACATATTTCTGTGCATAAAAGACAAATTTGAACATGCTACTGACATTATTCCCAACATCCATTCTTGCCCACTATGGGAGTAAACTCCTTAGTCATAGCTTTGAAAGTATTGAGGTCCCCATCAGTGTGTGAAACTTACAAAAAAATTCTGCAACCCCACAGGACCAGTAATCTGAAAATGCTCATGTTAGTGTCTATAATCAACTGGTTCAACATTTCATTGTACAAGAAGACAAAATGAAGTCAATGACTCATGGTAAATGCAGGCAGACAAGAATATCAGCCCTTGGTAAGGTTATTTATATACTGAAACATGCAAAATAAAGATGAATACAAAAAAAGATATCTATATGTCAAATTTATTACATTGTTTTCAATTCAGCATAACATGGCCAGTGTTTACTGACCATATCAGTTACGCTTACTGTCCCACTAGTCCAGATCCATCTATATATAGCTCATTTACAGGTTGGGCATCAGAATCTGTTGCTGCCACTGATGACCAGTCTGAATCTTAGAAATAAGAATCAGGATCTGCATCCACTGACATGTCACCAATGGGAGTATCAGAACTAGATCCAGTCTCCAATGATGAGGTTCTGGTACCAAAAGTACAGCTACTCATGAAATTAGGTCTGCAGAAAAGATGTACAGTGGATACTCGATCAATGCTTCCACATCAGCAGAATGCAGCTGAACATATAACAGCATTGTCATGGTCTTGGCATGTATCCTATTTCTATATTCCAACAGAATTCTATAATCCCAACTGTTTTTAGAACATCATTTTTATAGTGTTGTACTCCTTGTAAATAGTTCTTATTTTTCCTTGACAGTGTTAGGCTTTTCTGCCAGCCTCTGGTTACTTCAGGGTATTCAAATTCAAGTTGTTTACCTTCTCATCTCACCAAGATTCTCAACTGGTCATCAGAAACACGTAACTGTTATTTATTTTTCACTTGGTTCCTATTATTTCTTTTAGTATCATAAAATATCCAATTTGTAGATTAAATTTATAAACATTACTTAAAAATCCAGCTAGCAAGATGGACTGCCTACACAATTTTGCCTCCGCCTGCTATAAAATTAGCTGGCATCAGACTGGCACGTTGGCAGTAATCTGATACACTGATCCCCACCATATAACCATGTTCATACCTATTTTGAACATGAAAAGACCAATGCACAAATTTAAATGACATCTAGCTTTGGGGCAGTTCTAATGCAAGAGGATCAGAGAGGAGGTCAATATGGAGAATGTAGGGATGCATGTTTTACAATCATAGAATTCGGGGGGGGGGGGCATTACTTTGTTTAATCGTGATGTTCTGTGACAGATGAAACACAAGCCTGACTTGACTGACTTCAAAAATTAATCTTTTATATGCACTTAACAAAGACTTAATTATGTGCAACTTAAGATAATGATTGGGGTAGTCAAAAGTTTCAAATGTAGTATTTCTTTAAAACTGTAACAGGTCAGCATGGAAAGTTTGTCACATTTTGTTCTGAGCAACAAATAGGTTCTATCAATAATTACTGAAATTTTGAAAATGGACTAAAATGTATTGAATGTCTGATAGTATCATGCAAACACTGTGAAGAATTCATGTGGTTCTGATGATATTTGCCAGGCCTGTATGAAACTCAATGGTGATTTAGTCTGACCCCTTTAAGCTGCACCTCCAAAACACATGCAAAACTAGGCTTAAGGGGGTCAATCCCAGAATTACCATGATCCTGCCTCATCCAGGCAAGTATGACTCCCAAAGAAAAACATGTAAACACCATCATAGAATGACAGTATGTGTAGTCCACTGGGTTGTTTAGTCAACTAATTAAACAATTTATAGCAATTATACTAAACCACCTATAGTCTCTCAATGTTTCCTCCTCTACAACTGGGATGAATAAATCACCAGCTTATATAGCCAGCTGCCAAAATTATGTTGGCCAATAAAGCTCTGCTTTTGATTGGCTGGTGCAGAATCAACGGCAGGCAATGATAGGAGTGAATCTCTGTAATATGATCGGCTAGCAGCAGAGAAGTTTCAAATCCCTTTCAGAAAATGAATTAAAGATGGACTAAACTGATTTGGGAAACTAGACTGAAAACAATATTTATCTTGCCAAAAGTCATTACAAAATTAATACATCAAGAACACACTCCCAATTTTCATGTAAAAAAGAACAAGAACCTGACAAGGGCTATAATAAATGAGAAAACAGTAAAGTTACATGTAATAAACATTGCAATTTGTAAAACTCAATACATATTCAACTTTCTACAAAGACTTTCTATTCTGTACAGTAAAGAAGCTAAACAATGAAGAACCATTTATGCCAGAGTAAATTATAGGTAACCTTTATTTCTTTTAATTTTTGTTCTTGAATCTTTCTTGCGCTGAGCACTTTTCATGCACTACTTGTGAGCAAACTAATCTCCATTCACATACTGCTAGTACTTCTGCTTACCTGATATGTCATAGCCTACAATTTGTACAGCATGGTTGTTATAGTTGTAGCAGTGCCATTGGATAATACCACCCTGGTAGTTCTGCCAGGTTGTGGCATCAACAGAGACAGTCAGAGGGCCGACTGTGGCCAGTAACTGAAGCATCTTATCTTCACTGCCAACATATCTGTCATAACAAACATATAAATGAAAGAGAAATCAAGAATGGACATATTGAATGAGAACGGACCTCCTGGACGAGTAGAGTGACTGTCAATCAACTATCACTTAAATGTCAACAGCCTGTTAGCAAATCTAATCACCCATCAATATGTAGTTGTTTATTTAACTGTATTTTTTTTTCCATGTACTGGATCAAACAAGAGATCAGTCAGAAACCCTTGCAGATTATACTATCCTATGTATACTGTTTCAAATCTGCAAAGCTTCAGAAACTACCTACCATTCAAGTTTCATCATACTTTCACTACACAGAGTACACACTTGCTTGTAAGTTAAGTCAAACTGCAAACAACAAAGATCCTGATCTATTGTAGCATAATGCACCTGCTGATCAGGGTCTATGTTGTTTGCTCTACTGATTACTCCTGGCATAGGTCCAGATCTGCCAGCACATTATGTAACAGCAGAACTGAATCTGTGCAGTTTGCAATTGGGTTTGTCTTATAAGTATGTATAGTACTCTGTCCATGATTTTTCTCAAGGTCAAAAATCTTAAAAAATAGCATCTTCTCTTGTTTGAAAACGTCAATTAATCAAGTTACTGCTTTTATGCAGAATGGGAACAAGTTAAGAGAGGTCATTAAAAAATATGCTGAGTCAGCTGTATCACCCACCCCATCAAAATGCTTGTTAGAGGGCAGAAGGATCTGTCAAAGAATTCATATCCAAAAGAAGTTCATGTTTACAAAGCATAAAATGACTGACATCTTGAGTTTTGCTTCTGAAACAAAACTGTGAATGATGGGAGGATGGATATATGGACAAATGAAGAATAAAATACAAATATTGAAAATGAAGAATTCTAAAGAGCCTCTACAACAAAAACCAACTAGACCACTAATCAATTATGTGTTGCAAGATTCCTAGATACCCTAAACAGTCTCGGAGTTATGCTCCAAAACTGAACGTGTAAATGATGGATGAATGATGAAACACGGAAATGGATAAAAACATTAAAAATAGTAAAACTGAAGAACTGTGAAGAACACAAAGTACATCTACACCATTAGCCTTACATGTGCAAAACATTTCACAGAAATATCTTAAACAGACTTTAAATTATGCTCCAGAAACAAAAGTGTGATCAATGAATAGGTGGATGATCAGACAAAAACATACAAAATACTGAAACTGAAGAAAAGCGATTAACAAAAGACACATCTACACCACTAGTCTTGTATATGTACCAAGGTCTAACTTTTGGAAAATGAACATGTTATGGACTTTTGTTAAAATGATATAGTGCTGCTTAGGGGATATATAAAAGTGTACTGTGCATCCAGTAATCTCATGTCATACTGTGATTCATTATATAAAAATATATAGTTCAATCAGTTCAATGGTATCTGTTATCATGCAGATTATGCTTTACAGTGAGGTGCTTTATAGTAAGTTCTACTATATATCACTCATTTGCTTTCCTGCTTTTATTCTGAGATTAATTTGTAAACCAGAATCACACAAGAATACAATGAGCAGAAAAACAAACACCCACCCCTTGTCAACTAGTCCACTATATAGCCACTAACTGGGCATATTTGACTGGAGATTACTGACCAACAGGTACTGATAAGATTGACATTTGATCAAGGTAAGCAGTCTTCAATTAAATGTACTGTACAGAAATATTTGTTTATTCTCTTATCAAACTTACAATGACCTTCATCTTAGACCCCAAAATCTAAAGGTTTCTTTCTTACCCTACGTGCAAGCCATCCACAAAATTTGGTCAATGTATGTAGTCTAGAACTAAAGTTACTATACAAAACCATTTTTCTTCTTTCAGTTACAGTGATCTTGACCTTTGACCTTTTGCTGTGGCTCCCTCATTAATAGGCTTTTCTTCTTGTTCAATGTTTAAGCCATTCAAAAATTTGGTGACAGTATAGTCTTGAACCTGATGATTTTGTGCAGAAACCATTTTTCACTTTTCAGACAGTGATCTTGACCTTGGACTATTTTGACCCCAAAATAAATAGGCTTAATCTGTAAAATTACTCCAAGTTCAAATTATCCACAAATGTTAGTTAATGTCTGAGATGTATAACTGATGTTATTGTGCCAAAACCATTTATCTTCTTTCATGCACATTTATCTTGACCTTTGACCTTTTGACCCTCAAATCTGTAAGCTTCTTCTTTAACCCAAGTGAAAGCAATGCATAAAGTCCTGTTAACCCAAGTGAAAGCAATGCATAAAGTCCTGTCAAGGTCTGTGATGTAAACTAATGTTATTGTGTAGAAACTATTTTTCTTCTTTCTGTAGCAAAGTCTAAATAGTATGTGATTGAAGATTCAGCCAAAAATAAATAATATTTAAGTCAGAAATGTATGGGACAATGTTATGTCATTGACTTTGTGAAGCACTCTCAAGATCAAGATTGTTTTTTTATATACCTCACATTTTTTGAAAATACAAAATAGCAGTGAAGGAAACAATATCTATCCAATACAATGTTATTACAATTACATAAACAAATATTAAAACAATTTGTAATCCTAACTATGGACTCTTGTCATGAACTAGAAAGTGTGAGTGAAAGGTGACATGTTAAGATAAATATGTTTGTAACTGACACTCTGAAAAAATTTATAATTTAATTAATAAAAATGAAAAAAGTTTCTTTCTTCTCAACATAAGTCTTATAGATATTCTTGATTATTATTGCAACTAGTGTTCTACCACTGTGACTTTGTGATGTTTTATACAAAGTATTTGCATATTTAAATGATAATATAATATAGTTAACCTTATTGTTTGAATCACTTCTAATAATCAGAAAATCAACCCTAAGGCAGATGCGCAATGTACACATTATGTGTATCGAGTGGTTATGTTGCATTTTCTGTGACACATTTTTATACAATAGCAAAACAATCGCCTGAAAACACCATATTAGCTGCTTTTATGTTGATATCATTGTTTCAATTTAAAACATTTGTTGTTCAAAAGCTTATTAAAACATCTGAGTTATGTACTATGACAAATTAAATCCGAAATTTATCTACTATATTTGTTGCCATGGCAATGGACAATTAAAAATTGCTGCACACTATTCCTGCCAAAAATATCAAGCTTGTTACTACATCAGATTAATATGTAAATTTCATCAAGTTAGGACAAAAAATAAGTCAAATATGACATACAGTGACTGGGATGACTGAGGTGGAAAGGTTAACCTTAAAATATATTGGTTTCTTCCTCACCCCCAATGCAAGCCATCTACAACATTTGATGAACACAGATGATGTAGACAAATGTTATTGTGCAGAAACTAGTAAGGGTACAAATTGCTGGACAGACAAATGAATGGATGAATGAACAAATGTATGGATGGAGAGACACTGTAACATATAAAAAGTTAAAAAGCATTAAGAAATTATAAATATCAAACATGAAGAAACTAAAATACCTTTGCTGGAATAATCTGGTGGATACTAACCGGTTACATGTGAAATCAGTGACTACAATCCCCACAAATTCTGATGGCTGCATTTTACAAAAGTTGGATTGGTCTGTCAGGGGATATTCAGCATCTATAACCATCTGGGGCCTAGCCTGCAATAGCAGAAAAAAATAAGGATTATTATTCTTTTACCCAGCCTTACCAAAGTGGCTCAGACAGTACACCACACATCAGCAGTCATAACAAAGTGGCTGAGACGGTACACCATACATCAGCAGTCATAACAAAGTGGCTGAAACAGTACACCATACATCAGCAGTCATAACAAAGTGGCTGAGACAGTATACTATACATCAGCAGTCATAACAAAGTGGCTGAGACAGTACACCATACATTTGCAACCTAACAATAAATTATATTCATCATGCAGTAAGTGTTTATCATCTACATACAAACTTCCATGTTCTACCTTCAAATGGGGCTTTTGACAGTAATTTGTTGATAGATATTACCTTCAAATATGGTTTTGACGTTAATTTGTTGCAAGATCCTTGAAATGGGGTCTTGACAGTCATTGTTGCTAGATCCTTGAAATGGAGTTTTGACAGTCATTCATTGCTAGATCCTACCTTTAAATGGGGTTTTGACAGGCATTTGTTACTAGATCCTACTGTCAAATGAAGTTTTTTACAGTAATTTGTTGCTTGATCCATCCTTCAAATGGGCAATTGACAGTCATTTGTTGCTATATCCTACCTTCAAATGGGGTTTTGACAGCAATTTGTTACTAGATCCTACCTTCAAATGGGGTTTTTGACTAATTTGTTGTTAGATCCTTCAAATGGAGCTTTGACAGTAATTTATTGCCAGATCCTCGCTTATAATGAGGTTCTGAACATTATTTGTTGCTAGATCCTTCAAATGGGATTTTGACAGTAATCTGTTGATAGATCCTACCTTCAAATGGGATTTTGACAGTAATCTGTTGATAGATCCTACCTTCAAATGGGATTTTGACAGTAATCTGTTGCTAGATCCTACCTTCAAATGGGGTGTTGAAAGTAACCTATTGCTAGATCCTACCTTCAAATGGGGCTTTTGACATTAATTTGTTGTTAGATCCTTCAAATGGAGCTTTGACAGTAATTTATTGCCAGATCCTCGCTTATAATGAGGTTCTGAACATTATTTGTTGCTAGATCCTTCAAATGGGATTTTGACAGTAATCTGTTGATAGAACCTACCTTCAAATGGGGTGTTGAAAGTAACCTATTGCTAGACCCTACCTTCAAATGGGGTGTTGAAAGTAACCTATTGCTAGATCCTATCTTCAAATGGGGTGTTGACAGTAATCTGTTGCTAGATCCTACTTTCAAATGGGGTTTTTACAGTAGTTAGTTGCTAGAGCCTACCTTCAAATGGGGTGTTGAAAGTAACCTATTGCTAGATCCTACCTTCAAATGGGGCTTTTGACATTAATTTGTTGCTAGATCCTCAAATGAGGTTCTGACAGTATCTGTTGTTAGATCCTACCTTCAAATGGGGCTTTTGACATTAATTTGTTGCTAGATCCTTCAAATGGGGTGTTGAAAGTAATCTGTTGCTAGATCCTACCTTCAATTGGGGTTTTGACAGCAATTTGTAGCTAGATCCTACCTTCAAATGGGGTTTTGACAGTAATCTATTGCTAGATCCTACCTTCAAATGGGGTATTGACTGTAATCTGTTGCTAGATCCTACCTTCAAATGGGGTTTTTACAGTAGTTAGTTGCTAGAGCCTACCTTCAAATGGGGTGTTGAAAGTAATCTGTTGCTAGATCCTACCTTCACATGGGGCTTTTGACATTAATTTGTTGCTAGATCCTTCAAATGAGGTTCTGACAGTATCTGTTGTTAGATCCTACCTTCAAATGGGCTTATGACAGTAATCTATTTTTAGATCCTACCTTCAAATACGCTTTTGAAAGTAATCTGTTGCAAAATTTGTGCTGAATAGTATCATGATAAAGATTTATCTGCTAAAGAATCAGCAACTAATTACTGACCCTTCTTCCTGAGCATGAGCCTTACTGCAGTATCTAGGTTCTTCAAGTTTATTTTCACCTACTGCCTTGTCTAGGGTATCACTTGCATTGAGATTCTGCTATTATATATTGCCCAATGTCTTGTCGAGGGTACCATTAGCAAATCTACTCTTATTTTCAACCAGTGGTTTGTCTTGAGCACCACCAGCAAATGGGTTGTCTAGTGTACCACCAGCATTCTACTTTTATTTTCAACCACTGCCTTGCCTAGTGTACCATCAGCATCTAGAGTTTGCTCCATTTCATATTTTTTATCATGAAAAGAAATAGCACCTGGAGTCTGGTTTATTAACATTGTCCTATCTTTTCCCCTTTTTCTCAAATTTTGCTTATTTATCACTACTTTCAAGAGACTGTTTTCAACTGGTCTCTTTGCGGGTTTCTTCAGTAATGGACACCTCTGCAAGACTGTAGTGTAACATATAATAAATTTATCCACACTGCAATCTAGGTCAATGCATACTGATTGCCAACAACAAGATTCTGATGCTTTATATACAGTACATTTGGCAAAATTAACATTTCAAAGTGCACCATTGGATATCAAAGTGATAAAAGACCAGTTTCATATTAAACAACAAGAAAAATTAGATTCTGTTTTAAAAAGAAATTAAACTTACCAATAGTCCAAAGTAGTGACACTGAAATTGTTATTTATTTTTAAAATTTCACCAGATACACACGTAAAACCATGTTAGTGAATTTTTAAATGCAATGGTGTAAAATTTTTAATAGGCAGTGAACATCATCAAACTCTTCATTAATGAAATATGTAATTATGGATACTTCAAAAATGATAAAAGTGGGATGGGGGGGGCTAGATTAAACAACTAAAACTACCTTGCTCTTGAATAAACTGAAACCAATCTTACTATACATACAAAAATTTTGGTAAAAACATTCATGACCAATACTGTCCAGAAACTCGGGGTGCACCAAAGTTATTCGGATGAAAAATTTAGGGTATCCAAAATATATAGGGTGTATGAAAGCACAATGTAAAGTCTGCATCGGAAAATAAAACCTTTAAAATCTGATCTGCCCACACTTCTGTAAAGTCTGCCTATATGTAATGTACAGACAGCCAAAAAGGACACTGCTGATCTGCCCACACTTCTGTAAAGTCTGCCTATATGTAATGTACAAACAGCCAAAAAGGACACTGTTCATCTGCCCACACTTCTGTAAAGTCTGCCTATATGTAATGTACAGACAGCCAAAAAGGACACTGCTGATCTGCCCACACTTCTGTAAAGTCTGCCTATATGTAATGTACAAACAGCCAAAAAGGACACTGCTGATCTGCCCTTACACTTCTGTAAAGTCTGCCTATATGTAATGTACAGACAGCCAAAAAGGACACTGCTGACTTAGCTGTCCTATCTGACATGAAGAATGAAGCCATCAATAGTTCTGTAAGCTATATATTTCCAATCAGACAAAACTTCATCTTATGTTTAACACTCCTCAGTATTCTATTCAATAGAACAGTAATTGAGTAAATCAATCTATCTTTTCCAATTTCCAGGTTATGGCAATTCAAAATTATCCCGAAATTTATTCAATAAGAAATATTTCATGTATTAAAGTTACAATGAAAAATATAATTCAAAGTGAAATCAAAGCTCAGCAAATATGTGTAACATTAAAAATTTGCTTTTATGTAATCTGAGCAATATATGGTTAATATCAATTTATTTTAACTGTACTAACTCCATAACAATACAAATCTCTCAACATTACAGTAACTTCAAATGAAGAAGTCTGTGATAGTAGTGTAATAAAAGCTTGATTTTATTTTCAAAGAGATTAATCGGAATTAATTAAATCTATTTGCAAATATAAATATTGCTAAATCAACAGTGCCATGAGAAATGACAACATAAGATATAAGGTCTCTTTTGATTCAATAATGAGAAAAAGCAGCAACATACATATTGTGCAGACCACTCTGGTGGCCTAAGTGGTTAGAGCATTCAATTTGGATGCAGGAGGTCATGGGTTCGAACCCTGGCCAAGTCACCACAAAGGCATATATAAATAGTACTTGCAGCTGCCTCACTTGATGCTCAGTATTAAGAGGTCAGTGTTAGGACTGGTAAGCCTGATGTCAGGATAATGTGACTGGGTGGGACATCATGCCACATGACTGCGGCATGATGCCCCAGTGCTAGACATCACTATAAACTGTCACACTGCGGACATCATAGTGATATGACTCAAATCATTAAAGCCACATTAAAAATCCCAAACACACACATACTTATTGTGCATCTTTAGTCCCAGCACATATAATGACAGGCAATTCTCAGCTCAGGACTTACACTTTCCTCTGCTCAACATCTGGACCAAGGTTTCCTCTGAATTCTCTGACTTCCATCTCAAAGACCATCTCATATCAGCATCTGAACCATGGCTTCTTCTGAATTCTCTCCTCTCTACCTCAAAGACCATCATGTATCAACATCTGAACCATGGCTTCTTCTGAATTCTCTCCTCTCTACCTCAAAGACCATCATATATCAACATCTGAACCATAGCTTCTTCTGAATTCTCTCCTCTCTACCTCAAAGACCATCATGTATCAACATCTGAACCATGGCTTCTTCTGAATTCTCTCCTCTCTACCTCAAAGACCATCATATATCAACATATGAACCATAGCTTCTTCTGAATTCTCTCCTCTCTACCTCAAAGACCATCATGTATCAACATCTGAACCATGGCTTCTTCTGAATTCTCTCCTCTCTACCTCAAAGACCATCATATATCAACATCTGAACCATAGCTTCTTCTGAATTCTCTCCTCTCTACCTCAAAGACCATCATGTATCAACATCTGAACCATGGCTTCTTCTGAATTCTCTCCTCTCTACCTCAAAGACCATCATGTATCAACATCTGAACCATGGCTTCTTCTGAATTCTCTCCTCTCTACCTCAAAGACCATCACATATCAACATCTGAACCATAGCTTCTTCTGAATTCTCTCCTCTCTACCTCAAAGACCATCATGTATCAACATCTGAACCATGGCTTCTTCTGAATTCTCTCCTCTCTACCTCAAAGACCATCATATATCAACATCTGAACCATAGCTTCTTCTGAATTCTCTCCTCTCTACCTCAAAGACCATCATGTATCAACATCTGAACCATGGCTTCTTCTGAATTCTCTCCTCTCTACCTCAAAGACCATCATGTATCAACATCTGAACCATGATATCAATTTTAAGAAAGATTTTACTATTCATTTAAGATGTTAAGTTTAATTTTAAAAAATGAATAATCATTTCTGAGAAGTTTTTTTATGGTACATACAGTTTTCATCCAATCAAGTGCCCTGCAGGTGTCACCTCCATCACAGCCATTGTTGTTGGAAGCACAGTCAATGACTTGCTGCACACTGAGATCTAGGGGTGGTTCTCCTGTCAACTTAGCATACATGCTCTCCACAGTCTCCACAGCACTGAATGCCCTATCATGGTAGAATAAAGAGTTTCAGTTCAAATTCAAAATGCCCTACCATAGTGGAATAAAAAGATTTAGTTAAAATTCAAAATGCCCTACCATATTGGACTAAACAGTTTTAGTTCAAATTCAAAATGCCCTAATATAGTGGAATAAATAGTTTTAATTCAAATTCAAAATGCCCTACCATAGTGGAATAAATAGTTTTAGTTCAAATTCAAAAGTTTCTTAAAATGTGGAAGCAGCACAAGATCTATGCATCAAGTACACCACCTAATAAATCCATTTAGCTCAAATGTTAAAGTGCAACCTATGTCTCCAAATACTCCAAAACAGCATCACCGCCACATAACAGCCACAATTATCCCATTTGTTTCAACAAACATCAAACTTTTTCTCTGAAATCTGAAAATTCCTTCACTCAGTTTGAACTGTAGTCTTATTGAAAGTTTCCTAACCTGAACAGCTCTGAAATTATCCGGCATGTATGTGAATGAGATGCCTTGCAAATGCTGAACAATCAATTAGAATAATCCTAGTTTATCCTGTGACAATGGATAAGTTTTGGATTTTTAACGTAACTTTAACAATTTTTCAGTCATATTGCTACAATATCTGCAGTGTGGCAGTTTATAATGATGTCTAGCACTTGGGCATCATGCCGCAGACATGTAGCATCATGTCTCGCCCAGTCACATTATCCTGACACCAGGCCAACCAGTCCTAACACTAACCTCTTAATGCTGAGCGCCATATGAAGCAGCTGTTAGTAACATTTTTATAAGTCTTTGGTATGACTCAACCGGAGTTTGAACCTGCAACATTCCATATCCAAAGCAGACGTTCTAACCACTAGGCCACCAGAGCGGTCTTACAATGGATTAAAATAATCCTCATTTACATCCTATGACTTGTGACTTTTATTTAACAGGTTCATGTTATATTTTCTGTGTTAATCATGGCATACAAGCTATCAGCAGTGTTAATCATGCCATGTAAACTATCGGTTGCAAAATGATACAGCAAATATTGGTCCTGAAAGAAGGGTGGGGAGGTAAATGAACAATAAGTTTTGTGATTCAGTAATAAGCCTATAAAAATAAATTTTTATAATTCCTAAAGTAATCTAATTTTTCTTTAACTCTTTATTTCCTTCCTGTTTTCCATTTTCTTCTTACTACACCACTCCTTCGATAACTCGCGCACAACAGGGTCCACAAACATAGACCACGCTATAAGCGAGGGCGCGAGTTACCGTGGGACCTTCAAAAATTAAAAAAAAAAAATTGCTTCAACATCAAGAAAACAGTGGGGGAGGGAACTTCGCTGTTTAATGACTGAATCCTAATTTCACATTCACGTCGATAATAATTTTTAATAATGCACTTTTTCTAATGAAGTTGTTCATTATTCTGTTTAAATAACATTTATTTTCAAAATGTCCAACATGTGAAAGATCGTTCCAACTGGTTTCAACAACCATTACGTTTACACGAAAACGTGTGTATTACATCACTGCTTTTTGTTTTCTTGATGAGTCTGGTTCCCAAATTGGTATGGCATTGTATCCTGCCAAATTGGGAGTCAAAAGAGCAGGGAACTAGACTAACTGTTGATACACCACCAAACAAGATTCCTTTTGTTAAAAAAACAAGCGAAATTTTCGTGAGACAATCGTCTACGTCAAATCTCAATTTTTGTGCTGTTCAATAAGTACAGTATTGATATCGTGATTTCATTGGAAGTAATAATGAAACTTTTTATCATTCTTGAGGATATCTCAAAGTGCCAGTTCCAGAATTCTCTGAAACTCGCTTGCCCACAATGGTCCATATCTGTGAAACCAAGCTCTTTATTTTACGAAGCATAGTATTCTTTTCGCTTGGTTGCCGTGCTATCTTTGATCACAGTTACCAATGATTTATGTTACATATAAAATAACATTTATAAGAGTGTTCAATTGATCAACTGAAGTGAGTTCACCCGACATACGACCGGGGCAGCTAGATTTTAAGTTTGTAGGATTTTCGTGCCTTTTAACTTTTCTTTTATTTCACCTCCATTATTTGATTCAAAAGACATAATTAACATGATAATACAAAGGTGGCCAGATTTTAATTCAGTGCAACAATGCAACAAATACTTCTGCAAGTCAGTTATCAAAACACGGTCAGCACCTTAATAGGTTCTCAGAGAAAAGCTCGCGGACATAGCTGTTACAGTAGATTGACACATTTTACGTTTAATTACAAGAGGACACATTGCATTTATGATGATTACACTTAAAAGGAACTAGAAGATAGAACCAGAACACAAATTTCAATTGATAAAAAAAATTTTTAATTTGTATTTATTTATTAAAATACTGCCTCCACTCGACGTAAGTGACATTTTCATTGATCGAAATTTTCTTACATATTGTTAATTGCGGTGTGCTAGGAATGTCACCTGGAAAGTAAATGTAAAAAAATTGTATGACTTATTTTTAAATTTGGTATTTCATAATGTTGAATAAAATTTCCAGGTCCTATCTACCATTTTCGACGATAAAACGAGCGATATATCAAAGTTTTTGTAGCTAATTTTGATCACAATTTCCATAAAGTTCATAAAATAGGGATCTATTTTGGGGGTAATTTCTGGTTTTAAAAAATGGGATCCACGCCTGACCCTGCGTTATAAGCGGGTTCATGAGTTATCAGGGCGCGAGTTATCGAGGGAGTGGTGTATCAAGACTTGACCATGTTAGAATATTCTTTGTCTGGGAATCAGATACATTCACCATCTTGTAAATTCCATACAGCTACTCCAATTTCCTCAATGACATAGTCGCAACTTCAAATTATCAAGTTGGATCAACAGAATAATCAGGCTGGGAGAGGTGGGGATTTACAATACCACATCACTTTTATGGTTAATCTAAATTTTGTTCAAGACAACCAATTTGGGAGGGAGGGAGGGGTTCTAGTTACAAAATAGTAAGTCCAACACAATTTGTTTCTTACTTTATAGCCTTGGTCAAGTTACTTTAATTCTGGTAATGTAGAAAAGAAGTTTTTCAATCACTTTATGCAAGTGACTGTAGTCACTTAAAATGATTTTTATCAATCATATTGCTCATTTCATACAATAATTACCAGTGAAATTGCTCATTTCATGCAATAATTACCAATGAAATTGCTCATTTCATGAAATACTTACAATAACTGCAAATTATTACATTATTAAAGATATTATTTTTATCAGCGCTTGGTGTCTTTTTCTTGTTTTCTACAGTACTATGTAAATTATGTCCTGTGTATCTACTGTTCTCTTAAGGTTCTAAATATATCACTAGCAATGTTTGTTTTCTTGAAACAATTTCAGTCCATTCACAAAAAGTCTGAAAATTTGTATTCATTCTGAAGTTTCATTTGGACATCTCCTAAAATCTGAATAAGGCTGTTAACTCTTTGAAAAGAGTAATTTTTATCCATACATTATTTTACCAATTTATTTCTGAGACCTCTACTGAAATAATGTTTTCCCAATAATGCAAAGAGCATCATATACAGGATTCAAATTAAATTTAGAAACCTATTTTTTTAGAAGAAAATTTAGAATTCTAGTTTCATACTGATTTTCTGTGTTATATAGCTTACCAGCATGCTCCACACTTCTTCTGATTCTTAACTGGTGATATGATACTCTGGTTGTCATAGTTACGCCTGTAAAAAATGAAGTCTGTGATAGTAATAACAATAAAATTTCAGTCAGGATCAATGATGAAATCTTTTAGTCTCCCAGTTTATCAGAAGGATAAGTATTTTTCAAAACTAAGGAACTACTTATTGTAATTATTCTAATATAGGCACAATTTTTAGCCACTTTTAATTCTGAGGCACTTACAAAAGGTGCATTTAAAGGAGTTCCAAAACTGAAGTGCTTCCAGCTTTTAATAGAGTATTTATCTTTATTGATTACAAAAAATTTGATTTTGACATGAAATATAATTCAGTCATTCTAATATTCTATTTTCTAAATATTAAAGACAGTTTAATGTGATGTGATATTTTCTTTCTGACTGCATTTTCTAATTCATCAACTTTGCTGTACCATTCATATATCGGTACTAAAACAAAAATCCAACAGCCTGATGCCCAGGGCCCCTCTAAGTTTAGATCAGGCCCTTCCTGTATTCAAAGTAGAGTGCCCATTACGATTGTGGGAAAAAAAAATCAATTAAATCAAAATTATTGATTACCTTACTGTTGTAATCTGTAGTTTAGGTCCAAAAAAAGGATTTCTGAGGTATTATATGTAATGGGGATCAAATGTGGACCACAATGGTTTTTGAGTTTTTGATTAAAAATCAGACACCGGGGGGGGGGCCTTGTTTAACTGCTATTGCATTGTTTACTAAGTTTCAAGATAAAGTTTAATAAATAATAATTAAGCTGTCTCTTGCTCATGCTTACACTATAGTTTAATGCAACACTGGTTAAACATTAAGTGCATACATGCCAACCAATCTGTTTTTGGCTAATCATTACGCTTTTTTCACCAAATTACATTTTCTGCACAACTGTATATGGATTACACTTTGATGTTACTGTAACATTAAAAAATAACATAAATAACATAAAATAAAGCAATAAAAAGTTGTTTTAGTCATTTTATTATCATCTCTTTAATTTCGCTCATATAAATTTGAGGATATTCTTAAAATGGTGACTGCTGTGTAAGAATAGCAAAAGATCACTTTCTTTATGCGCTATTTAGAGTAAATGTATATGATCCCTTCCCAAGAAAACAGACTGGTTTCTTCAAAAGTGAACTTTGCCTAACAGATTCATTTTATTGATAAGCTAGCGAAACAGTCTATAATTTTGAAGAAAATAGTGCCATTTGTTTAGTGAAAAGCTTTAAGGTGTAAGCTGTGTATGTTATATGATGGAAGAGCAGATGGATCTTTTCAAACTTCAAACCATGTCAGATCAGAAAAAAGGACAAATCAACATTGCTTTACAAACTTTAAAAGAAGAATATGAGTCATGTAAATCAGCACCTCACCATGATCATTGCAGGATTCCAGTTCACAATCATTCAGCAAAAGTTAAACATGTACTCCAGCTGAAGTGAGGGCTGAATATAAATAATTTTTCAGAATATTTTGTGTTTGTATTCTGGTTCTAATCTATATGGATTCCCACCCTTTGTGACAAAATTTTTTACCAGCTACAGAACCAGTTTAGTAGTAAAAATATATGTATCTTTTTCATATGTGCTGTAATCCTGGCAAGTAATATATTGATTATGCCCTAATTATACTTTTTTGCCACTTATAATATCAATAATTATGCTTATACCTCTCAGGGGGTTGATATGTATGATTAAGTGGCACCAATGAACAACATCAGTAGTGTAAAGAGAAACTGCATCACACAGGAAGCACTTCAAATGCTCATGAACATCAACACTGCTGATTCAGCAAATAAGGATTGCACTGATAGAGCAATTGGACAATGTCTGACATCAGGATCTATAGGAAAATATTGCTTTACATTAAATATTTTGAGATCTAAATAATAACACAAGTCAATTTAATATGATTTTGTTTATTTCTTTTCATATTTGGAATACAGCAACTGCAGCATTGTGTGACAAATAATATCAAAAACAAATATGGCACTTTTGGACACATGCAAATTGGAGTCAGTGTTTGCAGAAACTATGGTAAAGCTTTGTGATTATTTTAAGTCATGAGCATTGGGCCAGTCTGTGAAAAATATTTTTTTTAAGCACTGTATACACTGTAGTTTAAATGCCGAGCAATTCTGAACAAGTCACACAACAAAACCAATGATCCACACAAAACAGAGTTACCTGTGCTACAACTCTTAAACTAAGCAACAAAAAGAAGTGAAACCAGCAAGTTTTGTCAAATCAACAAATAATTTCATTTGCTAAATTAAAATGTGAAAATTCATGAGTAACTTAAAGTATTGTGAATTAAATCTCAAATAATCCTAAATGTTCTATCACAAGTTTAATAGTATTGAGTGTTCCAGATGAATTCCAATATTGAATATGCTAATGTACCAATAGTCTTGAATAGTTTGACATACCAACAGTCTTGAAGTATCACAATGATATAATCAAAAATGTCTTTGAATGAATTCACAATAATCCCAAAATAGTTTTAATCCAGTTTATGAGCACTTTAATAATTCCAGTGAATTATTTAGGTACTTCCAAGAGAATTATATCTGAACACAACTAATGTGATTCCACATAGTCTGATATTAAAACTGATATTAAATAGGAATTAATAATTTTGTTTATCACAACCTTAAATAAAAAACTAAGACACAATAAGACGACCTGAACTTTCTGAGGTCAAAAGGCAATGTCAACATGTTTACAAATATTATCATAAAGTACAAAACACAACCAGGGACAAAAGTTTGCAATCTAAATATATTTTTTACAAATGACTATTAGCATCAACTACAACTTATAATCATGAATAAAAGATAAACACATGATATAGATATACATAACAACTGATGATTGTGAGCTTCCTGGAGTACAATGGCACTACTATATTCCATTCTCAATTAACACCTCAAACACGATTTTCTATGGCAGGTATTATAACATAAGGACAGTAATTAGTTGGAACTTGGACCTTGCCTCTGGGCTTTAGATTTTATGTCCTTTGAATAGAGTATGGTCAATACTGACTTATAATTAAAGTCCAACTGCAAAATGCACAGACCCAGATCTGCCAGTATATAGTGCCCAAGAAGATCTGGGTCTGTGCAGTTTGTTAAGAGTAATCAGTAGAACAAGACAGAAACTGATCTGCAGGTGCATTTTACTATGGCAGATCAGGACCTTTGTTGTTTGCAGTTTGAATCAACTTATAAGTGAAAATATATGATATAAGATTGACATGAATTATTCAAAATGTATCAAATGAACTAAATTATCAAATGTACAAAATGTATAAAACAAACAAATGCATCAAATGAACAAAATGTATCAAATGAATAAAATGTATCAAATGTTTGCTTCTAAGTATTCATTTTCTTTAATGAGATGAGACAATTAAAAGAGCAAGTTATTGGACAACATGTGCATGTCTCTGAATGACAGATGGAGAGAGTGAATGAATTAAAAGCAAAATCACAAACAAGGTAAAAGAAACTGTACAGTTTACACATTTAATTACACTTAATAATCCCATATTAAGCAAGTAACATGAATATGACATTCACCCAAGTTAAGTGCGAATACAACATTCCGTTTGTAACATGATGTCATATGTAAACTCAATGCAGAATCAGCCACAAGCAAATATTTTTAGTATCAATATGGATCCGTCTCTCAATTATTTACAATTCTTTGGAATATCATATGGTTTAAAGCCCTTGAATTCCTCCGAATCATCTGAAAATGTAACCATCTGAATGCACATCCTCCTTCAAGATACAGTCATCATCAGACTTTTTAAGCGCTTAATCATTTTGTAAGAATGAGTCTTCAGATCTATTCAGGAAGTTTAAAATTTCCATTATGAAGGGAGATTATTTAAAAGAGCTCTGGTCTCTCAGAAATAGAAGCCCTGGCCTTTGACACCCAATCTACTATCATATGTCTGGTAAGGGCTTTGTCCCCACTCCTTTCCCATCAGGTCCTTGAAAGATTTATTCATGGATACATTAAGAGGTTGTTGCTTAGATCTGCAGCCAATGTATGCATCATCTTCCCCCTTTTAAAGTCACGCTTTACATCATCAGAGATATGGTCCAGGAAGCTATCTAAAACTAGCATAATGACCTAATGTTTTGTATGCTTATTTCATATTTATCATCCATAATGTCATATAGGTTATGTCTATCCACCCTGTGTAGACACTCTTTCTTACCACAAAAATTTTTGGGCCACTGTATTCATTGACTTCTGCATAATCCGCTGCTTCAACTAATGTATAGCAACCATGCATCTGTTTTGTTGCTGGTTTGACTGACATCATTGTCAACTCTATGCTGACATCATTGTCAATTGGGACTCAAGCTTTCAACTCTATGCTGACATCATTGTCAATTGGGACTCAGGCTTTCAACTCTATGCTGACATCATTGTCAATTGGGACTCAGGCTTTCAACTCCATGCTGACATCATTGTTAATTGGGACTCAGGCTTTCAACTCTATGCTGACATCATTGTCAATTGGGACTCAGGCTTTCAACTCCTCTATGCTGGCATCATTGACAAGCAGGACTCAGGCTTTCAATTTTACACTGACATCATTGTCAAGCAAGACTCTGGCCTTCAACTCTGTGCTCCAAATGGTACACTGGAGGAGGTATGGAGCCTTTTTATCAGATTAAACAAGCAGGAATAACTTTGGGGAAAATGGTAGAAGAGTATTAATGAGTTGTACAGGTGCATGAAGTGAAGCTGGACAATGGAAGAGTGAATTGCTGGAAATAGCTAGTTATTTTGGGTATTTTGGAAGCATATGATCATTTTCACATCAGCTGCCTTAATTTATGTAACTATCACATGTTCCAAAGTCAAGCGCTAAGTTTGATGTCCGACTAGAATTTCTCTGACTGCATTGCTAATTTAGCAATGAAAGGGAATACAAGTCAACTGGATTAGCCTTAAATTATTCTAAAGCATGCAGTGAATAAGAGTTTAAATTGTACTTAAATCAGCATTCTTCATAAGTAAAACCAGAGAGAATACCAAACAACAAGCTTACAGCATTCACTGCTCAACAACTGTACAGTATATGACATCAATTATCATTGCTTTAGAGGTTTATTGTCATCTTAAAGAGACTACCTTTAAGATCTTGCATCTTTTTATATCATAAGAACTTCAAATAATGAAAATATTACATTTTTACAAATGCAAACAAACATTTTTAATAAATTTTTCTAAAGTGCCAATTGAACTCAAAATGTTCATTTTCACTCAAAGTTTAAAAAATGTACACTCAACATTTTTTATTTTGGGAGTACCTATATAAGATAGAAATTAACTATTTTTTATTTGAAGGGCACCAGTGACTAAATTAGAATAATTATGGTAGTAACAATAGCACCATGAACAACACACTATATCTAATGGTCCTCTATACAGACATTAGCTGGTTGACTCTTGAGATCCCCGTACTTACTTATAAGTAGAGTCAAACTGCAAACAACAAAGATCCTAAATTACTACAGAATAGTGCACATGCAGATCAGGGTCTATGTTGTTTGTTCTACTTATTACTCCCAACAAAATGCATAGACCCAGATTTGCTGAGGCATTATGCAATGACAGATCTGGGTCTGTGCAGTTTGCAGTTGGACTTGTCTTATAACTGGACAAAGGATGTGTTTTTGAACTAAACTTACCGTCCAGAGTCATGACCATAATATTTCACCATTAGACCCCATTATCTATAGGTATTTTTACTACACTAAATACAAGCCATCCACAAAGTCTAGTCAATTAATTCAATATAGAATAAGTTATTCTGCAAAACCAGTTTATATTTGACCCACAATGACCTTGACATTGACATTTTGACCTCAGCATCAATTGACATCTTCCCTACCCTAAGTACAAACCCTCCACAAACAAAAGTTATTATGCAAGAAACATTTTTCTATGACCTTTGGACCCCAAAATCAAAAGGCTTATATCTTACCCAAGTCATCTACAGACTTTGGTAAAGGTACAAAGTCGAGAACTGAAACATTTGTACAGAAACATTTTTTCTTTAAACTACAGTAAACTCGACCTTTCATCTCAAAATCAATAGCCTTCTTCCTTACCCAAAGTACAACAGCTATCCACAAATTTTAGTCCAGTTCTGTGATACAGAACTACCGGTAATCCAGTTCTATGATACAGAACTAATCCAGTTCTATGATACAGAACTAATGTAATTGAAACCAATTTTTTTGGTAGTGACCATGATCTTTGAAACTGTAACCCCAAATAAATAGGCTTCTTTCTTACTCCAAGCACAAGTCACCTTCAAAATTTGGTACAAGTCAGTGAAGTAAAACTAATGTTGTAGTGCGGAAACCACTTTTCTTCTTTCTGACAGTGACCATGATTTTTTACCTTTCTACCCCAAAATTGATATGCTTCATTCTTACCCCCAGTAGGACCTAACATACCCACAAAGATATGGTATATGTAGACAGGGAACTTAAGTTATTATGTATAAACAAAACAGGGAACAGATGGACACACAGACATCAAAACATATAGCAGGTATATAAAAACCAATATTGTGATTTCATTTAAAAAAAAAAAAAAAAACTTGCAAAGGTCCTGCAAGAACTGTTTCCATTTGAATTCTGCTAGTTTGAAAAGAAAATGAAGAAAAAAAAATTTCTTCACACATAATTCAAACACCAAAGGCATTGCCACATGAATAAAACACTAACAAAAAAAATCTACAAAAACACTTTTCAACCAATTCAGAATATTAATAGTTTTACTAAACAATGTTTAATGTAATTATCAGGACTTTTTGAGTTCTCTCTAGTGAGAGTCCTTGCTTCCAGAACCTTAACTTTCTCATCTTGGACTCTCTTTTCAAAAACTGGGTCTACAGTTTTCTTTAGACTGGATTCTCACATGTGGGAGAAATGTGGCCCTGAACTTGTATTTTAAAAATCATAAACAGTGCTTGGACTCTGCTGGGTTTTTAAGACCAGTTCCAGTGGTCAAAGGTGTGCAAGCCAATCATGATGAAAGCAATGAGATTCTTTTTGTACATTCATTAAATAAATTAAACACTTAACACAGTAAGTTTTATTGAAACAAACAGAAAACTCATTATTACCAAATGTGCTTAACTGACAAAAGTTATAGTCGATATTTCCAATAAAAAATCTTCCCTGATACTTTAACCCGCATTTAAACTTTATCTTTTGAGACATTTTTCCCATGACAATGATATCCTTATCATTCAAAATTTCTTTTCTATGAGAGAAAGGTAAAAAGAAAAATGTTTCAATACAATTACTGGAGAGATTTACGACATGACAAAGATACCATTATAGTTATACATTTCTTCATTCCAAATAATGCATATATATGTGCACAAAGACACTATGAATAAAATAAAGCGAACCAGTCCACTTTGTCCGGAATGTTCAATGACTTGAGTCTAGAGTAAGGTGTCACTGTAGAATTAGGTCTTGCTCCCAAGATAGGAAGAGAAAACAAATCCTTCAAATACAGATCTGCAAAAGAGTTTTTATTTCAGGCAAAACCAAAGGAACATATTACAATTTTATTACTTTATAATTTTATTATGCACATTACAGATATGTACTGTATATATTCACTTAAAAGTCAAGTCCAACTGCAAACAACAAAGACCCTGATTTGTCATTGCATAATGTTCTGGCAGATCAGGGTCTATGTTGTTTTTTTTCACTGATTACTCCTGACAAATTACACAGACCCAGATCAACCAGCACATTATGCAACAGCTGATCTGGTTCTGTGTAATTTGTGGTCAGACTTGACTTATAAGCAAGTAAAAAATGGTATATGTTTGATCACAGTTAATGTAGGGAGTCTAACCTAATTATTTTCTTAAACAGCAATAATATCTTTCTGTTTAATGTGAATTATTCTATTTATAATTTAGAAAAGATTACTTCCTACATGTACATGGCATTATTATAAATTTTTTATTATAACATTACAGGTGGTCATATCAACTAATAATTATTGATCTAAATTTTTCCTTGCCCTTGAAACAATAAGTACAACAGTATTACTTCACAATTAGTAATTTCAAAGAACACACTTTTTTTAACCTGAATGTGATAGCAGTATCTGAATACACAAGATATCAAAATGCTTGAAGACAATGTTTTGGCACAACATGAGGAATATCTACCAAAAGCTGTCATTATTTTTTCTTTCTGGATGTGGTCAGGAACAGATTTTTGGATAGGCATCTGACTGGTCAGTTATAAGCCTGACTGCTTCAACAGACAGGTGGGTTGATGGAAGAATGATGTGTGGTGAGAGTGGATAGTAAGCATAAGTTTAAAAAAGAAGAACAATATATTCTCAAGCATTTTACTGCAATGATGAAAACTGATTATTTACTTTTCTTGCTAAGAATCATGATGCTAGAAATGAATTATGTTTACTATAATGTTAATTGGTGAAAAAAAAAGAGTTTTACCCCTGAATTCTGTAGGTGAAAGGTCAGAAAACTTTGTAACTCCATAATGAGCACTGGGAATTTTCTGACTTGTGGTCATCTGATTTTGTTTCTCCAGATTCTTCTGGAAATACAGAATAGTAGAATATCTATAGCAATAATAATAATAATAATAACAACAACAACAAATAATGACAAATGCATTGAGTTATTGACAGCCTTTCCATAAATAACACAGAATACTAATTAGAAGTGACCTGTTTTCATCTCACACATTTATTAATAAGTACCATAATCATGCATAATTGGACTCTTACTTTGTCAAGCATGAGTCCCTCTAAAGCAATGGCACATTTGCAAGAGGACCCTTAAAATAATATTGGCATGATTTGCATTTAGGACCAATTAGATATCATAAGAAGTTTTCAGTAAAAACCCTATGTTGATATGACAATCAATCCCGGAATAGTTGCAATAACAAGATTTTCAAGATGGCTGCTGCAGAGGCCATATCAGATGTAAGATCAGCACCATTTTCATTTAGGACTAACTAGACATCATAAGAAGTCTTTTAGCATACTATATGTTGATATGACCATCCATTCTGGAGGAGCTGCAATAACAAAGATTTTCAAGATGGCCACTGTGGTGGTCATATTGGATATCTAATCAACACTTCTTTCATTTAGGACCAACTAGTCCTTGAGAGAATCATGGCTGACGTGCTTGAAAAGCATGAAGGGACAGTCAGCATCGGAGGCAGAACAGTCACCAACTTACATTTTGCCAATGACATTGATGGACTAGCAGGAAATGAACAAGAAATAGCTAGCTTAGTAGACAGCCTCGACAAAACCTCCGCAGCCTACGGCATGGAAATCAGTGCAGAGAAGACCAAACTGATGACCAACAACACCAAGAGCATCAGTACTGACATCAGGGTCCAAGGTACGAAGCTAGAAACAGTCCACAGCTTCAAGTATTTGGGGGGAATTGTAACAGATGAAGGATCAAAGCCTGAAGTACTCTCCACGATTGCGCAGACAACAGCAGAGTTGATAAAACTTAAGTCCATCTGGAACAACAAGAACATTGCACTCAGTTCAAAGGTCAGACTGATGCACTCAATGGTTATCTCCATATTTCTCTAGCCTGTGAATCATGGACCATAACAGCTGACTTAGAGAAAAGGATACAAGCCACAGAGATGAGATGCTTCCGAAAGATCCTCGGCGTCTCATACAAAGACCATGTCACCAATGAAGAAATACGGCAAAGTATCAGACAAGCCATTGGGCCTCATGAAGACCTCCTGAGCACAGTGAAAAAATGCAAACTGCAGTGGTATGGGCATGTCTCACGATCATCAGGACTTGCCAAGACAATCCTGCAAGGCACTGTACAAGGAAAGAAGAAAGAAAGGCAGGCAGAGAAAGAGGTGGGAAGACAACATTCGAGAGTGGACAGGCTTGACATTGAGCGACTCAATGAGAAAGACAGAAAATCGAGAGGAATGGAGGAAGCTGATTGTTCGGTCTTGTGTGGTGCCCCAACGGTCTACCAGACTACAGGACTGATGATGATGATGAGTCCTCGAGATGAATGTGTGTGTAAAATTTCATCATGAGTCTCCAAGAAGCTTAGAAGGAATAGCAATAAAAAACAAACTTGTTTTAATGGTTTGACAGATGGATAAGGGACAACAGACCATCTCATAAGTTCTTACTGTGTATGACCAGTTGAGCCTGCAAGAGCTACTTCCATTGCTTGCCACAGCAGAAGCCCACACGGGACAACAGACCATCGTCATGTTAAATAGTCCCAAACACCACCCAAAACCTTCCCTTCTGGACCAAGACCCAGCAATCATACTCCAAAATTTGGACCAGTGGTGGATCAGTGGCTAATGTGCCCGACTCGCAACCAAAAGGGTGTGAGTTTGAATCCTACCAGAAGTCCAAACTAGGTCAACTACCATGGTATGTCCATGCACAAAGCACTTTATTCCAACTGCCTTGACACTAAATAACCTACACGTGTTGCTGTGCCATAAAGTACTAAACCAATCTAAGCAAAATTATACTCCAAATTTGTTATTAATTTGTATCCCCCTGCCACAAATATATACATGCAAAGTTTGGTCAAATATTTTTTAAAAATACCACTGTAATTACAATTTGTGTATATTTGATCATTCATGGGGACCCCAGAGGTGGGAATGAAAATCATAACTACTACATCACAGTGAGTTAACTTGATGAAGTTCAGAAAAATACAGAACTAGTTTTGAAAACCACTGAGAACATTATTAGCTCCATCTGTCTGTAACTCTTATCTCCTCCATGTCCTACTAAATAGTGTTATGCCAGACAAAGCCACACAAAGCTTGACAAAGCCATACCATGTCTCATGATGCCTGACAATGCCACACGAAGCCTGACAAAGCCATACAAAGCCTGACAGTCATGCAAAGTCAGATCAGAAAAGTTTATTTATATTGTAAATTATATATATAAATAAATTAAACAAACTGAAAGATTAGTTTTCAACATAATTATGCAAAAATACATGACCAAAAATTAGGCAACAAAGTTCAAATTCGAACAATAATAAAGTAATAATAAAGTTTTACAAAATCATAATTCAAATGTTTGTTATTATTTTATAAACTGTTCATTTCACTGATTATCAAAAGAAAATGCAATTTTTCAATGTATGTCATAAAGAGCTATCAATTTTGTGTCTACTTTCATCTATATTCAACAAAGCATAACAAAGGCACACAAAGCCAGATAAAGTCATACAAAGTCATGTTAGAAGGGTGTAGTTATGTTGCAATACGAGTTTGATGAATGAATCAACCAATCTGAAAGACTAAGTGAGTAAGTTATAGTTAAACATATGCCCCATTAATTTACTGTGAATTTGGAGATAAATTCCAAAATTTGGATAATAATAAAGTCAAACAAAATCATATTTTAAACATTTTTATCATTTTAAAATGTGTTAAACATGTTACCAAACATATGTTGACAAACTCAACCAATCTGGTGATGTTTCACAATGCATATGAAAGGCACACAAAACCTGACAAAGTCATACAAAGTGACAATAAAAATCCACAATTGTTGTAGAGTGTGTTTGCTGCATAATTACAAAACGAAAAATATTAGGTTTGCTACATATACCCTAATGCATGACTGGTAATTGGGAGACAAAGTGCAAATTCATTGCATCATTACAAGGCATACAAAGCCTGACACGATCTTAAATTCAAATGTTCATTATTATTTCAAAATGTCTGTATCTATTAAATTATCAACAGGAATGGCTATTTTTCATGCAAGTACACAATGTCATAATATGGCATAATACGAATGTGTACTTCAAAGTCTATATAGTTTCTAGGTCATTATTGTGTCCTACTTTCCCTGCATTCTTGTTGCCCGGCACCTTGTTCTTTTTTTTTTTCTTTTTTTTATTTTTTTTATTTATCCTCGTAATACCATTGGGTCGGGGAACCATCCCAAGGTCACCTTACAAACAAACATTTCTTGTTTCCAGATAAACTAGGGATAATAAATATAATCTATAAAAAAAAAGACAACACACACACACACACACTCATGCACACATGCATATGGCACACAATCTCTTTAGATACTCAATTTAATAGACAAATACATGGAGGTGACATAGACTTTTGAAAATAGTGTTTTGTTCCTGTTTACCATCCAATCAGATACAAGTTACCTATTCATTTGTTGCGGTCCATTTCTGAAGAAATTGGTCCTCTTTTTTATTTACCTTAGCAGGCGTATTTTTCAATGTTCTTATACATTACAACTCTCTGCTTAAAAGCATAAATGGAAGGATTTTGCATATTGAATCTGCAAGTATAAATATAATATTTTGCCAAAATAAGCAAGAAATTACACAAACTGTCCAGTTGTTCACTTCCTAAAAGTGTTTCTTTTTTGGACAAATGTACAATATTTGGGCGAGAAGGTGCAAAATGTTCAATAAAACTGTACCAGAACTGTGAAGTAATATTGCAATCAAAGAACAGATGTTCAATACTTTCATTCTCTCTCTTACAGAACGTACATTTGTTGTCGTCCAATATGTTAATTCTTTTCAAAAAATCATTAGTAGCAATTATTCTGTGGATTAATTTAAAGTTAAAAGAGATCAACTTGGTATCCTTGGTACAACATTTCGCCCAGCTACAAATCTCAGACCACTCCTCACTACTAATATTTTTATTTAGTACTTGCATTCAAGATTCTTGCTTAGCAGGATGTTGCCTTTTAGCCTTTTTTTAAAAGATCTTTGTAAACAAACTTGAGTGAATTATGTTTTTGTAGGTCCATTATTTTATCCTCCTGCTTATCAAAATTATTATGTGCTAAATGGTTTTTTTATGGCTTCTTTCCATGCTTTTGGAATTTTGGATATTAAGGAGAAGTATTTCAAGAAGTCATCACTTCTAGTTTTTTGTTTTATCATTTCAAAAGGCATTAAATTACCATAATCATCTACTAGATCATTCAAAATTTCAAAACCGGCTTCTGTCCAGGATTTGTATTGATAGAACATTCTAGGGGGGACAAAATTTAAAATACTCATGGATAAAAACTCATTTGCACTTTGCGGTTCCTCTTTCCAACAAGATACTGCCAAAATGACATCTCTCCAAAAATTGTTTTTGATGAGCTTACTAAGTTCTTCTAATTTCCTTCTCCCTAAATTCCAAATGTCCTTTTTATTTCTGAGTATAGTTTTATTGACTAAGTTCTGCCAACCTCCATTTTCATTTTCCAGCATTCTTTTTACCCATCTTAATATACCTAATAAATGAGAATATATGTATCATATTGAGTCCTCCCTCGTTCTCTGGGGCTACTAGTATATCATGTTTAATTCTCTCTACTTTTCCACCCCATACAAATTTAAATAATGTACGATTTAGTTCTGCTTCAACTTTTGCTGATGGATTTGGAAGTGCTGAGAAAAGATGTATGAATATGGGCAGAACAAGGGTTTTTACAACAATCAATTAACAACTACACCACTCCCTCGATAACTCGCGCCCTGATAACTCACGAACCCGCTTATTATATGGGGTCAGGCGTGGATCCCATTTTTTAAAACCAGAAATTACCCCAAAAATAGATCCCTATTTTATGAACTTTATGGAAATAGCGATCAAAATTAGCTATAAAAACTTTGATATATCGCTCGTTTCATCATCGAAAACGGTAGATAGGACCTGAACATTTTAATCAACATTATGAAATACCAAATTTAAAAATAAGTCATAAAATTTTTTTACATTTTCTTTCCAAGTGACATTTCTAGCACACCGCAATTAACGATATGTAAGGAAATTTTGATCAATGAAAATGTCACTTACGCCGAGTGGAGGCAGTACTTTAATAAATAAATACAAATTAAATAATTTTTTTATCAATTGAAATTTGTATTCTAGTTCTATCTTCTAGTTCCTTTTAAGTGTAATCATCATAAATGCAATGTGTCCTCTTGTAATTAAACATAAAATGTGTCAATCTACCGTAACACCTATGTCCGCGAGCATTCTCGAGAACCTATTTAGGTGCTGACCGTGTTTTGATAACTGACTTGCAGAAGTATTTGTTGCATTGTTGCACTGAATTAAAATCTGGCTTCCTTTGTATTATCACGTTAATTATGTCTTTTGAATCAAATAATGGAGGTGAAATAAAAGAAAAGTTAAAAGGCACAAAAATCCTACAAACTTAAAATCTAGCTTCCCCGGTCATATGTCGGATGAACTCACTTCAGTTGATCAACTGAACGCTGTTATAAATGTTATTGTGTATGTAACATAAACTACTTTAAATTAACCAACACACTGGTAACTGTGATCAAAGATAGCACGGCAACCAAGCGAAAAGAATACTATACTTCGTAAAATAAAGAGCTTGGTTTCACAGATATGGACCATTGTGGGCAAGCGAATTTCAGAGAATTCTTGAACTGGCACTTTGGGATATCCTCAAGAATGATAAAAAGTTTCATTATTACTTCCAATAAAATCACGATATCAATACTGTACTTATTGAACAGCACAAAAATTGAGATTCGACGTAGACGATTATCTCACGAAAATTTCGCTTGTTTTTTTAACAAAAGGAATCTTGTTTGGTGGTGTATCAACAGTTAGTCTAGTTCCCTGCTCTTTTGACTCCCAATTTGGCAGGATACAATGCCATACCACTCCGGGAACCAGACTCATCAAGAAAACAAAAAGCAGTGACGTAATACACACGTTTTTGTGTAAACGTAATGGTTGTTGAAACCAGTTGGAACGATCTTTCACATGTTGGACATTTTGAAAATAAATGTTATTTAAACAGAATAACAAACAACATCATTAGAAAAAGTGCGTTATTAAAAATTATTATCGACGTGAATGTAAAATGAGGATTCTGTCATTAAACAGCGAAGTTTCCTAACCCCGAAACCCCCCCCCACCGTTTTCTCAATGTCCAAGTGACTTTTTTCAATTTTTGGAGGTCCCTCGGTAACTTGCGCCCTCGCTTATAGCGCGGTCTATATTTGTGGACCCCGTTGGGCACGAGTTATCGAGGGAGTGGTGTACTGGCAGATGTCTTTGACTCCAGCTTGCCAATATTCGTTTTGCCTTTGTTAGTTTCTTCATATAATTAATTTCCACCATTTGTTGTAAATCTGGCGAAAAATCTATGCCAAGGAGTATAAAGTTAGAGGAGGACCAAATTAGGCCCATATTGGGACATATTTTTTCATTAGGAAATTTCTTGTTTCCAATCCAAATGGCTTTTGTTTTTGTTATGTTACATTTAAGTCCAGATAATAGAAAAAACCTTGCAAGATATTCATAGTTGCTTTAAGAGAAAGTTGAGATCCATCAAGAAGAATAAAAGCGTCATTGGCATACTGACCCAATTTATATTCATTGACATCAAAGATCAGTCCCCGTACATCCACATTTTGCTTTAAAGTTATAGCTAAAATCTCAACCCCAATAATAAACAAGTAAGGTGCAAGGGGATCTCCTTGACGACATCCTCTTTCAAGTCTAAAAAAAGATGACATATGCCCATTATTTATAACACAACTTTTAGAGTCATTACAAAACAGCTTAAACCACTTACAAACAGAATCACCAAAGTTGAAAGATTGTAAAGCTTCTTCCACAAAGGTTCATTCAATTGAGTCAAAGGCTTTTTCAAAGTCTATTAATAATAATAAGCCATATCTATTTTCATTCTCAAGTTGATTCATGATATCGTATAGTAGCCTGGCATTTTCTCCAATAAATCTACCCTTCATAAATCCTTTTTGGGTATCACTGATTATTGAGTGAAGAACCTTTTTGATCCTGGCTGCAATGGCTTCCCGAAGCAATCTTATAGTCAATATTTAAATGTGATATAGGTCTCCAATTTTTGAAAAATCTTCTGTCTTTTTCTTCCTTTGGTAGACATGTTATGACTCCTTGAGTCTGAATATCTGAAAGTTTTCCTACAGTGTATCCGTAATTTACTGATCTGCAAAGGAACCCCCAAAAGACTTCCAGAAGAATTTATAGAACTCTACAGTGAATCCATCTGAGCCAGGACTTTTTCCGTTTCCCATCCATTTTAGAGACATACCGCATTCATTAATTGTAAGCAGACCCTCGCACGATTCTCTTTCCTCTTGACTGAGTTTAATATTGTGATTAAAAAATCTATTTTGGTTAAATAATCTATTTTGAGTTTCCTGAGTCTCCTCATCATCAAGCTGAACGATTCTACTTTTGTACAATTCCGTATAAAACTGTTTTTGGGCTTCTAAAATATCTATTTGATCAGATAAATTTGTCCCATCATCTAAAATAATTTCCTTTACTGTCTTATTGACATAATTTCTTTTCTCAAGATTTAAAAAGTACTTTGTGCTTTTTTCTCCAAATTCATACCATCTGGCTTTAGATCTTAAGATAACACCCTCTATGTATTTTTTCCTAGATTCCTCTAATGCTGCTTTTTTTTCCTCTAAATTTTCTAGAGCTTCCCCGTCTATGTTATTCGACAGTTCCCCATAAATTTCTATTATTTCCTGTTCAATTTTCTTTCATTTTTCCCGTTTCTCTTTTGTTTCCTTAATAAAAAAACATAGTTTCAGATCTTGTTTTCATTTTCAATATTTCAAAGAACATTTGATCATTACAGGAAAGAGAAACACAAAGGGAGTCATCTTTATTTCCCCCTACATAATATTCATTTACAGTGTCAGCTATACACTTTTTGACCAAATCAGTATACTCATTGTTCTTCAACAGTTGGGCATTAAATTTCCAATACCCTTTTCCCCTTGAACACGTTGAGAAAGCCACACTCAGTGCAATAGCTGAATGATCAGACTTATATCCAGGTAAGATACACGCATCAACTGTATTCATATGAATGTCTTCAGATATGAGAAAGTAATCTAATCTACTTTGTTTCAAGGGAGATTTTTGCCTCCAGGTATACATCTTTAAGTCTTGATTCGAATTTCGCCAGGGATCAATTAGTTCCAATTCGTTTTTCAGGTCTTGGATCACTGCTCTAGACTGTTGGTGTTTGTCATACAAAATATTATAAGTATCCAAGTCTAAGTCCTGAACAGTATTCCAGTCTCTGCACATTATAATTGATGAGTTCTCAAGAAATAAAATCTCCTCCTTTAACTTTCTAAAGAAGCTAGGATTATCATCATCATAACCATACAAATTCACAAGGGTTATTCTGTTGCCATTAATTGTAATATCTAAAATAATAAACCTTCCTTGACTGTCACATCTTTCTCTATGAATTACAAATTCAAAAGTATTTCTAAAAAGTATTGCAACCCCAGCACTATCACTAGAGCAGTGGCTAAATATACATTTGTATCCCCACTCAGCTGCCCAATATATTTCATCGTTCTTTGTACTATGAATTTCTTGCAAACATACTATAGATACATTCTTTTGTTTTACCCAGTGGAAAATGTCCCTTCGTTTAAAGATTGAACCTTGCAGGCCTCTAACATTCATAGATATAATTTTTATGTTATTATCCATGAGAATGGCAGGAATTTTATGTATACATGTTCTTGTACAGGAATGTATGAAGTAATTATCACCTTGAATTTATCATATGCATGGCTTTCACACCCACACTCACACAGAATATAAACATCTATAATAAAAACATCCATGGTGTTGCAATACATGCTGTAGATTTGGCTGCAGTTAACACATACAGTGAACGATAGACAACAAGTAAAACAGCTCAATTTGTGATAACTCTTAATTGCCTTTGACAGATTTCCAGGAGCTAAAACAGTTTGGTAAACCAATAGGCACAGATTAATAAGAGTATAAATTACAAAATGAATGAGAGAAGGGGTGAAGGGAGGGGAAGAAAGTATGAAAGAGAGCATACATGAATGTAGTGAGTGACTGAATGACTGAGCAAGAATGGGAGAACTGAAGTATTGAATGTGGGTGAGTAGTGTTGAATACGATGAATAAACAACTGAGTAAGTAAATGTGTATATGGGTGAAAGATGATTTATGAATTAGTGGATGAATTGATTAAGGAGAGATTTGATATAACTGATGAGCGAGTAACAAATCTATTAACTAATGACAAAACTGGTGAAGGAAAGAAGTAACTTATAAAAATTAAAACAAATTAGAGTAGAAAGGGGAGTATCCAAAAGAAGGTTCACATACCTATTTAGCCAATTTCATGAATTCATAGAGTTGCATATGGCACTTATACTCTAATTTTCTCATCAATATCAGCATAAATGTCACCTTGTTCTTGCTTCCTTGCCAATTTTAAAGCCTTCAATAGTGTACATGCCATCTCATGTCACCGCAGTTGTTAATTTAATGTGGGATTTCTGCAAACATTTCATAAACAGATGGGTGGATTTTCTTCCTGATATTCTGAATTCCATGCTAGTTTACTTATTTAAATCATGAGAATGTAGTTTTGAGAATAAAGTTGGCTGTACCATACATACGTTTAACCCTAGTCTTTCAGTTTCACAGATTTATTTAGCACTCATATTACAATATAAATATGACTTTGTCTGGCTTTCTGTCATTAATACATACACTGAAAAATTGCATTTTTCCTTTGATAATCAGTCAAATTAACAGTTTATAAAAGAATAACAAAAATGTCAATTATGATTTTGTCAGACTTTATTATTATTTTATCATTATTCAAATTTAAACTTTGAAGTCCAATTTTCTGTCATTTAATTATGCATAATTATGTTAAAAACTAGTCTTTCTTTTGGGTTAATTCATTTATCAATATAATTTACAATATATTTACACTTTTCTAGTTTGACTTTGCACGACTTTGTCAGGCTTAGCAGTATTTAGTAGGCCCATCTCCTCCTAAACGAAAAAGTGGAAATTTACCAAACTTAGCACATAAGGCTCCCTCACGCTATATATATATATATATATATATATATATATATATATATATATATATATATATATATATATAGTCCCCATTAGGAAGGGTAGTCCAAGTTTCCGCTTACCCTTCCCACCCCATTTTTTTAAATATATTTTGCCAACATACCCCAGCAAAAATGTCTAAATATCATCATTGGGGAGGGAAAGGTCAGAGGAAACGCAGGACTAGAGAATCAGTAAGGGTCAAGTTTCACATATAAAAATATTGAAACCAAATTTTCTTCTAAATGGACATATTACAGAGATTAAATTTGTTTATTTTAAATCAGTGATAAATTATCTTCTTGCAATAAATAGGATCTAAAATAACCAACCAAACTTTGTAAGCCAGGTGAGGGAAATAAGAAAGGAGCCAAGTGTTTGAAAAAGCTTGTTTACTTGCCGTCTCAAGACCATACTTGCCTTGAAATTTATGACTGTTTTGATTGCTTCGCTACTTTTCTCAACATAACTCTCGTTAAACGTTGTTCTATAACTTAAGTATGTGTCGGGAAATTGTAAAGTTATTGCAAGAAAGAAGCTAAGGTAAGTAACGAGAATTAGCGCTTTTTGACAGTTCATCTCCATTCTGTGTTAACTACTAGACCTATAGATGCAACCAACTATACTCGCGCTCTGGTTCATTATGAATCGTACCGCACCTCCGGTCTTCGAAGGAATTTACCTGGCACAGTTGCTATTTAATCCCTTTAATCCTTACAAATTTCAAACCAAACCTTGTTCTGTTTACGCAAATTTTTTGAATCTGGCAAAATAAAGTTGTCAAAGGCGAGTGCAATGTTATAGAAACGCAAGTAGAATATATTCTTTATCATTTTTAATTACATGATTCACAAGCCAAAAATAATATCATCTGAATAAAAATGAATTATATTATTGTTGTAAAATTCATAATAAAGTATTATTCAAAACGTCAATGTTTCGACTATATTTACAAGAGCGAGTAAAAGACATTATTATTATTATTATTATTATTATTATTATTATTATTATTATTATTATTATTAATGTTGTTGTCGTATAGAAAACGGAAGAAAAAAAAACATACATATCCATGCAGAATAAGTAATAATCAATATATTCAGATGACAATATAAATAATATTATAAAATAGTGGTTGATATTTTTATCGTAATTTTAAATAAAGAAATGCAATCATATTGGAAGTAAATCGTTTTAATAATAACGATTTATATATTTATCACACATTTACATTTACACATATATTAAGGACTTATTTGTATTTTGGAACATCAATATTATTATTATTATTATTATTATTATTATTATTATTATTATTATTATTAAATGACTATATTACAAATTCTTTTTAATGTTAATCAAATTGTTAGTAGTATAGTGGGTTACCGTAGCGACAATGGGAATTAGCATTACAGACCCCCCCTGGGCCAGTATAGCGACAAGAAAGTAGGTCAACACCCTGGGCCAGTATAGCGACAAGAAAGTAGGTCAACACCCTGGGCCTGTATAGCGACAAGAAGTAGGTCAACACCCTGGGCCTGTATAGCGACAATGGCAATTTTGTAGAGCGGTGACTAGGAGACTGTGGGTTTGTAGAGCGATAAGCGACAGGTGGCATGACGTCACACTGGTAACAATGTAGCAAAAAGAGAAGTACTGTGACGTCAAGCTACCTGAGAGAGGGTTATAGACAAACACGAATCAAGAGCGTTCGTGTTTCTTTTAGTAGAGGAAGGGTTTTATATATATTCGTTTAGGGGGAGACCAAATGAAAATTAAGATCTTTTCGAGGTATTGGAAGTGGCCCTGAAAAGGGCCTTTGTCTTCTTCTTCTATTGTCTCCACTTCTTCCACCATGTTCTCACTTTGGCAAAAATTCCTTTCTTCTTTTTCTTTTCTTCTTCGGGCATCCAGTCAGGATGTCTGAGAGCTCTGAATTTGTCTTGCACTTTCATCCAATTGTTGTTCAATTTCTCAAACTCTTCTTTCTTTTTTTGGTTTTCTTTGTCCTTCCTCTCTTTTGCCCACGTTTCCTTGATCTTCTTTACTTCTTCTTCCAGTACTTTTCTCATTAGGTCTTCGCCTTTCTTGATATTATCTAAGCCTTTTTTGACAAAAGGCCACTCCATTAAATGGAAGATGTCTTCCAAAAAACATTTCAATTGGATCACAGTATCCAGAACCTGCTTTAAGGTTCCCACTCTGAAGTATTTAGGATTGATGATTCCTCTCAACTTATCCGCTTCTTCTATTGTTATCATTTGCAAATGATAACTTGCTGTTTTCAAACTGTTCACCAAGTCTAGGCTACCTGGGAACTTCCATTCTTTGTCAAGTCTGTCCAGCACGTAGGCTCCATCCATGATCCACCACCAACTATCTGTTAACTTGTTAAATAATTCTATGCTGCCAGTCATTTTTTTATTCTGTGTAGAATGGCGCGAATGACGAACGCTATGCTTTTATATACTTCAAGCACGGACGTGAAGGAAAACATACCTTGCACTCACTTCACATATGATATACTATCCTCACCAACGAACGAGCAAGCATAAAACACACAATATACTATCCTCACCAACGAACGAGCAAGCATAAAACACACATTATACTATCCTCACCAACGAACGAGCAAGCATAAAACACACAATATACTATTCTCACCAACGAACGAGCAAGCATAAAACACACAAACATACCATCCACACAATCGGGATGAGAAAAAACATATTATATACTATCCTCACCAACGAACGAGCAAGCATAAAACACACACTATACTATCCTCACCAACGAACGAGCAAGCATAAAACACACAAACATACCATCCACACAATCGGGATGAGAAAAAAACATATTATATACTATCCACACCAACGAACGAGCAAGCATAAAACACACACTATACTATCCTCACCAAAGAACGAGCAAGCATAAAACACACACTATACTATCCTCACCAACGAACGAGCAAGCATAAAACACACAAACATACCATCCACACAATCGGGATGAGAAAAAAACATATTATATACTATCCCCACCAACGAACGAGCAAGCATAAAACACACACTATACTATCCTCACCAACGAACGAGCAAGCATAAAACACACAATATACTATCCTCACCAACGAACGAGCAAGCATAAAACACACACACAATATACTATTCTCACCAACGAACGTGCATGCAAACACACACACACACACACACACACACACACACACACACACACACACACACACACACACGCACATCAGTAAAGAGTGAGTGTTTATAGTCACACTACACTACATTCACACGAATTGGCAAATTGAATAAGTTCTCTTTTCTAGAGATCTGGTTAGCCCTGAGAAGGGCTGTTGTTTTAAACTTCAGATGCACCTGGCTAATGGTGACATCTCCCAGGGCGGGCACCACACACGCATCGCCGGCTCCAATCCTGCTCCCAATTGATGCGTGTGGTTGGGAGCGCAGAGGGGGGTTGATTTGCTTCACTATCCCACTCCTCAGTTTGAGGGATAGTGAATACTTGTTCCCTTCTTCTTCTATTTATCACCCTGGGATGCTGACGTCGAGGCTCCCACTCTTGCCTCTGCCTTTCCAATTCCTCCTCCCAATTTTCAATTTGAGGGACAGCAGCTCTCGGTCGTTGTGGTACTGGTAGTGGCTGCGGTGGTGGTAGTGGTTGTGTAGGCGTCCTCACCTCAGGTTTGACCTCACACTGAGGTCTCAGCATGAGGTGAGGTAGTATCCCTCGCTTCTTTTCCTTCTCCTCTTCTTTCTTTCTCTTCTTCTCTTCTTCTTCTATCCTTGCTTCCTCCGCTACAGCCTCCATAGCCAGTTCGTCTAGCAGACGTCTGGCATACTCCAGGTGCATCTGAAGTTCCAGTAATTTTGCAATTCTGTTACTCATTTTCAATGTTGACGAGTCAACGATGGATAGCCAGACTGACGATCGCACCAATTTATATACTTGAAGCACGGACGTGAAAGTAAATATTCCCTAGCACTCAAATTTACCATCACACGCGGACTTAAAAGAAGCACTCACGTTTACTTTTTACTTACAAACACAGACAGACACAACTGGACAAGACAGAGAAACGAAGTGCTTATAGGCACACTTCTATTTTTTTGTAAACATACAAACACACGAATATTTTGTTTTACTGACAAAAGAAACGAAGTGCTTATAGACACACTTCTATTTTCTAATGACAAATTTTGGCAAATCGAATGAGTATGTCTTTTCGAGAGTATTGGGTAGCCCTGAAAAGGGCTGTTTTTTTTGTGTTCACGGAAGTAATGGCAATCTTTTTTTACTGTCTAAGATTGCGTCCCCGTCTGGCAGTAGGCTTTCCTATTTGATACGGTCTGCTTCTGCGAAAAGAGAAAGAGAATTCTTT